>JBBDGP010002930.1:0-425000 GCA_037952835.1 Lithobates septentrionalis | reverse complement strand
GAATTGGAATGCATGCTATTCTTATTTTCTATTCTATTCAAATCTTTTTTATTGGAATTCGATTTCATTCTATATGAAATTTGAATTTCGCAAAATGGTTATATATAGTTTACTTTTTCAAATTCGGTCAATTTTTTTTCGAATGCAGTAGAATTTTTTCGAATATGATAGTTTTTTCGAATGCGGTTGAATTTTTTCGGATTCGAATACGAAACTAAACGAATCCCAAAAAAGAATGTAACGAATGCAACTAATTTAACTAAACGAATTTAGTTAAATAACGAATTGAAACTAAACTGAAAAAATGTTTTCATACTGCACATGTCTAGTCAGGAGCTTTTTTGCCTGTGAGTCTCACTAGTGTACCCCTAAATTTAGAGCCCAAAATGGCAAATCGAAGGTACACAAGTGAAAAGGCCTACACGTTTCTGAGCATGACAGATAGTGAAGAGGAAATCACTCATCTGTCAGATTCAGGCTCAGAATACGAACCTGTAGACGACAGCGGCTCCATGACAGATAGATCTGACGACGGAGTTGTGGTCCCTGCCAAGGTCAGGCGTACCAGACCCGAACTTCTTCAGGTCCCTCGTATGGAGCAGAGAAGTACTAGCGCAGCTATTCCTTCTGGTGAACTGGCAAGCACCAGCAGCCTAGTACACCCTGGTCGTACATCCAGCACTGCAGTAACACTTGGTGACGTGGCAAGTCCCATAAGTGCAGTTCAAGCTGGCGAGGTGGCAAGCACAAGTAGTGTCCTGCTGCCACCAAGAAGATGAACACATGCCCGTCGTGCCCATAGTGCCCTTCCTGCTGCATTCGCCAATCCGAATTGGGAACCCACCACTTCTGCAGCACCCGTACTTCCCCCATTCACTGGCCAACCCGGCATTCAGGTGGAAACAGTTGATTTTATGTCACTGGATTTTTATTCGCTGTTTTTCACCGAAGATCTCTATAGATCTATTGTGGACCAAAAGCAATTTGTACCTTGGTCAACACATCGCCACTATTCCCCAGTCCTCCATTGCCAGAGATTGGAAACCAATTACGGTTTCCGAATTTAAGATCTTTCTGGGCCTTTCCCTCCTCATTGGCATAACCAAAAAGAGTGAGTTGTGGTCACATTGGTCCACTGACCCAATTCACCATATGCCCGTGTTCTCTGCTTCCATGGCCAGGGCACGATACGAGCAGATTTTGCGGTTCATGCACTTCAACAACAATGAACTCTGTCGTCCTCGTGGAGACCCTGAATACAATCGGCTCTACAAAATTCGGCCCCTCGTAAACCACTTCAACCAACGTTTAGCAGACTTGTTTACTCCCTATCAAGTTGTCTGCGTTGATGAGTCCCTGATTAAGTTTTCTGGTCGCTTGTCATTCATACAGTACCTTCCCAGCAAGCGTGCCAGATACGGGGTCAATATGTATAAGCTCTGTGACAGGGCCACAGGCTATACATGTAGTTTTATGGTTTACGAGGGAAAAGATAGTCACGTAGAGCCGACAAACTACCCTGACTACATAGGAAGCGCTGGCAAGATTGTGTGGGACTTGGTGTCACCCTTATTCGGAAAGGGGTACCACTTGTACATGGACAATTATTACACGAGCGTGCCACTTTTTGGTCACCTTTTTTGACCATCAGATTGGAGCATGTGGCACCGTGCGACCTAATCGCCAGGGCTTTCCCCAGCGGCTTGTAGATTCCCCTCTTAGGCTGGGGGAGAGAGCCTGCTTGAAGTGTAATAATTTGCTCGCTATGAAGTGAAGGGATAATAAGAATGTTTTCGTTCTTACCTCCCTTCATGCAGACACGACGGTCCAAATTACTACGGCGACTGGTGTTGTGGAGAAACCCCTCTGTGTCCACGAATATAACCTTAACATGGGAGGGGTGGACCTCAATGACCAGTTGTTGGCGCCGTACCTAGTTGCCCGTAAGGCCAGACGCTGGTACAAAAAAAGAGTCTGTTTATTTATTTCAATTGGCTTTGCTGAACGCTTATGTGCTATACAGAGCTTCAGGACAGACTTAAATTCCAGGAAAAGATCGTCAGAGCCCTTCTGTTTCCAGACGGTGCTCCACCTCACCTTTCCAAACCAAATGCAGTAAGCCGGGTGCATGAGAGGCATTTTCTTTATGTCCTCCCGAGTACCCCTACCCAACGAGCCCCCCAAAAAAGATGTTGTGTCTGCAGCAAGCGCGTATATAGGCGTGACACCCGGTATTATTGTCCCTCCTGTCCTGGCAATCCTGGTCTTTGCATTGGTGAATGTTTTGAACGCTACCATACACTAGTTGAGTATTAGCGTAGGGTACAGCACTGCACAGACTAGGACACACTTTCACAGGGTCTCCCAAGATGCCATCGCATTTTGAGAGACCCAAACCTGGTACCAGTTACAAAAGTTAAAGTTACAAAAAAAAGTGTTAAAAAAAAATAAAATAAAAATATATACAATAAAAAAAACAAAAATAGTTGTTTTATTGTTCTCTCTCTATTCTCTCTCTATTGTTCTGCTCTTTTTTACTGTATTCTATTCTGCAATGTTTTATTGTTATTATGTTTTTATCATGTTTGCTTTATAGGTATGCAATTTTTTTATACTTTACTGTTTACTGTGTTTTATTGTTAACCATTTTTTTGTTTTCAGGTATGCCATTCAGCTGCAGAGCGGATTTATTTATCTTGACAGCAACAGCGTTTGCTCCCACGATACATAAAGCCGTGACTCCAGAGCTGTCGGAGGTGATTTCACCACCACAGTTACATACTTCAGCATATATGCCGAAGCGTGGGGGCAGCAGTGGGTGGAGGAGCGATTTGCTCCTACCTTTTGCGGGAGAATGCCCCCATGCTTCGGCATATATATATTTATATATATATTTTAGGCACAGGTTGCGTTAAATGTTTTATTTTGTACTATGTTTTTTTTGTATTTGCTTTGCAGGTATGGTAAGTCTTACTGATATACTGTAATGTTACTTTGTTTTATTGTTAACCATCATTTGCTCAGCAGGTACGCCATTTAGTTGCAGCGCGGATTTATTTATCATGACAGCAACAGCGTTTGCTCCCACGATACATAAAGCCGTGACTCCAGCGCTGTCGGAAGTGATTTCACTACCACAGTTACATACTTCAGCATATATGCCGAAGCGTGCAGGCAGCAGTGGGTGGAGGAGCGATTTGCTCCTACCTTTTGTGGGAGGACGCCCCCATGCTTTGCCATATATAAACGGTGCATGTATGCCCATCATTAGAAGTGGGTGGATGAAGGGAGGTATTCTAATGGTGGGCATACCCACCGATCAATATCTTTTTTTCGTTCAGCCCACAGGCTGCATGAAAAGAAAGTTTACAATATATGCCCAACAAGGACCAGCAACGTGCTGGTATGTTGCTGGACTTTGAGTGTTTATACCAGAATGATGCCTGCAGGTTTAGGTATCATCTTGGTATCATTCTTTTTAGCCAGCAGTCGGCTTTCATGTAAAAGCAATCCTAGTGGCTAATTAGCCTATAGACTGCTTTTACAAGCAGTGGAAGGGAATGCCCCCCCCCCCCACCATCTTCCTTGTTTTTCTCTGGCTCTCCTGTCCCAGCAGGGAACCTGAGAATGCAGCTGGTGATTCAGCCAGCTGACCATAGAGCTGATCAGAGACCAGAATGGCTCCAAACATCTCAATGGCCTAAGAAACCGGAAACATTTCATGACTTAGATTTCGCCGGATGTAAACAGCGCCATTGGGAAATTGGGAAAGCATTTTATTACACTGATCTTGGTGTGGTAAGATGCTTTGAGGGCAGAGGAGAGATCTGGGGTCTAATAGACCCCATTTTTTTTCAAAAAAGAGTACCTGTCACTATCTATTGCTATCATAGGGGGTATTTACATTCCCTGATATAACATAAAAAATGATTAAAAAAAATAAATGAAAGGAACAGATTAAAAATAAAAGAAAAAAGAAAAAAATAATAAAGAAAAAAAAAGCACCCCTGTCCCCCCCTGCTCTCGCGCAAAGGCAAACGCAAGCATCGGTCTGGCGTCAAATGTAAACAGCAATTGCACCATGCATGTGAGGTATCACCACGAAGGTCAGATCAAGGGCAGTAATTTTAGCATTAGACCTCCTATGTAAATCTAAAGTGGTAACCTGTAAAAGCTTTTAAAGGCTTTTAAAAATGTATTTAGTTTGTCGCCAATGCGCAATTTTAAAGCATGTCATGTTTGGTATCCATGTACTCGGCCTAAGATCATCTTTTTTATTACATCAAACATTTGGGCAATATAGTGTGTTTTAGTGCATTAAAATTTAAAAAAGTGTGTTTTTTCACCAAAAAAAATGTGTTTGAAAAATCGCTGCGCAAACTGTGTGAAAAAAAAAATGAAACACCCACCATTTTAATCTGTAGGGCATTAGCTTTAAAAAATATATAATGTTTGGAGGTTCAAAGTAATTTTCTTGCAAAAAAAATAATTTTTTCATGTAAACAAAAAGTGTCAGAAAGGGCTTTGTCTTCAAGTGGTTAGAAGAGTGGGTGATGTGTGACACAAGCTTCTAAATGTTGTGCATAAAATGCCAGGACAGTTCAAACACCCCCCAAATGACCCCATTTTTGAAAGTAGACACCCCAAGCTATTTGCTGAGAGGCATGTCGAGTCCACGGAATATTTTATATTGTGACACAAGTTGCGGGAAAAATACTTTTTTTTTTTTTTTGCACAAAGTTGTCACTAAATGATATATTGCTCAAACATGCCATGGGAATATGTGAAATTACACCCCAAAATACATTCTGTTGCTTCTCCTGAGTACGGGGATACCATATGTGTGAGACATTTTGGGAGCCTAGCCGCGTATGGGACCCTGAAAACCAAGCACCGCCTTCAGGCTTTCTAAGGGCGTAAATTTTTGATTTCACTCTTCACTGCCTATCACAGTTTCGGAGGCCATGGAATGCCCAGGTGGCACAACTCCCCCCAATGACCCTATTTTGGAAAGTAGACACCCCAAGCTTTTTGCTGAGAGGTATAGTGAGTATTTTGCAGACCTCAATTTTTGGCACAAAGTTTTGTAAATGAAAAAAGAAAAAAAAAATTTCTTGTCTTTCTTCATTTTCAAAAACAAATGAGAGCTGCAAAATACTTACCATGCCTCTCAGCAAATAGCTTGAGGTGTCCACTTTCCAAAATGGGGTCATTTTGGGTTTGTGCTATCTTGGCATTTTATGGCCTTTGAAACTGTGATAGGTAGTGAGGAGTGAATCAAAAATTTACGCCCTTAGAAATCCTGAAGGTGGTGATTGGTTTTCGGGGCCCTGTATGCAGCTAGGCTCCCAAAAAGTCCCACACATGGGGCGTCTACTTTCCAAAATGGGGTCATTTGGGGGGGGGGGTTGTGCCATCTTGGCATTTTATGGCCTTCAAAACTGTGATAGGTAGTGAGGAGTGAAATCAAAAATTTACGCCCTTAGAAATCCTGAAGGCGGTGCTTGGTTTCGGGGCCCCGTACGTGGCTAGACTCCCAAAAAGTCCCACACATGTGGTATCCCCATACTCAGGAGAAGCAGCAGAATGTATTTTAGGGTGTAATTCCACATATTCCCATGGCATGTTTGAGCAATATATCATTTAGTGACAACTTTGTGCAAAAAAAATTTGTAATTTTCCCGCCACTTTTGTCAAAATATAAAATATTCCATGGACTCAACATGCCTCTCAGCAAATAACACTATATCATTTAGTGACAACTTTTTGTAATTTTTTTTTTTTCAATCACTTGGGACAAAAAAATTAATATTCAATGGGCTCAACATGCCTCTCAGCAATTTCCTTGGGGTGTCTACTTTCCAAAATGGGGTCATTTGGGGGGGTTTGTACTGCCCTGCTATTTTAGCACCTCCAGAAATGACATAGGCAGTCATAAACTAAAAGCTGTGTAAATTCCAGAAAATGTACCCTAGTTTGTAGACACTATAACTTTTGCACAAAGCAATAAATATACGCTTATTGACATATTTTTTACCAAAGACATGTGGCCGAATACATTTTGGCCTAAATGTATGACTGACTAAAATTGAGTTTATTGGATTTTTTTTATAACAAAAAGTAGAAAATATCATTTTTTTTTCAAAATTTTCGGTATTTTTCCGTTTATAGCGCAAAAAATAAAAACCACAGAGGTGATCAAATGCCTTAAAAAGAAAGCTCTATTTGTGGCAAGAAAAGGATGCAAATTGCGTTTGGGTACAGCATTGCATGACCGCGCAATTAGCAGTTAAAGCGACGCAGTGCCAAATTGTAAAAAGAGCTCTGGTCAGGAAGGGGATAAATCCTGCCGGGGCTGAAATGGTTAAAAATTAATAAATAAATAAACACGTTTAAAAAAAATGCACCTTTCAATGTGCGCACAGTAAAATGTTCTTACTACTACAATGTGTGTGGCTTATTATTTATCAATACTAGGGATGAGCTTCGTGTTCGAGTCGAACCCATGCCCAACTTGAACATCGTCTGTTCACTGAATTGCGAATGGTATGAGCCGTTCTCGCCAAATTCGTGTGGCGCGCCACGGCCCATAATTCACTGCGGCATCGCAGTGCAATGCTGGCTGATGATTTGCCAATCACAGCGCCGTCTCTAGAGAGAGCTGTAATTGGCCAAAGCCAGGGTGGCTTTGGCCAATTATGGCTCAGGGGGTTTAGTACACGCCCCACACTATATAAGGCCGCCTGCACGGCGGCCCTGTGTAGTGTGTTCCGGCATTGAGAGACAGAGTGACAATGTCATTTGATTTAAGTTAGATAGATTAGGCAGGACAGTCAGTCAGTTAGCTGCACTTACAGTGTATTGTGTATATATATGCATCCCAGGTGTTGTATGTGTATATATATATATATATATATATATATATATATATATATATATATATATATATATATATATATACTGTATTCAGTTTAGCTAGATCTGTACCTGTTATTATCTTCCTACTGACAGGCAGGCAGGTGTTACAGTACAGCTACCTGAATAAAATTGCTGGTGTTCTTCTAATCCTATTAGTACCACAGTCAGGCAGCTACACTATTTACAGTTAGTGTAGTGCGTCCTGCTCACAGTGTTCAGCTAAAGCTACAAGTTAGTGTAGTGCACAGTGTTCAGCTAAAGCTACAAGTTAGTGTAGTGCACAGTGTTCAGCTAAAGCTACAAGTTAGTGTAGTGCGTCTTCTGAACAGTGTTCAGCTAAAGCTACAAGTTAGTGTAATGCACAGAGTTCAGCTAAAGCTACAAGTTAGTGTAGTACATCCTCCTCACAGTGTTCAGCTAAAGCTACAAGTTAGTGTAGTGCACAGTGTTCAGCTAAAGCTACAAGTTAGTGTAGTACATCCTCCTCACAGTTTTCAGCTAAAACTACAAGTTAGTGTAGTGCGACCTCTGCACAATGTTCAGCTAAAGCTACAAGTTAGTGTAGTGCGTCCTCTGAACAGTGTTCAGTTAAAGCTACAAGTTAGTGTAGTGCACAGTGTTCAGCTAAAGCTACAAGTTAGTGTAGTGCATCCTCCTCACAGTGTTCAGCTAAAGCTACAAGTTAGTGTAGTGCGACCTCTGCACAATGTTCAGCTAAAGCTACAAGTTAGTGTAGTGCGTCCTCTGAACAGTGTTCAGTTAAAGCTACAAGTTAGTGTAGTGCACAGTGTTCAGCTAAAGCTACAAGTTAGTGTAGTGCATCCTCCTCACAGTGTTCAGCTAAAGCTACAAGTTAGTGTAGTGCGACCTCTGCACAGTGTTCAGCCAAAGCTAAGGTTTAGTGTAGTGCGTCCTCTGAACAGTATTCAGCTAAAGCTACAAGTTAGTGTAGTGCGACAGCTGCACAGTGTTCAGCTAAAGCTATCTGTAGAAGGTTGGTGGTGTTTTTCTGATCCTATCACTACCGCAGGCAGCTACATTATTTACACGTTAGTGTAGTGCGACCTCTGCACAGTGTTCAGCTAAAGCTATAAGTTAGTGTAGTGCGACCTCTGCACAGTGATAGCTAAAGCTACCTGTAGAAGATTGGTGGTGTTCTCATACTACAGGCATGCAGTTGTTTTTACTAGCTTGGCCTTTTTTTTGGCAGCTGGCCGTGTTGAGCCGCAACATACGGAAGACTTGGTCGAGTGGATGACCAAGCCGTCCTCATCCTCCTCATCCTCTCTCACCCATGCTCAGGGTACTTTGTCTGGCAAAGCAGCTGCCAACGCGGCCTCTTACCTCGGCTCAGTGGCATCAATGACTCCTTCCCTAGCCCCACCATGTCCTCCTGAGGAGTGCTTCGAACTGTTTGACCACAGTGTTGGGTATATGCTCCAGGAGGATGCCCAGCGTTTAGAAGGCTCTGATGATGATACTGAGCTAGATGAAGGCAGTAATGTGAGCACGGACAGAGGGGGTGCCCAAGAAGGACAACAATCTGGCAGTCATGCTCCCCCTGCTGCAGCATACTGCCAGGTTTGCTCCAGTGATGAGGAGGGAGGGGATGATGAGGTCACTGACTCAACGTGGGTGCCTGATAGGAGTGAGGAGGAGGAGGCACATCACC
Organism: Lithobates septentrionalis; assembly: GCA_037952835.1. NCBI lineage: Eukaryota > Metazoa > Chordata > Amphibia > Anura > Ranidae > Lithobates > Lithobates septentrionalis. The sequence continues at coordinate 416,410 of JBBDGP010002930.1, read as the reverse complement.
AATGAGGATGTCCTCCAGGGGCCAGCCTAAGGGCAGCACACTGACTGCATCACACCGCAAAGCTCTGAATGTGCAGGGCACTGCTGTCTCTGCGCGTTATTCCAAAAGTTTGGTGTGGGCCTTTTTTTCGACGAGTGCATCAGATCACACCGCTGCTATTTGCAACATATGTCTTAAGTGTATCTCGCATGGCCAAAACATCTCCCGCTTGGGCACCACATGCTTGACCAGACATATATTGACCTGGCATGCAGTTCGTTGGCAAGCGTACCTAAAAGACCCACACCGAAGAACAAAGAGGACCTCTCCTTACTCCTCATCAGCTGAGATCTCCAACCCCACTATACCTTCAGTCCTCTCTGAGACCTGCACTGAGAGGAATGAAGGTGTAGAATTAGGTGTGTCACAGCCAAGTACTTGTGGGCAATCTGCTTTCGGTACACCGACGTCAGATTGTACCAGGCAAATTTCCCTGCCCCAGCTGCTGCACCGCTGAAAGAAGTTCGCTCCCAGCCATCCACATGCCCAGCGGTTATATGCTAGCTTGGCAAAATTGCTAGCACTTCAACTGCTACCTTTTCAGTTGGTAGACTCTGCCCCCTTCCGTGAATTTGTGAAATGTGCGGTTCCTTAGTTGCAGGTACCCAAATGCCACTTTTTCTCACGGAAGGCGATTCCGGCTCTCTACCGGCATGTGGAAGGCAATGTCCATGCCTCGCTGGACAGGGCGGTCAGCGGTAAGGTGCATATTACTACTGACTCATGGTCCAGCAGGCATGGACAGGGACGTTACCTAAGTTTCACCGTGCATTGGGTGACTCTGCTGGCAGCTGGGAAGGATGCAGGACAAGGTGCAGTAGTGTTGGAGGTTGTTCCACCACCACGCCTCCAAAATGCCACTACTAATGATTCTGACACACCTCTCTCCTCCACCCCCTCCTCTTCTTCTTCCTCCATGGCCTCTTCCTGTGCTTTGTCCTCGGAACCAGCGGTGGTCCGTAGGCGTTCAAGAGACTACGCAAGTATGCAGGCCAAAAGATGCCATGCGGTGCTTGAGCTGGTGTGCTTGGGGGACAGGAGCCACACTGGGGCAGAAGTTCTGTCAGCTCTGCAGGGGCAAGTTCAGAGGTGGTTGACGCCACGCCAACTTAAGGCAGGAATGGTGGTTTGTGACAATGGCACCAACTTCCTCTCCGCCCTCCGACAGGGACAAATGACCCATGTGCCCTGTTTGGCTCATGTCCTTAACTTGGTGGTGCAGCGGTTCTTGGACAGGTACCCGGGCTTACAGGATGTCCTGAGGCAGGCCAGGAAAGTCTGTGTGCATTTCCGCCGAGGCAGGCCAGGAAAGTCTGTGTGCATTTCCGCCAGTCATATAATGCTAGTGCTCGGCTGGCAGACCTCCAAAAGGAATTTAACCTGCCCAAGAACCGCCTAATCTGTGACATGCCCACCAGGTGGAACTCAACGTTGGCCAAGCTGTATTGGCTGCACACGCAGCAGAGGGCCATCAATGAGTACCTGTGTGACTATGGCACCAGGACAGGGTCAGGGGAGCTTGTTTTTTTTTCCTCATGCCAGTAGGCCATGATCAGGGATAAATGCACTGTCCTGTCACCATTTGAGGAAGCCACGAGGATGGTGAGCAGGGACAGTGCATGCATTAGTGACACAGTCCCCCTTATCCACCTGTTGTAGCACACGCTGCGTGGAATAATGGACAGGGCACTTGAGGCAGAACAGAGGCAGGAAGAGGAGAACTTCCTTAGCTCTTAAGGCCCCCTTTATCCAGACAGTGTTCCTGCGTGCCTGCCAATCACACAGGAAGAGGACAAGGAGGAGGAGGAGGAGGAGGAGGAGGATTGTTTCAGTATGGAGGTGGAGCCTGGCACTCAGCATCAGCAGCAGTAAGGGATCATTTACAGTCCCAAGAAACACATGGACTTGTACATGGCTGGGAGGAGGTGGCTGCAGATCAGGTCATCCTTAGTGACCCAGAGGACTCCGGACCGAATGCCTCAGCAAACCTACACTGCATGGCCTCCCTGATCCTGCAAACCCCGGGGGATGGATCCTCGTATTCGTGGTATCAAGGAGAAGGAACAATACTGGCTAGCAACCCTCCTTGATCCACGTTACAAGGGTAAGGTTGCGGACCTTATCTTGCCATCGCAGAGGGAGCAGAGGATGAAACAACTTTGGGAGGCCTTGCAGAAAGGTCTGTGCAACGCGTTCCCAGAGACTGGAAGGTTACAAACTCCTGTTTCTGGACAACGTGTTGCTGAGGCTTCGGTCAGTCAAAGAAGGAGCGGTGGAGAAGGTGGCCGTCTGACCGATGCGTTCAGACAATTTTTTAGTCTGCAGCCCCAAGGTATGATCGGTTCCAGCAACGTCTGGAACCGATCGCCAGCGTCTGTTCTACATGGTGCAGGAATACCTAGCGGCAAGGTCTGACTTGGACACCTTTCCCATCGAAAATCCTCTGGGTTACTGGGTCTTGAGGATGGATCACTGGATAGAGCTTGCACAGTATGCAATTGAGCTACTGGCCTGTCCTGCATCCAGCATTCTTTTGGAATGCACATCCCCCTTACAACTTTCCCCCCGCCCCCTATATATAATACTGGCCATTGGTCCACAGGCATTCCCCTATCAAATTTTTAGTTGGTACCCCAGGGGACCATGTATTCTGACACACAACCAGCTTGGTCGTTTCCCTCTGGATAAATAAATATAACCCCCTCTCCCCTGTTTTTGTCCCCTTCCCCCTCCTTTGTCTCTATATTGGTTATGTATATGTATATGTTGTACCCATGCCTGCCATTTTTTGTAGTCAATATGTGTTTATGCTTGTTATATATCCTTTACTGATATGTATATTCATATACCCCCCTTTTGTACTGAAGCCTTTTTGTTACTCATGGTTGTCATATTATGCACTATTCCATTAGGCTCATTGTCCTATGTACTAGATTACAACTATGTCCTGTTAGTATTATTATTTAAGTTTCCTCTCTTCCCCCCGTCAGCAATGAGCTTGATTTGGTATAGGTGGCCCCTGCACGCAGAGATAAACACAGACATCCATGATCGAGCCAGGTTTTTACTTATGTCATCTGTTGTGACACCTTCTCCCTTCCCCCGCCCCTCCCCGAGGCGCTGGTGACCAGAGCGGCTGCCCGGCACGGCAAGCCGCCACAGGATTTCCTTGGGCGGCGCTTAGGGAGACACGTGGGCGTTTTTCCATCTCACGCCCACTGCCTCCATGTTGCCACTCCGGCGGGCATGCGCAGTCCGCCGGGTTGGCACTTCCGTGCCGGTGGGGCGGGTGTGCGCGACGCTGCTCCAAACGCCGTGACGTTCGCGCACGTGCGGTTGGGGCGGCGCCGCGCACCCCCGCCTCGGGGGGTCAATATAGCACGTCTTTGCCTACGCTACTCACAACACAGCTGTGCCTCATCTTGACGCCAGCTGATTGGACCTACACACTATATTATCCAGCCCTATTCACTTCCTACTATGGCATTACATTTGCTGGACGCTGGGCGGTGAGGCTGCATTGATGTACTCCTGTCTTCTCCTAAGGTATGTTTCTTCAGTTACTTTCCCTTTACTCTTCTATTTTCAAGTACATTTACTGCTCAGCTGTATCAGCTACACACCCCTAATCCTCAGCCGGCTCTGACTCTGAGCTCTGCTGGCTAGTAGCAGCATATTGATATATACTCTGCATCAATACACTTGCCCTACTTATACTTTATATATCATGGTCCTGTTCCCAAACTGTACCATTTCTTCTGTTACTTAACACCCACTATGGATTCTTTTAGTATGCATACATTCCGCATTTATTCTATGTCATACAAGTATGTATCTACCCTATACTATATTGAATTCCAAACTACTAATCCATATAAATATACAGATGTACTCTGCCACTACAATGATAAGGTGAATTGGACCCATCTTGCTGTTAACCCTTATCTGACACCTTGCAACTATATACACATTATCTTCCATACTCTTCCCATTATCAACCTCATCCCTACCAATTTACATACCTATGTATCCATTCACATCTCTTTCAACCCATATACTATGGACCCTTGCCTAAGGTCCCCTCTACATTTTTCCTATTTTCCAGAGACGTCTTCCTGTGACCTCAGTACGCCGCTTTGGCTTGCACGCGCCCGGGTCGGGCGGGACGGGAGCACTGTCACACCTCCCCACGGTGACTGCAGCCCACCATCCTGCATTTTTCACCGTCTAAGTGTTTAGACCCATACCAGCCACGATATCAATATCTGTTGCCATACCCCGCCACCACTCTGTGGCCCTCTGTGCTTTTTAGAAATCCTTACAAGCAATTAACCGCACACTTTCAGGTAGGTGACCAACTGACCATCCCAATCTTCCCTCTAATATTATGTAAGGTTTTACCAATTTCCTGACCCTCTCTCCCTTTCACCCTCTTGTTAATTAGCATAGATGAACCCTTCTCAATTTTGCCCCTGAAGAAGGACCGTACAGACACTCAGTACCCCGAAACGCGTCGGGCTTGAGAAGAGCTTTTTTCATTATATATTGCTTTTTGGTGTGTTCATCATGGCTACTGTGTAGTTTCACTGTGTCACCTTGGATATCTACTGCTTGTTTTTATCATATGTACTTGTTTATACCAATAAAATTATACTGTTTTTATTATATACAAACGCCCTTTACTCTGTATATACTCCACCTGTTTGCCCTTGCAAGTGCCGGAAAAGTCCACCCAGGGGAACCCTTTATCTTGTAGCTATAGATTATTGGACGTGGCACGGCTCTCCTTCCTAAACTAGTTGGTCACCCCCTTTTTCTGTTTACTGTTTCTTTGGTAGCAAATACCACTCCCCACCAACATTTTTTAGGTTACCATACTAACTGTATACTAAAGTATCAACACCCCCAGGGGATTGCATCTTCCCCCCCCCCCCCCCCCCCGGGGAAGGAATTATTGTTTTTATCCCCTTCTCCTTTTTTTTTTTTTTGATGCAACAATATTTAGAGAAATTTGGTGACACTGATCGAACTGAAGTGGAGATCTCCTCCCTGTTTTTCAAACTTACCAAAAACTTAGAAAAAAAGTCCTCTTTCTTTTGGCACGTTAGGTCATTTCAAGAATATATGAGGAGCAACATCAACCCGTTGAGTCTTCGCATCCAGATCTTCCCTACTTTGGAGGATTTGGACGCGACTTTTAGATCCACCTGGGAGAATGCTCTACAGACATGCTCACGCACTCTGATGCAGATACTCATAGATGAATACACAAAAAGATCCTCAGTACTGGACATTGAAATTACCAGAATTTGTGAACTTTTGAAAAAATTCCAGGCTCACCCCTCAGTTTCCACTAAAGAGAACAAACTCAAAATTCACCTTGAATCTTTTAACAAAAACATTTTGATTAAGAAAAACTCTAAATTTCACAGAGACAAAAATGCATTCGAGGCCGGTAAGGCCTATAAATGGACCCAGAATAACAGGACAACTAGGAGTCACTACACACCTCCTAACCCCCCTGCCAGCAAATCTTTGTCACATATCCCCCCACTTATTATCCCGAAAGCCAAACCCTCTTTGGGTACCAAACGCCAACTTTCTGGCGATCCCACTCCAGACCAGAAATCTAAAAAATCCAGTGCAGAAAAGAAGTCCAACCCCCCTCCCACTACACACCCCGACAATATCCCGAAGGGACCTCTGTCCAATCACTCTACACAGGCACACCCACCCCTCCCCTTTCAAAACACTAGTAGTGCACCTGAGCCCAACCGCAATGACTCCTCTTTTTTAGACCTAGTATTGGCCGGCCTAAAACCACCTCCACCAAATCTCAACACCTACACACAATTGACACTGTAAATTCTTTCCCCAACACCTGCACATATTTGGATAATGATTTGAGTATTATCAATCTATCCTCCCATCCCCTCACCAACAACGAAATTTCCATTCTGCAAAAAGGATTGAACTTTTGTCCAGACCATGGACTGGACAAATTTGAATTCTATAAAGATGTCCAACTTTTTATCCGGAAACTAATTCTCAGGAAACTCTATCAGAAACAGGATGACAAAATTACCGCTACCCCTCAGGAAAACCGAGCTTTGGACCAGCTTGTTGCGCTATTGGAGGAGAGCGACACATCTGATCTGATAGATCAGATTGACCTCTCACGCATTCTCCAACAAATAGATAACCCAGATGTTCACCCTCACCCGGGTACCTCCAAACTAAAGAAAAAATCGGACCTGTGCCCACCACCGAGCACTTGTCCGAATGCAGCAATCTTCCTCAAATTGGTCTATAATGACCTGGAGAAACTGAGATTCAAAAAACAGGAACCCCTCAACCTGAACTCAGAAGAACTAAAGGCTCTTGACTCCCTAAAGGCTAACGATACTATTACCATAAAACCCTCTGATAAGGGTGGTAATGTTGTGGTGCTGGACAACAACCACTACATTAAGATGTGTAGCAAAATTCTCAACAATGTAGACTGGTATCGCCGCATGCCGGCCTCCATTGTTGATAAGTATAACAAAGAATTTTATGCATTGGTCGACTCGGCTTTCCTTAACCACACCATTAGTAAGACTACCTGGACTTTTGTAAGAAACAACTTTCCCAAGACCCCCACTTTTTATGCACTCCCCAAAGTGCATAAGAATCTTAGAGACCCACCGGGCAGGCCGATTATTTCCGGGGTGGGTTCAATAAGCGAAAATGCCAGCAAACTTATTGATGAACATCTCAGACCCCTTGTGGTATCTCTAGCATCCTATGTAAAGGACACCAGCCACCTGTTACAAATTTTGGATCATCTCTCTATCTCGGATCGAGCTTTACTTGTCACCATTGACGTGGAGACACTCTATAGCTCCATTCCACATGCATTGGGTTTGGCAGCAATTAGACACGTACTTCAGAGAAAATCGCATTCTGTCCCTAGTTACAATGAATTCATAATTGAGCTGCTCGAGTACATCCTCACCCACAATGTTTTTACCTTTCTCGGCTCCCACTACCTCCAGGTGCAGGGAGTGGCGATGGGGACATGTTGTGCCCCATCGTATGCTAACCTGTACCTGGGGGAGTGGGAGGAAGCCTTGTTTTCAGATGAGAATCTCACTCACTATACTAACCACATTCAAACGTGGTATCGATATATAGACAACATTTTAGTTGTGTGGGAGGGTCCCCCGGATGTACTCGAGCAGTTCATACTTCGGATGAATAAGAATGACTTTAATCTGACGTTTACGATGTCCTTTGATAACACCCATGTAACTTTCCTGGACATTGAGATTTTCAAGGATGGACAGGGTAAACTTTCCACCAAATTATTCAGAAAAAGTACTGCCGGCAATACTATATTGCACGCTACTAGTTTCCACCCCAAACCCCTAATTGACTCCATCCCCTACTCCCAATACATCAGGATCAAGCGCAACTGTACAGACAACAGTAGCTTCCTTACTGAGGCTGCTGCTCTTCGAGACAGACTGCTACTACGTGGCTATTCCCACAAATCCCTCAAAAGAGCTTTTCACAAAGCCAATAACAAACCTAGACAAACACTCCTTCACCCCACCAAACAACAAAAAGATTCCTACCCACTCAGTATCATTACAACATATCACCAACAACATCGCCAAACCAAAAGAATAATCGAAAAATATTGGCACCTACTGGCCCTAGACCCCAATTTAAGCCATTTAGTCCCTGCAAAGCCCAACTTCACCTTTAGAAGAGCCACCTCCATCGGTGACCAGATTACCAAAAGTGAGTTCAGACCTTCGACAATCCACTGCAAATATAGGGGTACTTTTGCCTGTGGCTCTTGCCATTATTGTGGCTACATGCTTACCCAAAAAAAACCTACTCTCCCTAATGGAAAACCCTTTTTTCCTAGACATTTCGCAAACTGCAGAACCACTGGAGTGGTGTACCTACTCCAGTGTAACTGCGGTTGCTTCTATATAGGAAAGACTAAACTTGAGTTTTGGCGACGAGCCTACAGGCACATTGTGGCTATGAAAACAGCTGACCCCGACCTACCCCTCGGCCGACATGTAATTTTAGTACATGGAGGCAAATTTCCTTCCATCAAATTTCTAATCTTGGATCGCATACACCCTAGCCCCAGAGGGGGTGACTGGAATAAAATCCTACTCCAGAGAGAACTCAAATGGATCCATCTACTCAAGGCCACCATACCCCCAGGCCTCAACGAAGCGGTCTGTTTTAGACCCTTCCTAGAAGGCTTTAACTCCGGAGGTATGGAAAAATAGGGTCATGGTCACTTTAAAGAACATTCTTGTTTTTCTCTATATTCTATTGACTTGCTGGAGCGTTTTGGTTTTCCTGGCCCCAAGTACTTTTGTACACCAAGCTGCACGTCTGTCATTTACATGCTCCCCCTTTGTTCTCCCTATCCCCCTTACAACTTTCCCTCCGCCCCCTTCCCCCCTCCCCTTCCCCTACTTGTTTCCATCAATATATATAATACTGGCCATTGGCCCACATGCATTCCCCTATCGAATTTTTAGTTGGTACCCCAGGGGACCATGTATTCTGACACACAACCAGCTTGGTCGTTTCCCTCTGGATAAATAAATATAACCCCCTCTCCCCTGTTTTTGTCCCCTTCCCCCTCCTTTGTCTCTATATTGGTTATGTATATGTATATGTATATGTTGTACCCATGCCTGCCATTTTTTGTAGTCAATATGTGCTTATGCTTGTTATATATCCTTTACTGATATGTATATTCATATACCCCCCTTTTGTACTGAAGCCTTTTTGTTACTCATGGTTGTCATATTATGCACTATTCCATTAGGCTCATTGTCCTATGTACTAGATTACAACTATGTCCTGTTAGTATTATTATTTAAGTTTCCTCTCTTCCCCCCGTCAGCAATGAGCTTGATTTGGTATAGGTGGCCCCTGCACGCAGAGATAAACACAGACATCCATGATCGAGCCAGGTTTTTACTTATGTCATCTGTTGTGACACCTTCTCCCTTCCCCCGCCCCTCCCCGAGGCGCTGGTGACCAGAGCGGCTGCCCGGCACGGCAAGCCGCCACAGGATTTCCTTGGGCGGTGCTTAGGGAGACACGTGGGCATTTTTCCATCTCACGCCCACTGCCTCCATGTTGCCACTCCGGTGGGCATGCGCAGTCCGCCAGGTTGGCACTTCCGTGCCGGTGGGGCGGGTGTGCGCGACGCTGCTCCAAACGCCGTGACGTTCGCGCACGTGCGGTTGGGGCGGCGTCGCGCACCCCCGCCTCGGGGGGTCAATATAGCACGTCTTTGCCTACGCTACTCACAACACAGCTGTGCCTCATCTTGACGCCTCATCTGGACCTACACACTATATTATCCAGCCCTATTCACTTCCTACTATGGCATTACATTTGCTGGACGCTGGGCGGTGAGGCTGCATTGATGTACTCCTGTCTTCTCCTAAGGTATGTTTCTTCAGTTACTTTCCCTTTACTCTTTTATTTTCAAGTACATTTACTGCTCAGCTGTATCAGCTACACACCCCTAATCCTCAGCCGGCTCTGACTCTGAGCTCTGCTGGCTAGTAGCAGCATATTGATATATACTCTGCATCAATACACTTGCCCTACTTATACTTTATATATCATGGTCCTGTTCCCAAACTGTACCATTTCTTCTGTTACTTAACACCCACTATGGATTCTTTTAGTATGCATACATTCCGCATTTATTCTATGTCATACAAGTATGTATCTACCCTATACTATATTGAATTCCAAACTACTAATCCATATAAATATACAGATGTACTCTGCCACTACAATGATAAGGTGAATTGGACCCATCTTGCTGTTAACCCTTATCTGACACCTTGCAACTATATACACATTATCTTCCATACTCTTCCCATTATCAACCTCATCCCTACAAATTTACATACCTATGTATCCATTCACATCTCTTTCAACCCATATACTATGGACCCTTGCCTAAGGTCCCCTCTACATTTTTCCTATTTTCCAGAGACGTCTTCCTGTGACCTCAGTACGCCGCTCTGGCTTGTACGCGCCCGGGTCGGGCGGGACGGGAGCACTGTCACACCTCCCCACGGTGACTGCAGCCCACCATCCTGCATTTTTCACCGTCTAAGTGTTTAGACCCACACCAGCCACGATATCAATATCTGTTGCCATACCCCGCCACCACTCTGTGGCCCTCTGTGCTTTTTAGAAATCCTTACAAGCAATTAACCGCACACTTTCAGGTAGGTGACCAACTGACCATCCCAATCTTCCCTCTAATATTATGTAAGGTTTTACCAATTTCCTGACCCTCTCTCCCTTTCACCCTCTTGTTAATTAGCATAGATGAACCCTTCTCAATTTTGCCCCTGAAGAAGGACCGTACAGACACTCAGTACCCCGAAATGCGTCGGGCTTGAGAAGAGCTTTTTTCATTATATATTGCTTTTTGGTGTGTTCATCATGGCTACTGTGTAGTTTCACTGTGTCACCTTGGATATCTACTGCTTGTTTTTATCATATGTACTTGTTTATACCAATAAAATTATACTGTTTTTATTATATACAAACGCCCTTTACTCTGTATATACTCCACCTGTTTGCCCTTGCAAGTGCCGGAAAAGTCCACCCAGGGGAACCCTTTATCTTGTAGATTCAGTGCTGCTGGAGGCTTGTAACCGATCACAGGGTGTGTCTGTCTACCGACTCGGTCGATCGACTGACCTTCATAAAAATGAATCAGTCCTGGATCACCACCAGCTACCAAGCACCTGATGCTGATGTAACCGAATAAATTTTTTTGAAATGTCAGATCCCTTCAAAGACTGCCTGTGCTGATGCTGAGTGACTATCCTGTTATGCTGAGTAATTATCCTCTTCCTCCTCAATGATCATGCTGATAGCTTGTAAGAACATTTTTAGTTCTGGGTGCCGCCAGTCCCGCCACCAGTGCATAAGGCCCAATTTTTCAGCCCCTGTTTAACTGGGGCGTGTAATTAAAATTTTTGATGTAATTCTTTGCAGCAGGGCTAGTTCCTGCGCTCTAACTAGAGTATCCGTGAGGGGTTGCAGTGTTGTGGCACCATCACCAGTGCCCAAGGCCCAATTTTTCAGCCCATGTTTAACAGTGGCGTGTAATTACAATTTTTTATGCAATTCTTTGCAGCAGGACTAGTTCCTGCGCTCCAACTAAAGTATCTGTGAGGGGTTCCAGTGTTGGGCCTTAGGCACTGGTGCTGGTGCCATCATTTTTCAGCCCCTGTTCAACAGGGACATGTAATTTGAATTCTTGATCTAATATTTCACAGCAGGGCCCATTTCTGCGCCCACCAAGAGTATCTGTGAGGACTTACAGTGTATTTTGTAAAAGTTTAAAGATGTTCTGGCATTGCACTGGCCCCCGACCATTAAAATAATTCACATATCTGTCCCACACTTGACGGGCGGTTTGGGGGGCCAAGCCAGTACGGCCAGTATCCAGGCCTGTGTGTGCAGATTCAGGCCCAACAGAGGTTATATATGTTGAAGAATGTCTTCTTAAAAAATTATGGAGAATGCAGCAAGCCATTATGACAAAATTGATTTTATAATCCGCCAGATTTATGGCTGAGAGGAACAAACAGGCATTCTCCACAACTCTTCTTGCTCTGGCCAGCCGGTAATTAAATACCCTCTCAGGGGTGAGGAACCTTTGGGGGAACGGCCTCATCGAGTGCTCGCCAAGAGCAAACGCTTCATCTGCAATGAAAACTGAGGGGAGTCCATCAACGTTCTCGTCATCAGGTGGCAATCCCAGGCCACCAGTCTGGAGACGCTGGCATAACTCGGTCTGTGCGAAGACTCCTCCGCCCGACATCTGGCTGTTCTTCCCCACGTCCATGAACATAAAATACAATTGTGCCGAGACAACTGCCATCAATACTACACTATTAAACCCCTTATAGTTTAAGTAGAAAGACCCCGAATGGGTGGTGGCACAATGCGGACATGCTTCCCATCAATCGCCCCTACACAGTTGGGAAAGTCCCAACGGTCAGCGAACTGGGAGGCCACAGTCTGCCATTCCTGTGGGTTGGAAGGAAACTGTGGAGTCAAACAAGAAAAAAAATATATAAGTACTTTGAAACATAACTTTGCTAGCAGATTACACAAAAACATTCTTGAACAACAGCAGTCTAACATTTTTTAAATGTATTATTTCTAAAAATCTAAAACATAAGGCCCACTTATAAGATTACTCACCCCCCCCCCCCCGATGGACCATTGATCAATTTGTATGTGGGGTGGGGGGGTCTAATTTAGTAGAAGACCACACCTGAAATTTGGAGACATTTGAGGGGGTTGGGGGGGGGTTCTAATTTATTAGAAGACCACACATGACATTTGGAGACATTTGAGGGGGTGGGGGAGGGTAAAGCAGTACAATAGAGCTGACAATATACATTGTTAAAGGGACTACAGGCATAAATGGGACCAGGATTGCATGGTGGGGAGGTTAGTAAAGGTAAATATGCATGAAGGGCAAAAAATGATTTAGGAAAAAGAAACATGCATGCATGAAGATAAAGGGGACATTCACAGCATATTCCAAGCATGGTACTTAGGTAACAATGACATTTATACAATACATTAGCAAACATTAAATACATATCATGTAATGTTAAAGGATAAAAAACTTACCTTCATACAGTCCTTCTGCAGGATCTGAATTATGGCAGAACAGGTCTCTGGGATTATGATCCCCAGAGCCCGGGGGAGATGCCTGTCGAGAACTTCAGGTCCTGAAGGTTTCTCCCAGTCATCAAAGAAACGTAACGTGGCAACTATCCTCTGCTCTGCAGTGATGGCTTGCCTCATGCAGGTATCCTGCCTGCAGATATAAGGGATCAGCATAGCCAGCAGACATTGAAAAATGGGGTCGGTCATTCTGAGATAATTCCTGAAATCCTCAGAATTATTCTCACGGATCTCACGGAGCAAAGGCATGTGCGAGAATTGGTCACGCTGGCGCAACCAATTCTTCGTCCATGAACTCCTCCTCGCCCTGTTCATGGACTGGACTCAGGTCAAAGTATTAACCCCAACACCAAGTCCCCACGCAGCACGAACTCGAGAACAAGTATGTCCATGCACCATGGCTTCAAAACGGTCGGCTGGTCAAACAAACAAACTTAGAACAAACGCACTAAAGAACAGCAAGGCCAATGAAGAGCGACCTGAAGATCAGGAACGAGCAGACCAGAACGGCCTGCTAGGCAGGTTATGAACTGACCAACACGCACTGAAAACCAGATACAAACCTCACAAGCACAAACTGAACTGCAGAAAACGATCGAAATAAGCTGAAGTGTGAAAAGCGCGAATCATCTCTAACCAAACTTCTACTAACACTAGAGCCTAAAGGGTGGCGTAATGGGGTTTGAACTTCTTTTTCCTAGTCCCGTCGTACATGCTGTACGTCACCGCGTTCAAAACCATCGGACTTTTGGAGTGATCGTGTGTGTCCAAGTCCGTCCCTTTGTAAGTCAGGCGCACCTACGGTACAAAGTCCGTCGGAAAGACCGTTGGACCTAGTCCGCCGAAAAGTCCGCTCGTGTGTACGCGACATTAGAGTGGACATTTTTTATTTTACTCCTCACTACCTACCACAGTTTCGGAGGCCATGGAATGCCCATATGGCACAAAACCCCCCCAAATGACCCCATTTTGGAAAGTAGACACCCCAAGCTATTTGCTGAGAGGTATGGTGAGTATTTTGCAGGTCTCGCTTTTTCTGACAAAGTTTTGAAAATTGAAAAAAGAAAAAAAATAAATTTTTCTTTTCTTTCTTCATTTTCAAAAACAAATGAGAGCTGCAAAATATTCACCATGCCTCTCAGCAAATAGCTTGGGGTGTCTACTTTCCAAAATGGGGTAATTTGGGGGGTTTTGTGCTATCTTGGCATTTTATGGCCTTCGAAACTGTGATAGGTAGTGAGGAGTGAAATAACATTTTCCACCCTTAGAAATCCTGAAGGCGGCAATTGGATTTCAGGGCTCCGTACGCGGCTAGGCTCCCAAAAAGTCCCACACATGTGGTATCCCTGTACTCAGGAGAAGCAGCAGAATGTATTTTGGGGTGTAATTCCACATTTGCCCATGGCATGTTTGAGAAATATATCATTTAGTGACAACTTTGTGCAAAAAAAAAAAAGTTTGGCATTTTCCCGCAACTTGTGTCAAAATATAAAATATTCCATGGACTCAACATGCCTCTCAGCAAATAGCTTGGGGTATCTACTTTCCAAAATGGGGTCATTTGGCTGGGTTTTGTGCCATATTGGCATTTTATGACCTTCAAAACTGTGATAGGTAGTGAAGAGTGTAATTAAAAATTTACGCCCTTAGAAATCCTGAAGGCGGTGCTTGGTTTTCGGCGCCCTGTACGCGGCTAGGCTCCCAAAAAGTCCCACACATGTAGTATCCCCGTACTCAGGAGAAGCAGCAACATGTACTTTGGGGTGCAAGTCCACATATAACCATGGAATATGTGAGCAATATATCATTTAGTGACAACTTTTTGTAAAAAAAAAAATCACAGAGGCAATCAAATACCATCAAAAGAAAGCTCTATTTGTCAGAAAAAAGGGACACAAATTTCCTTTGGGTACAACATTGCATGACCGCGCAATTACCAGTTAAAGCAGCGCAATACCAAATTGTAAAAAGTCCTCTGGTCTTTGACCAGCCAAATGGTCCGGGTCTGAAGTGATTAAAGACACATTTTTATAGATTTATATTTTTGCATTGGTGACACACATTTCACATTTCAGCAACATCGATAATATTAAGGAAAGTATGGTACCACATGTGGAAACCAATGATTAGAAAACTAGAGCCAGCAAACTACAGGAGTATCTAGTGAAATTGGATAATGAGGTAAAAAATAAAAAAGTCAAAAAAGACTATGTAGCGGGAAAGGTATACAAATGGCAGGAAGATGACATCAATTAATTCAAACAATACTTCCTTGAATGAAGATATGGAAGTACGAAGGCTCAATATAGAAGGATCAAATACCACAAGGGGAAATATACCCACTACTAGTAAGAATAAAACATCAGACTCCACACCCAGCACAAGTACCCAAACCACAGTACCTCAGAATAAGGCCGCACCAAATAAAATAGAAGCAGGGGGGAATGTAGTTAACCACTATCCCTACCAACCACTGATGGGTCACTAGACCTTGGAGAGGAGGACCCAGAGGCAGGGCTAGAGGCTATTATATTCAAAATTATGGACCCTTACAATGGCAGGGGGAATGGAGGGACTGGAGGGAGCCCTACAAGCCATCCACACCTACCTACCAAGCGAACAGGGGGGGGTTGGAACAGAAACCCACAAGACGGAGAGGCTGTAGAGGGGGAAGCAAAAAAAAAAAAAGAGAAAACTAGGAGAGGGTAATTTTAATTTAAAGCGGGGTTCCACTCAAATTTTTAACTTAATCTTACCCCCTTCAGTTAATTGCATAGATGTTCAAATGGCGCACGAAAATTTTTTTTATCGCTGTAATTACCTTTATATTGTACTTTATTGTGGCACTTTCTGTCTTTCCTCCCATGGGAGTAGGCGTGTTTATTGCCTTTCCCCGGCGCCGCACTGTCTCCTGGGAGCTTAGTGTCAGGCTTCCCAAGATTCAGTGCGGGAACAATGATCATGCTTGTGAACAAGCTGTGAATGAACAGCATTCACTGCATCCAGGAAATCAATGCTTGTGGGCTTCACATGCCCACAAGCAAGATGGAAACAGCCAGCATCACATTTTTAAAGTTATCCTTCAGTACGAAAACAGACAGAGGCAGAAATATTACACCCAAACTGTGAGTATTATTTTGGGATTAGCAAAGTGTCTCAATGACCTAAAAAAAAAAAAAAAAAAAAAAGATTGGTCGCCGGACTCCCACTTTAACAAATATAGACTTTTCACAGGAAGAGTTATTCATATTAGATAAAGGAATTAAGTATGCACCAAGCAAATATTTTAATCAATTTGAAGTCTTTATAGATCTACAAAAATTTGTGAGGAAATTAAATTTGAAAAAACATTTTTTAGAAAAAGGTAAAGTAATAAAACAGACTAGTACAGCATATACACATAGTCAGTTGCGAAACAAATCTACGTTCAACCCAAAATCCAATTCTAACCAGTATATAGAAGTTTTTAAGAAAATGGTGGAAAAGGAAATTAAAGGTATTAAACCAAAACAAACTAAGAAGCAGGACAGAGTGTGGCAGGGCATTAAGAAATTATAAAAACAGAAATATATAGTGGTAAGGCCTGCAGACAAGGGGGGGGACTTGTAATTTTAACAAAAGAGGATTACTCATTGGAATTGGACAGGCTAGTTAACGATACAACAACTTAACAACCACTAAGTAAGAACCCCAATAAAGAAATTAAGAAATAAATTAAAGGAGTTTCTAAACAATGGGATTTCAAATAGAATAATAAACAAAAAAGAAGGCAGGTACTTGTTACCTAATTATTGGTTAATTATTACCTAGTTATCTAATTTGTTCTAATTCAATTCAGTTGGATTTGATTTAATTTCATTTTAATTTTAATTTATTTTAAATTAATGGTCACCTATAGAGTATTGGCACTTCAGGGTAGTTTAAACAGATATATTTCTAATAATGGTAGCATACGCATGGAAATCAAGAAATTATAAAACTAAGATGGTGGCTCTAGCTTCCTGAAGACGCATGATTGGATACGAAACACGTAGAGGCTTCTGGGTAACGCCAACATCACTTCCTGCCCCAACCGGCACCATATCGAGGCTTGGATCAAATGCCGACCCCGGGACTCGGAATGGCGCATGTTAGCACCAAAGGTATTGCTGGAAAGACTCAGTGCCGGTCTATAGGCACTATATTTGTGAGTGAATATCTTTTACATCTATTTTATTGATGGAATAAAGCATAATATGTTGTGCAATGATGGCTGTTTGCTTTCTATGAGATCCTGAAATCAACCAATGTGGAGATGCGTGGAATGATTACTGGCATAACGTTTGGAAATCTTCAGATATATTTATATGAGTGGAGTGGTTAACCCAGGCATAAACCAAAGGCGTCTTTTTATTTTGTTTTTGGTGTTCATTTTAGAAGGTGGTGGTGTCGAATTTGTGGAAGTTTTCCAATCACGGATGTGGATTTGTGCACGTGGGATTTGGATAACCAGTTCTTGAAGAGGAATACTGTCCTTTTGTTAAACATATGATTTTCATTTATTCACCAATATTTTATATTAACCACTTCAATACTGGGCATTTTCACCCCCTTCCTGCCCAGACCAATTTTCAGCTTTCAGCGCTGGCACACTTTGAACGACAATTGTGCGGTCATGCAACACTGTACCCATGTGAAATGTTGATAATTTTTTTTCCCACAAATAGTGCTTTCTTTTGGTGGTATTTGATCACCTCTGCGGTTTTTTTTTTGCGCTATAAACAAAAGAAGAGAGACAATTTTGAAAAAAAACACAATATTTTTTTACTTTTTGCTATAATAATAAATCCCAATTTTAAAAAAAATAAAAAATTTTGCTCAGTTTAGGCCGATATGTATTCTTCTACATATTTTTGGTAAAAAAATTAAAAAAAATAAAAATCGCAATAAGCGTATATTGATTGGTTTGAACAAAAGTTACAGCGTCTAGAAAATACAGGATAGATTTATGGCATTTTTATTTATTTATTTATTTTTACTAGTAATGGCATTTAAAATGTCATTTTTGGGACTCTTCACATTTATACAGCGATCAGTGCTAAAAAAATGCATTGATTACTGCGTAAATGTGACTGGCAGGGAAAGGGTTAACACTGGGGGGGGCGATCGAGGGGTTAATTATGTTTCCTAAGGAGTGATTCTAACTATAGGGGGCGGGGACTCACAAGGGGAAGAGACCAATCGGTGTTCCTCTGTACTGAGAACACACCATCGGTCTCCTCTCACATGACAGGACATGAATCTGTGTGTTTACTCACACAGATCCACGGTCTTGCTGTGTTCACGGGCAATCGTGGGTGCCCGGCGGACTTCGCGGCCGCCGGGCGCGTGCCCCCTAGAGGCTTGGGAAGTAAAAGGTATCATATGATGATGGCCCGGAGGGACAAAGGGTTCCTGCCACCATCATATGACTATGCGCGGTAGGGAAGTGGTTAAGGAAAATAATTATTTTCCCTATATTATTGCAGTTCACTAAATATGCACTTGATTGATTTTATGATTAATTATTGATGGATTATTGATGAATATTATTCACTGTTTTAGATATGTGGTAAGACATATACCGTATTTATCGGCGTATAACACACACTTTTTTCCCCTTAAAATCAGGGGAAAATTGTGGGTGCATGTTATACGCCGATCCCCCGCTGTCTGTGGGCAAGAGGAGCGCCGCCGACATTGACCGAGCCGAGCGTACTGTGTACTCCTGTACTCGGCACCGATCGCAGTCACGCCCAGTCCCACCTCCTAGCCTTTACGTCCCGCCATTGGACTGGTGTTGTGTCAATCATAGGAGCCGGGCCAAGGGGCGGGACGGGGTGGTGACTGCATATGGAGCCGAGTACACAGTACACTCAGTTCAGCTCGGCTCGCTCTATGTCGGCGGTGAGAGGAGCCGAATATCTCGGCGGCGGCAAATTTAAAAACCAAACATGCTGCAATTTTGGGCAAGGCTGCAGACGGACACTGGGGAAGGCTGCAGGTGGACACTGGGCAAGGCTGAGGATGGAGGCTGCAGGTGGACACTGGACAAGGCTGCATTGATGGGCACTTAAAATGTAAGGTTTTTTCCTTAAACTTCCCTCCTAAACTTGGGGTGAATGTTATACGCCGGCGCGTGTTATATGACAATAAATACGGTTTATACTTTTTAAGGTCAGCGCAGTTATCCTCTTTACTGTAATGTACGTTAATATTGCCTAATTTACAATAATGATAAAACTACTAATTACTGATGGGTGAATTTAATGTTATTAATTTACAGTGCAGCACATAGGAAGTATATTATATATATATATATATATATATATATATATATATATATATATATATATATATATATACACACACACACACACACACATATATACACAGTATATTGTATATACACAACAGCTTTCATTCTACTTATTAGTTGCCAGGTTACTATTGGCTGCAATGCTTTTTGAATAAAAGTCTCCCTATAACAAGTACGCACTAGCAGTCAAGGTATAGCCACATCTCTTGATTGACCAAAATAAAGACAAGTCTATCTGCAATCAATTGTTCATACTCATGAATTGGTTAGGAGAAGATTAAAAAGTACTTGGGTCTGTGGGGGGAGATAATGGCAGGCAGCATCACACAGGAATAGATGTGATCAGGTGGATGGATGGATTCAGGATTGGTGGATGGATGGGTTCAGGCTCCATTCATGGTGCAGCAGGGTTCTTCAGACCAGGAAAGATCATCAGGACATGTGAAAAAACAAAAAGTGATCTGCAGCGCAAACATTCATGGAGGCATAAGTAATTTATTTAACACAATAATAATAAAAATTTACATCTAGGTAAGCAGAAGGCTCTGTCAGGTGAGAAAGCTTCTGTGGCTGGCATGGCCATCTGGCTGGCAGAACCGGCTGTCATGCACAGATTGCCGGAGCCACCGAGAGAGTCGGAGATGGGAGCGGTGTCTCCTTCAGGCAGAGTGACAAACCACGGGGGTGTAGGGGATTGTATCAATGCATGACAGTGTAGGTGTCAATGGGTTTCCCCGCTGGTACCTGAACAATAAAAAAAAGTGTTTGTAAAAAAAACTAAAGAACAAAACTCCCAAATTAAGGTACAAAATATTGTGTTTTTTCAAAATTGTCGGTGATCAAATATGACCAAAAGAAAGCTCTATTTGTGGGGAATTGAAAAAAACGCCTTTTTTTTTTTTACTTTTTGCTATAATAAATATCCCCAAAACATATATACATTTTTTTTTTTCCTAAGTTTAGGCCGATACGTTTTCTTCTGCAATAAGCGTTTATTGATTGGTTTGCACAAAAGTTATAGCATCTACAAAATAGGGGATAGTTTTTTGGAATTTTTATTATTTATTTTTTTTTTACTAGTAATAGCAGCAATCAGCGATTTTTATCGTGACTGCGACATTATGGCAGACAGATCGGACACTTTTGGTGCTATTTTGGGACCATTCACACTTATACAGCGATCATTGAGATTAAAAATGCATTGATTACTGTGTAAATGTGACTGGCAGTGAAGGAGTTAACCACTAGGGGGCAGTGAAAGGGTTAAGTGTGTCCTAGGGAGTGATTCTAACTGGGGGGGGGGCATGGCTATGTTTGACACGACACGGATCACTGCTCCTGATTACAAGGAATGGGGAAATGCTTGTTTACATTAGCATTTCCCCGTTCTTCCTCTCTGTGAGACGATTGCGGGTGTCCCCGCGGACATCGAGTCCATGGGACCCGCGATCACACTCACGGAGCTCGTGGCGGGCGTGCATGCGCCCGCAAACCGCTTCTTAACGGACAACGTACAGGTACGTTGATCTGCCTGTACGTGCCCTTCTGCCGACTTATATCCGCATGAGCCGGTTGGCAAACGGTTAAGAGGACCCCCTAGGCATTATATTTAAAGGAATTTTTCATTTTTATTGTTACACTTTAAGCATATTTAAAACTATAGTTTTTTAGTCTGTTATACATGTCCCCCAGGGCAGTACCCAGACCTCCATACCCCTTTTTTTGCCAATTACTTGAATATAACCCTTCAAAATGGGCACTTTTGATTTTTCCTGTTTGGCTCCCATAGACTTCAATGGGGTTCACTGTTCGGGTTAGAACATTTCCCCTGTTTGAGAGTTCTGCTGCGAACCGAACAGTGGGGCATTCGGCTCATCCCTAACTCACACACAGAGAACTCAATCCTATGGATCTTAAAACTGCTGGTGTCAAAGCCACTCATAAGAATGAACAAAGCTAAGGAGAAGGGAAGATGGCCAAAAAAAGGCATGGAAAAACAATTCAGCATACATGTCAGGGCATAATGTAATTCCCAAAAAAACAGCAGAAACAAAATAAGGGCAAACGAGTAGATGGCAATGCATAAATAAACCAACTTTATTTAACATAAAATAAATATACAGTACATAAAAATAATGTAAAACCAATGTGTTTAACCAAATTAATTATTCTTAAAATTGTAAATGGCATATGCTTGATAAATGTGAATGGGGGAATTTTTATGGAAAACCGAAAATTCCATTTGTAAAAAACTGACACATGTATGTATATTTGGTGACTAAATAATCGTGTGGACCTCCAGCTCTTCGTTAAGACCTTTTGGAGCCAAAGTATTTAGAGTGAAGATCCAAAACGTCTCACGTTTGCATAGTTGTTGAAATCTTTTGCCAAAAGAGGGAGGGATGGATTCTATGACCAAGACTTTTGTTGATTTGTTGTGTTTTAGGGTGAAATGTCTGGGCACGCTATGTTTCAAGTCACCATGTTCAATGAATCTTCTGTACTTGCCAACTCTAGTGCGAGCTGTGTGGATAGTGTGGCCCACATAGAGAAGGCCTCATGGGCACGACAGACAATAGATAACAAAGGTGGTAGAACAGGTAAAAAAACTTTTCAATGGTGTGTTCCTTTCCATTCGTATCAGGAAAATATTTTTTTGATGTTGGACAAAGGGGCACATTTTGCAAGGGCTTTTTTTACACCGATTCATTCCTTTCATATTGCAGAAAAAAGGTGATTGGGTGGAAAGTTGGAATGAGGGGAACAGAAATTTTGCTAGGTGCAATTTTATTTTTAATATTTGGGGCTCCCTTGTATACGAACTTGGGTTTCGGAGATGACTAGGGAAAGTTTGGGGTCTCGCAGAAGTATGTTCCAGTGGCAAGAAATTATATGTTCCATTTGTTTAGCTTTGCAGTAAAAGTTGGACAAACTGTGGGACAGGTAAGTGTTTGTTTATTAAAATTCAACAGCTACAAAAAGCATAGCTGCTGACTTTTAATAAACAAACACTTACCTGTCCTACAGTCCAGCGATGCGGCCTCCCGGAGGCTCGCTCCTCTCCCTCTCCTCTCCTCAGCACCGTCATAGCAACTGTGGGCACCCGCCCGTGACAGCTTACGGTTACGGCTTCCCGGCCAGGCGCGTAACTGTGCATGTGCGAGTCGCGCTGCACTCTGCTATTGGCCAGCCAATCTTCTGGGACCTGTGATGTGTACCAGAATATCACTGGCAGGGAGGGGCCGCCTAGGGCGAGAGGAGGAGTCACCTAGGCGTCCAAGAAGAGGAACCAGGAAGTGGGACAGGAAGTCTCTCTGAAAACAAGGTATATACTCCCCCCAAAAAAATGACATGACAAATGTGGTATATTAGGGGGAGAGGAGTGCTTAAAGCGGAAGTTCTGCTTTTGGGTGGAACTCCCTTTAACCACTTCCGGACCGCTGCACGCCGATATACGCCCTAAATTTGAAGCTGGCTGCCACAACCCTGTTATCCTCTTCTTCGGTGGGCGGTCCGGTTTCCGAAAATAGTGGTCTCTGCGGGGATTCGCCGCAAGATCAATTTTATCAGCGGCGGGAGAGGGCCCCCCCTCCCGCCGCTCTCCGGTCGGATCCTTGTCCTTCCTGGGTATGGAGACGAGTGAGGGTAAGATGGCCCCCACCTGTCTACATACCATTGCAGGGCGAAAGCAACGTCAAAACATCACTTCCGCTCATAGCTCTTAAAGGGCCTTTTTTTTCCAAAATGACAAATTTTTTATTTTTATTTTTTATTGCATTTTAGTCTTTTTGACCCCAGATCTCATATTTAAGAGGTCCTGTCATGCTTTTTTTCTATTACAAGGGATGCTTACATTCCTTGTAATAGGAATAAAAGTGACACCATTTTTTTTAAAAGAACAGTGTAAAAATAAAAAATAAAAGTTAAAATAAATAAGAAAAACATTTTTTTTTAAACGCGCCCCGTCCCGTGGAGCTCGCGTGCAGAAGCGAATGCATATGTGAGTAGCGCACGCATATGAAAATGATGTTAAAACCACACATGTGAGGTATCACCATGATTGGTAGAGCAAGAGCAATAATTCTAGCCCTAGACCTCCTCTATAACTAAAAACATGCAATCTGTAGATTTTTTTAAACATAGCCTATGGAGATTAAGGGTAAAAGTTTGTCGCTATTCCACGAGCGGGCGCAATTTTGAAGCGTGACATGTTGGGTATCAATTTACTCGGTTTAACATTATCTTTCACAATAAAAAAAAAAATTATATAACTTTACTGTTGTCTTATTTTTTAATTAAAAAAAAAGTGTTCTGCCAGTTCTGCCAGTCGGACAGCCACGCCGGCCACAGAAGGTTTCTCATCTGACACAGCCACCTGCTTACCTAGATGCAAGTTTTTAAAATGTTTGTTTGTAATATATGCCTTATGCTTCCATTGATGTTTGTGCTGCAGCTCCCCTTTTTTTTTTTACATCTCCTGATTGGCAAATCCCTATACTCATTCTTTAAGTTTCTTAGACTCAGAAAGCATTGGAATGAAAACATTAGCATGAAATCCAGGCAATAAATATTTTCAGATGCCGAGGTCAACACAATGAAGCCCACGTATTTCTTTTCAGTTTGACAATATATATTTTTTTTAAATCTTTTTATTGAGTATAAGACATACAAACAGAAAAACAACAGTAAACCCGCTACAGCATTGGGACTAGACCCACGCAGGGGCCAGTGACAGCCGGCAATTGGGCTGCTTCCATCATTAGTAACATACAGCTGTAGCATGTCTACAAGAAAAGAACAACAAACAACCTAGTGCTGTATTGGCTCCTGCTCAATTGAAATAACTAAGGATCAGATCATTCATTCAAGACCCAAGGGACAGTAATAGATATCAAATAAACCCATATCAGAAATTACAATACAAAAAAGTTACCCAAAGTATCAAAATCACATCCACCCGTAGAGTGGTATTATGTACATGCTCAATCAGTCTGCGGTTGTCGTGGAGGCCTCTGCCAGCCATTTGGCCCACACTCTACCGTATTTTTTGGGGCATCCTCTATTTTGGTAGGTTTCCTTATAGAGTGGTAGTACTTTATTGACATGTGTTTTCCATAGCAATATTGATGGCGGGGCGCGTTTTTTCCAGCAGAGAGTGATCATTTTTCTGGGATAGAAAATCAGGAGTCCTATCAGAGTTCTCTCTGCTATCCTGGGGGATAATTCTTCTACTAAGCCTAGAAGGCATGCCGGCGGGGTTTGGGCTATATCTATTTCCACCACTTCTTGTATTACAGATATTACTTGTGACCAGTAGTTTTGAATTGCTGGGCAGGACCAGAAGATGTGTATAAAGTAGCCCGGATGCCCAGTACACCTTCAACACTCCGAGGACAGGGAGGTTCTCATTTTATGCAATCTATACAGGGTAATATATGCCCGGTGTAGTAGTTTGTATTGTATGAGGCGGTCACGAAGTGAGACCAGGATTTTGAAGGGGAAGTCCCACATGTCCTCCCAATCCTCGGAGTCCAGTCCCGGGATGTCTTGTGTCCATCGCTGACGGAGCTTTGACAGATCTGGAGAGGAAACTCTAAGTGCACAGAGGACCGAAGTCGGTTTCCTGGTGCATTCATATCTTGTGACCCTCTCCAGATCGGATTGCACTATTTGCGTGTCGTTGGGTAATATTTGGGCTTTAAACGCATGAGACAGTTGCGTATAGCGACATAAATGCGAGGGGGGAACATTATTGTGGCATACCAGATGATTGAAGGGGTGTATTGCCGTGCCGGTGGTGAGGTCAGATATCAGTTTAATACCACATTTGGCCCATATTTTGGGGTCTGGTAGTGAGTAAAGATGGGGTAAGGTCAGGTTGTTCCATAGGGGGGCGTGTGGGGATACTGCATTCTGTGGGAACGTTTCAAGTCCCAGTCCTGCCTTCCAGGCCTTTAGAGTGGTGTCAGTTTGACAATATTTAATATTAATAAACAAAGTTCCTGTAGTAGACAATAGTAGGTTCTCTGTGTGGGCCTGTGTATGAGAGATTTCTAAAAAAGCCATTTACAATTTGTGTTTTTATTATACCAAAGATGCTTGCAATCACATGGCAAAAATTAAATTAAAGGTCCATTTCACTTCTAGTCTATTCAAATTGTTGTCAGTCAAGCTCTGGTGAAGGGTGTGCTCATGGACCCCCGAAACACATTGTCTACTTCTTGCATTGTCCCCTGGACTTTTATTTGAATAAGGTTGTATCTGGACCTCTTAGCAGTGGTATGACGCTTCCAATTTCAATTTGTGCTACATTACAATTCAAGTCAAGGGGACTGGAGAGCTTCTGGGGTGTAGAAGCTGCCTGCCCGGGAACCAGATCATTTACATCAACATCAATACTTTAAGATAGTAATATTAGTGAGATAACCTTATTTGTCAACTTCCCTCAACTTTATTAAAACCTAGCAAAACATTTGACTATCAAATTTCAAGATCTTCCATTGCATAACTCACAGTGAATATTCCTCCAATAATGATGTCTCCCCCTTTGAAATACTTGTAGTCCTCAATTGCAGATTTCAGTTTTAATCTACAGAGTTTCAATGGAGTCCAGAATTTACACTGTCCCAAACTAAAGATTACCAGACATTGAAAAAGTGAATGACAAGTAACTGTTATTCTTAACATGGCTTCAAAAGAGGAGAACAATGTCCATAGGATTGAAAACAGACAGTCTTCAGGTGTCAAGGACATAATTATTATACCAGTTGATAATATCATCTGCTGTTTTCTTATGTGTTTTTGAAAGAGCAGACACAGTTTCATTCAGCATGATTAAATTTGTCACATTCTCTTCTTACTTTTACAAGCATCAGATGTTTTTATTTATAAACAGTCATAAATAATATTAATTGCGTTTTTCTGCTTTATCTGTATATCCTCTTATAAAACGGTATATTATAGTTAGGCACATAAACTAGATAAAGCAATTCATATCACTACAAGTGTCCTCTTCAAAATATTTTTAGATTAAACATAAACCAATCACTAAAATTCTCATGTACTATAAATGTAACAGTTATAGAACTTTCAAAATTTATTTTCACTAGTTTAACCGATTTAACCCTTGTACCCTTATACATTTTAGGTACTAGAGGAATGTTTAAATTTCTATTATGGGCCTATTTACTCAGGAATAATATTTTTCATAACTTAAAGCACTAAAGGCAGTAAAATGTACCTATGCTCCAATAATCTTATGCCTGCGGGTCCCTCACCAGAGCCAGCATCTTCTGCCTGGCATCTTCTAAGTGCTGCTCTTTGGCCATCGTAATTAGCTAGAGAGTTGACAATGGAATTTGTTAGCGCAATCCAATTGACAACAAATTTGCAAGAACTAAAGTTAAACCTGGGTGGCTAAATAATAATGTAAAAAGGTATATTAATGAGGAAAAAAATCAACCCTTTAATAAATATACTGTAAGGCTGAAGAGTCACCATCAGCTTATTAAAACCACAAAGAATGCAATAAGAAATGCAAGAGCATTATCAGGGCAGCTAAATAGAATACGAGAGACACCTTGCTGAGGAGAGTAAAACCTTTTTTTTTTTAAATATGTTACTAGTAAAAACGGTAGGTCAGAACATATTAATCCCACAAAAGATGATCAGGGGAAGTTGGTCACAAGTGACAGGGAGAAGCAAAATGTATTAAATACATTCATGTCCTCAGTTTATATGAAGGGAAGAGAGAGGTATAAAAAAAACAGTAATATTAATAACATTGAATGTACTCTTATGGCTTACAGAAACCATTGTTCAAAAAGTGTAGAAAGACTTAATGTGAATAAATAGCCAGGATCTGATGGCCTACACCGGAGGGTTCTCAAAGAACTTAGCAATGTCATAGCCAGATCATTGTTCCAAATTTTTAAGGGCAGCTTTTTGAATGGAATGTTACCAGCTGACTGGCAAAAAATGTGGTACCAGTATTTTAAAAAAGCCAAGATATACATTTTGAAACTACAGACCAGTCAGCCTAACATCAATAGTATGTAAACTATTGGAATGAATGATAAGGGAACATATCCAAGAATTTGCTGATAAAAATAGTGAAGCTAGTAGTAATCAGCATGACTTTATGGAGGACCTTTCTGGCCAGACCAACATTTTGACATTGTATGAGGAAGCACGCTATAATTTGGATAGAGAAAGGCCTCCTCATGTAATGTATCTGAATTTCACTAAGGCATTTGATACAGTACCCCATAAACACTTCATTTACAAATTAATATCTTTTGCCTTTGATGATATTGTATGTACCTGTACCTGTATAGTCACAATCTCACCAAAAACACATCACCATAGTGTGCATAATTACATTCTTGTTACTTTCAACTGGTTTATATATGAATGTATGAGTGAATGAATGATTGTTTGAGGTTTTGGTTCCGAATATGGGAAAAACACCCTCATAGATGGGCACCACATCCCTAAGCAAAGATTTGAATGGACGTACAAAGGAGAGGGATTTTCACGGTGCAAGTAAACTAAGCATACGGAAAAGCTATGTATCTTTTCTCTTTAAAAAAAAAACAGTTTATTGTTTACACTTAATTAAAATGAAACACATATATTATATAGAGTAACAGACATATTGCTTTTAAGATTAAAACAAGGTGGTCAAAATAGGGAATGACAGGGAAAAAATGTACACTACAGATTCACAGATGGTAGTTATTGCATACTAGCCCGACATGTTTCGCATTGTCGCTTTTTCAAGGGATATGCAACTGTTTAGTGAGTCATCCAACACTTTCAGTAATTCCCTGAAGTTGACCCTACAAAGTCTCGTCAGAACCGGCATGTACAGACCCAAAACAAGCAGGACAGCAGGGGGTCTTTAATTGCAACCACAGGGAGCAGTAAGGTGAAGGCCGAAGGTTAATTAAGGCTGCAACCAAGGATACAGATGGTCAGCGGTATTAGTGAAATGATGATTGCAGGGAATGTTTGGATGGTGGGTATGTTAGAGCCTGCTAAGGTCTTGGCTTGCATCCTCCGGTGCTAAAAAATGATAAAAATTTAATTTGGGTGCAGTGTTGCCTGACTAAGTAATTCTCATTCAAAGCATGACAGCACTGAAAGCTTAAAATTGGCATGGGCAGAAAGGGGTGAAAGTGCCCAGTAATAAGGTGGTTAAAATCAGTAGGGGTCTATTTACTGTACAATTGTTATATTATCAAGGTTTAGGGTTCTGGTGTGAACCAAACTGGGGGGGGGGGGATGTTCGGCCAAACTAGTGACTAGATAGTTTCCACTTCCCAGGGTAATGAGTACATGGGCACTACTCCTTACCCATTTCAACAACAAGGTAAAATGTAAAAATGAAACACCAACACTACATTGAAAACCCTTAATAAATAGAATAAAAACACAAATAAAATACAAACACTTACTGGCTTTTAAAATAAAGTTTTAAATCCAATGTCAATGCATCTAGTGATGTATCATTCAATCAAGTACAGAGAGATAATTCACTCCAATTAAGATTACCACCTGCCTGCCAATCTATAAATGCCGCTTTCCTTTGGCTAAATGACAGATCTTGAGGAATCCCGGGTAATGTTATTGAACAGATTGTTTATACCACCAGGAATCTGAACAATTTAATTGACCAAATTGTCAGTGTTTCATAGTGCCTAATGTACAAAAAAAAAAAAAAGGCATGAGCGCCGCCCCCCCTCAATCCAAGCATGCAGCATTGCAAACTAGGAAAGTAAGGGTGACAAGTATGCACCCCCTTCCTAAGTCAAGCCAGGCCACATGCCTGGTTTGCCACCAGGCCAATTCAGCAATGTTACAGTTTTATATAATGCCTTGGAGAAAAGCTCAGTGACTAACAGCGCTTGCTAATTATGTGAACCAAATGTAATAAATATTAAAAAATAATAAAAATTGTGATTACTTATAGAATTTTGTATGCGATATAGATCCAATAAACAAGCCAATCCTTTGCCAGTAGTCCCTGTGTAGGAATTCAATTATTAGAACATAATGGGTATATATAAACCAGTCCATGTATCAGATGGTGTAAAGCATTATTCCTGAATGGCTGATCTCACAGGTGCACTTTACTACGTGTGACCACCGATATCTAAATGGTAATAACAAACACTCCATCCCAGAGGTAAAGGCAGACAAATAGAGTAAAAGTCCCTAGTCACCAGACAACGTTGACCCTCTTTGCCTTATGACAAGAGGAGTCAAATCAGGATTGTGTGGTCACTGTGACGGGATGTGACTCATTGTCCAAGATTCCCGTCCTATCCGCCTGGCAATTCAGGATACCACAGATAGAAAAAACTCTCACTTGGCAGAGTGAACCAGGGAAAAGAAACTTGGAGCCTGCACAGAGCCCCCTATTATCTCCTGCTGGTCCATCCAGAGATAGCAGCACAGGTTAAGAGAGCCGGCAACAGAGGGGTTGGGTGTGTGTATGGTGTGCAGTGGCGGGCTGGAGCAATGGGGGGGGGGGTCGATCTATGGTCATGTCCGACTGCCGCCCCCCCCCGACCAATGGAACAACAGCCACCACAGCCACTGACACCAACAATGAGGAACTATTTTTCCCACTGACACCAACAATGGGGCAATATTCCTCCCCCTAATACCAAAGATAAGGCACTTTTTACTCTTATGCCCTGTACACACGGTCGGACTTTGTTCGGATATTCCGACAACAAAATCCTAGGATTTTTTCCGACGGATGTTGGCTCAAACTTGTCTTGCATACACACGGTCACACAAAGTTGTCGGAAAATCCGATCATTCTGAACGCGGTGACGTAAAACGCGTACGTCAGGACTATAAACAGGGCAGTGGCCAATAGCTTTCATCTCTTTATTTATTCTGAGCATGCGTGGCACTTTCTCCGTCGGATTTGTGTACACACGATTGGAATTTCCGACAATGGATTTTGTTGTCGGAAAATTTTATATCCTGCTCTCAAACTTTGTGTGTCGAAAAATCCGATGGAAAATGTGTGATGGAGCCTACACTACTACACAATTTCCGACAACAAGGTCCTATCACACATTTTCCGTCAGAAAATCTGACCGTGTGTACGGGGCATTACGCTTGCCAGAAGAAAAATTGTATTCCTGCTGGCCACAATCCAACCCCCTAAAGTCTGAAGGGCAGTAAACTGGCCCTTTGTGTAGAACATTTGGAGACTCCTGCTCTAGCCCTTTCCTAACAAACCTAACTTTCACTGAACCACCGTTTTTACTCATTGCATTTCTATTTAATGGAGGCATCTCAGCACCAGCTCACTGGGGCTTAGCAACTGCTATTAAAAAAAAAAAAAAAAAAAAAAAGTAAATAACAGTGTGCCCAGATGTCTTTAAATTTCAGTTTAAGACCCCTTTTACACTGGGGAGCTTTTCAGGCATTTTGGCGCTAAAAATAGCGCCTGTAAAGTGCCCCTCAAGCTACCCCAGTGTGAAAGCCCGAGTGTTTTCACACTGGGACGGTGCTCTTGCTGTACAGGAAAGAAAGTCCTGCAAGCAGCTTCTTTGGGGCGGCGGAGAAGCGGTGTATACACCACTCCTCCACCGCCCCTGCCAATTGAAATGAATGGGCAGCACTGCCGAAATGCCTGCAAAGAGCTTCAGCAGGGCCGAAAAATGGGCACTATTAACACTTTCCTCGCCCGCTAGCGGGGGGGTTAAATGGGTCCTGTTGGCTGCTGAAAAGAGCCGCTATAACAGCGGTAAAGCGCTGGTAAAACTAGTGGCACTTTACCAGTAACCGACCTGCCGCCCCAGTGAGACATGGGTGTTAAAGTATGTTTTTTGGTCCTCCTTTCTCAGGTATTTTTTAACCACTTGGCGACCGGCTCACGCCGATATACGTCGGCAGAATGGCATGGACAGGCATATTAACGTATCTGTATGTCGCCTTTAAGAGGCGCGTGCATGCCGCCGCAAGCTCCGTGAGTGTGATCGCGGGTCCCGCAGACTCGATGTCAGTGGGGATACCCACGATCATCTCACGGAGAGGAAGAACGGGGAAATCCTAGTTACAGGACACTGATCACAGCTCCCTGTGGTCGGGAGCGGTGATCAGTGTCGTGTCACATGTAGCCCATCCCCCCTACAGTTAGAACACATCCCTAGGACACACTTAACCCCTTCAGTGCCCCCTCCTGGTTAACCCCTTCACTGCCAGACACATTTACACAGTAATCAATGCATTTTTATAGTATTTTTATAGCACTGATCACTGTATAAATGTGAATGGTCCCAAAATAGCACTAAAAGTCTCCGATGTGTCTGCCATACTGTCGCAGTCATGATAAAAATCGCAGATGGCCACCAAAAAAGAATTAATAATAAAAATGGCATAAAACTATCCTCTATTTTGTAGACTCTATAACTTTTGCGAAAACCAATCAATAAACGCTTTTTGCAATTTTTTTTTACCAAAAATATGTGGAAGAATGTGTATCGGCCTGAATTGAGGGAAATTTTTTTTTTTTTATATAATTTTTTGGGATATTCATTATAGCAAAAAGTAAAAAAATATTGATTTTTTTTTCAAAATTAGTAATGAAATATGAGTGGTGTATCCGCGCAACGGAACAGAGAATTAAAAAAGTGGAGAAAATGGAAAAAAAAATGGAAACAATGGAAGAAATCGTATAAAGGACTGCTGCCTCCACAAATGTGATTTCCACCTAGGTGGAAAAAACAGAAGGTAAGTGAAGGGTTAGTGTGTGGGTGTGGCGCTGTCCTAATTTATAGAAATACTTGGTAAATTGTGTGCAGCCAAATCCCATATGTAAAGTCGCATAAACCAAAATTGCAAATAAAAAATTCAACGAAAATAAAACCAAACATAAAACAGTAAAGTGACCCCCTTTGGAGTGTGTAGGTGTAACATTGTCCTAGTGGAGAAAATGGAAAAAAATGGAAACAATGGAAGAAATCGCATAAAGGACTGCTGCCTCCACAAATGCGATTTCCACCAAGGTGGAAAAAACAGAAGGTAAGTGAAGGGTTAGTGTGTGGGTGTGGCACAGTCCTAATTCATAGAAATACTTGGTAAATCGTGTGTAGCCAAATCCCATATGTAAAGTCGCATATAAAGTATAAACCAAAATTGCAAATAAAAAATTCAGCGAAAATAAAACCAAACATAAAACAGCAAAGTAACGTTGTCCTAGTTTAAAAAATACTTTGTAAATCGTGTATAGCCAAATCCCACATGTAAAGTCGCATGTAAATTATAAACAAAATATAAACAAAATCGCATATAGCAAATTTAACAGCTAGGTTGGCCCCCTTTGAATTGGGGGAGGGGGAAGGGGAACAGGGGATGAAATCAAAAAATGTCTTTAGCCAAAGCTATTCCATCCGCATAAAAACCCCATATAGTGATTGACAAACATAACATTGCTGAATAATTACATAGGTTAAATCGTGACTAGTGCTCAGTGCAACTTAAGTGAAAAACTTGACATCTTTGTAAAACAAGGCAGGTATTTGTATTAATCTTGGTAACCAGGTGCTCGTGTCTTATGATCATGCGGACACTCACCAGCTTCTTAAACCCCTGCGGGGGTAATGCGCAGTCACAGTGTATGCCACTGTGCGGCAATCCACAGGCTGTTTCTGGGTCACGGTGACGTTTTAGGCATAAGAGAAGAAAGAGGAGATTCCATAGCGTAAAACCATAAAACACTCTTTATTGAACGCAGATGACAGAATGGTACTCACATTTAAGCAGTTTATAATAGGCAACCAAATGTCATTAAAACAGGAGAGCGTCAGGTTTAAGTTGGTGATCCTCTGGGAGATGATGCAAAAGTGTCAGAATAGGCCACGCCCTACGCATTTCGTCATAGGGGCGTCAACTGGAGTGTGCCCCCTTTGCGTCACCTCCCCTCCTTTTATACTGTGCGATGTGCCGCATGCCTGCACACCGGAAACCTCCGGCGGCCATTTTCCCTTAGGTTTTTGCGCGGCCATCTTGCATATGGCTATTGCAGACCGGAGCCATGTGTATCAATCTTTAGTGGAATATCCCTAGTGTTGTAAAAACAGGAAATGACCCTAGTGTTGTAAAAACAGGAAATAAAACAAAAGGAAATCCGTGGCCATTTTGTGAGAGATTTTGCAGACCGAAGCCCAATAGAGCAATTGATAGGTATATGCTATTTTGCAGGCCGAAGTCCGCGGCCATTTTCTTGTAGGTTCTGCAAGATCTATGTAGGTTATATGCCTGAGTCCGTGGCCATTTTCTTGTAGAATGTGCGGGGTATATCTGGATTATACGGTGACCCCGTACGAAAAAACTGGTTTATTTTCCATCTTGATAGAGTAAATCTGTGGCTCAGAGTGACACATACTCGAACTGAGAAGTTTTTTTGTACGGGGTCACCGTATAATCCAAATATACCCCGCACATTCTACAAGAAAATGGGCGTTAAATTTGCTATATGCGATTTTGTTTATATTTTGTTTATAATTTACATGCGACTTTACATGTGGGATTTGGCTATACACGATTTACAAAGTATTTTTTAAACTAGGACAACGTTACACCTACACACTCCAAAGGGGGTCACTTTGCTGTTTTATGTTTGGTTTTATTTTCGCTGAATTTTTTATTTGCAATTTTGGTCTATACTTTATATGCGACTTTACATATGGGCTTTGGCTACACACGATTTACCAAGTATTTCTATGAATTAGGACTGCACCACACCCACACACTAACCCTTCACTTACCTTCTGTTTTTTCCACCTTGGTGGAAATCACATTTGTGGAGGCAGCAGTCCTTTATGCGATTTCTTCCATTGTTTCCATTTTTTTCCATTTTCTCCACTTTTTTCTCCACTAGGACAATGTTACACCTACACACTCCAAAGGGGGCCACTTTGCTGTTTTATGTTTGGTTTTATTTTCGTTGAATTTTTTATTTGCAATTTTGGTTTATGCGACTTTACATATGGGATTTGGCTACACACAATTTACCAAGTATTTCTATAAATTAGGACAGCACCACACCCACACACTAACCCTTCACTTTTTTTCAAAATTGTTGCTCTTTTTTTGTTTATAGCTCAAAAAATAAAAAACGCAGAGGTGATCAAATACCACCAAAAGAAAGCTCTATTTGTGGGGAAAGAAGGACGTCAATTTTGTTTGGGAGCCACGTCGCACGACTGCGCAATTGTCAGTTAGAGAGACGCAGTGCCGAATCACAAAAAGTACTCTGGTCTTTGGCCAGCCAAATGGTCCGGGGCTGAAGTGGTTAAGGAATGGCCTATGCTAAGACAGTTGAAGAATAAGCAACAAGCACATTCATCCTCACAAAACCCTGTAGACATTTTATAATTCTGGAGGCTTTTAATGAATACAAAAAAGCTGTGATGATTTGTAGTAGAATATTGTGCAGACAACCATCTCATCATCCTTTTTTTCAAGTTGATATTTAAAGAATATATATGTAGAATATTAAACCACACATTATGTATTTAGATCTATCACATACACTGTGGGTGTTTGTAGGTAGTATATAGGTAATATTTAATGGTGGGGAGAGATTTTTTTCTCAAATATATGTGTTGTGGGATTATAATGAGGATTTAGGATAAGAGAAACACATTTCGGAAAGAAGATACAAGTCAGAATTCCGATACTTGATGTCAGTATAGCAAAAATCTCCACAGTGACCATGTTCTTCCCCTTACTACTTAGATAGGCGGGAACAGCACATATCCAAACACTGCAGAACACCAGCATGCTGAAGGTGATGTATTTGGCTTCATTAAATACGTCCGGTAATGTCCTCACCAGGAAAGCTAAAACAAAATTCACAGTGGCCAGAAACCCTATGTAACAAAACATGAAATAAAAAGCCAAAACAGATCCTTCATTACACTGAATGATGATCTTCCCAGGATAAGAGTCCATGTCAAACTCCGGATATGGAGTGAAAAAAGCCAACCAAATAATTCCATTCAAAGCCTGAATGGAAGAACAGATAAGCACTACAGCATTGGGCAGTTTAACTCCCACCCATTTCCTCCAGGTGCTGCCAGGTCTGGTGGCTTTGAAGGCAATGCAAACCATGATAGTCTTGGCCAGGACAGAAGATACAGCAACCGAGAACAGGATTCCAAAGGAGATTTGGCGCAACACGCAGGTGATATCTACTGGACGTCCAATGAACAGGAAAACAGAGAGCAAGCTAAACATAAGGGAGATGAGGATGATGAAGCTGAGGCTGCGATTATTGGCTTTAACAATGGGAGTGTCCAGAAAATAGTAAAATAGTCCTATTATTAAAATAATTATAGTAGAGAATAAAACAGTAATAATAGAAAAGATCACAGTTACTATGCCCATATCATATGACAAATAATCAAAGATTTTAGGAATACACTTGTCTTTTGTTTCATTTGGCCATTCATTGTCTGGACATTTTTGGCAATTTTCACTGTCTGTAAAGAAAAAGCACATTGTAGGTAGTCAGGTTAAGTAATAAAAAAGAAAAAAAAAAGAAAAACATATACATTGAGTTATAAAACAAGAATAAACATGAATCTAGCCACTTGCCAACTGCAATACGTATATGTATACGTTGCGGTTTGCAAGTGGGTTAATCGGGATTATGGCTGAAGATATGATCCATAACCCCAGCATCTTTTTTTTTCTGCAGGCATGGCCGGCTTTTTCATAAAATCAGTCCAAGCAGCTCTTGAGCCGCTGGAACAGTTTTTGAAAAAATATACAGAGTTTGCTAGAATGAGGCTCTGTGGAAGTCTATTCCATAGTTCTTACTGTAAAAAAGCCCTTTCTAATGCAGAGATACAGCTCATCACACATGTTACAATCTGACTGTACAATCCCATTTGGAACTACAAACAATTATGCAGTGCAAGGGCCAATGAATAAAATTGATTATATAGATTAGGTAGGTCCTCATAATATGTAGTTTGGGTAAATCTAGTTATTTATACAAAATTGTACAGACAGATTGTATCACATATGGTGACCTTTTTCCTCTTTTGGATTCACTCACCCTAGATTATATGATACATGCAGGTTTATAGTCCCCATGTGCATAATTTAAAAAATATATACTATGTATCCTGTAGGTATTACAAAATATGAATACAGGAAGTGAAATGGTGTTTCGGTTTATTCCTTAAATTTACCATCTCTCATCCAGCCTATTATAATAATACGGCCGAGCGGGAGCGCTGTTATCCTGGGTGGATGTCATATGACCTCCAGGGCAGCCATCAGAAATGATGGGGCCCCTTACACAGCTTAAGGTACTGCCAACATCCCAGATACACTAAATACAAAATTTAGGGCTGTTACTGATTAAAAATTTTGTGTTCGATAAATCGATTTTTTTTTTTAATCGATTAATCGTCTAATTTTGATTAATTATAATGCACATACAGATCCAACTACTTTTAGCTGATCTCCTTGCATTGCAACTCTGCATTAGTCAGTGGTAAATGTGGTATACACTATATACAATCACCCGACACTAGTTAGTTTCCACAATCTTCACAGTTCACACAAATACGTATTAAATTCAAACTGTAGCACTGACGTAAGTAATTTTTTTTCCCACAGTAGCGTGACAATACCTCCACCTCCGATCTAACTAATCACTCTCAGCTTATGGCATGGACCCCTGTGTAAACAGGTGGTCATGCAAGCGGGTATCAAAAGTATTAACACGGACCAAAAACTTCTCTCACATCTCCTTAGATCTCAGCAAGGATGCCAAGTCATGGGTAGAAAGAAAAGATCTAAGTGTTCACCGC
Organism: Lithobates septentrionalis; assembly: GCA_037952835.1. Classification (NCBI taxonomy): domain Eukaryota; kingdom Metazoa; phylum Chordata; class Amphibia; order Anura; family Ranidae; genus Lithobates; species Lithobates septentrionalis. The sequence goes on along the minus strand of JBBDGP010002930.1, from coordinate 379,402 downwards.
TTAAGTATAAGATTTAATTTTTGTGTTCAAACACAAAGTACTCACATAAAGGTGATAAAAACACAGCATATAAAGCCATCAATTGTAGTTCCATAGGGCAGCAGCAGGTGAAGTCATGCGTAGCTCCTCCCACTTATGCGTTACGTTCAGTCAGAACTTTGACATCACGGGACTCCTCCCCCCTTCTCTTCATTAGCAGACGGAGGCATTCGGGGAAGGGGGGAGGAGCCCGGTGACGTTGATGTCCGTGACGTCAACGGATCTCCGACGGAACTCCCTGAAGACCCGGAAGCCAGCGGAGAGGTGAGTACCGATCAAAAGAATTTTGATCGAACAAAAAAATTAATCGATTAATCGAGGAATCTTTAATTTCCACCGCCCTAACAAAATTGGAAAAAAGATGAACCCCTTTTATCTAAAAGGTGAATGCCAATTTTTATTAGAGACAGGGCCTAAAAAAGGACCCTGGGCCCTGATAAAATTACATCATATTTTTTTTTTCAAAAATAATAACATATATAAAGAACAATCTCATACAGTAATATGAATACCCTATCACATCAAGATACACCCAAGAAACTACCGACAATGGTATAGCTTGGTCAGCTTGGGTTGAGTCCTCAGATAAATACCAATATGTTTTGGAAGATGACTTCCTTTTTTAGGGAAGATGGTGGGTATAAATACTTCTCAAATGTAATATGTCACAATTAGACCCCTTTCACACTGTGCCGCCACCGGCGTCAGCGGTAAAGCGGCGCTATTTTTAGTGCTGCTTTACCGTCTTTTTAGCCGCGCTATTCGGCCGCTAGCGGGGCAGTTTTAACCCCCCGCTAGCGGTCAAAAAGGGTTTAAATCTGCCCGCAAAGCTTTAATTTCAAAGGGGAGCAGCGGTGGAGGAGCGATGAGTTCACCGCTCCAAAGAAGCTGCTGGCAGGACTTTTTCTGATGCCCTGCCAGCGCACCGCTCCAGTGTGAAAGCCCTTAGGCTTTCACACTGGAGTGAATGGAGCAGCTGTTTTAGGGCGGTTTGCAGGCGATATTTTTAACGCTATAGCGCCTGCAAAACGGTCCAGTGTGAAAGGGGTCTAAATGATGAAATACAACGAAAGAAATTATTATTGTTGATGTATAAATATTCATACAAAAAGCTGTAAACGGACTATGCTGTTTCAAATGTAAACTTACAATTACTATGTATATGTGTTAATGATCCATTAAAAAACATCAATCCTATCAAATGGAGTTGATACACATCACCATCCAAAAGGGCAGACCAGGAGGCACACAAAAGACCCACCATGCAACCACAGTCCTATCAAATGGAGTTGATACACATCACCATCCAAAAGGGCGGACCAGGAGGCACACAAAAGACCCACCATGCAACCACAGTCCTATCAAATGGAGTTGCTACACATCACCATCCAAAAGGGCGGACCAGTAGGCATACAAAAGACCCACCGTGCAACCACAAGGACCCCCCAAAAAAAGATACCAACATTGGAGGGAGTGCTGTCTGTAAATAGATTAAAAACATGACTGATAAGTAGAACCAACTTTAAAGCGATCAGTAATTGTAAATAATTCTTCTGTTAAAGCTGGGCAAATGGGTCTCATCAAATATGTGGCTAAGTCTGGAACATAGTTGTCCAGCAGAATCAGTCCATCAAAAGACTGGCCAAAAAGCAAAGGTTGTATAAATACCTTATCTAATGTGGGGACGCCCCGGCTAGGCCAATCAACTCCATTCTGGAAAATGGCACCATCCAACCCGTTAAGCATCAAGCGGCAGCCGGAAGTGCTAGTGGGAGAGTCCCCGGTCCCCCTACTATCCACAGTTCATCTCTGTCGCCCCTACTACATTTTACTTATACACCCATATCACCTGTCTACAATTCAACCCAATATGCAGCCCCCACCTCTGCCCCCCTTCTTATCCACAGCTGTCCCTTTTATAATTCTCATCTCTGCATCCAGTCCCTCTTTCTCAGCTCTAACCTCAGCAGCCAGTTTCTTCCCCATCCCTTCACAGCTCTTACCTTTGCAGCCAGCTCCCCTCATCTCATCCCTTCACAGTTCTAACCTCAGCAGCCAGCTCCCCCCTCACATCACCTACCACTGCACCCAGCATCCCCTCTTCACAGCTCCTACCTTTGCACCCAGTACCCCGCCTTTCACAGCTTCTACCTCTGCACCTAACACCCCCCTTCACAGCACTCCCCCCTTCACAATTACCCCTGCAGTGAGTCTCCCCTTTACAGCTCCTACCTCAGAACCCCCCCTTCACAGATCCTACCTCTGCACCCAGCACCCCCCTGCACAACTCCTACTGATTCACAGCTTTTACCTATAAATCCAGCTTCCCCTCCTCCACAGCTCTCACCTGTATCTTTACAGAAGCTCTGGCATGGCTTTGTGGGGTAGGTGGGGGCACACTGACTGGTGGCTTTGCCTCTCTTGAAGCTGCTCTGCCTGTCAAATCTGTAGTACAGAATAAAGAAGGAATTTTATATTCCACAACGACAGGTGGACAGGCAGATAGCAAATAAGCCTGCTAATCAAGAAGCAGCATGTAAATTAAAGACAAAAAAACATTAAGGCAGTGACAATATGGGGCCAGGTAAGTCCCTCACACATTAATCTTATGACAGGATCAGCTGTGGGCAATGAGAGACACAGCCGCAGCTCGCTCAGACTGACAGGGCTGTGCCAGAGTTATTTGGAATTGGATCTTTCATGTTGTGTTGTGTGTGTCAGACCACAATGAACCCCATTTCCCTAGGGGCTCTTGTGCCCCGACACACATTGCACCCATGGGGGATATGCCAGTCCCTCCAGTGGAAACATGTCAGCCTTTCAGTCTTCTAATCTAAACAAACACCAAGTGCGTGTAAGCTGTTAGAAACTGACTGAAACATGACTTGAAACTCTTGTTTGTGATTTTCTGGAAGAATTGCTCCACAGCATCTGCAGCTATAGAGATACAACTAAGGCAGAAGCTGCTTAAACACAGAGTTGTCGATTTTATTGGAAGGAGATTCGTGGAGGAGGAAGAACAGTGCATATAGTATACCTAGGGAATTTAGATAAACTTTCCTAAAGGCAGAAGGTTTTTTGTCTTAATGCATTCTATCCTTAGCCCCCTAATACTTACCTGAGCCCCATCTCGATCCAGTATTGTTGCACGAGAGCCTCAGCTGTCCGGGACGCTCTCTCCTCATTAGGTGAGGCAGCAGTGAGCGCCATTGGCACCCGCTGCTGTCATTCAAAGTCAGTGAGCCAATGAGGAGAGACAAGGGACGGGGCTGGGTCACGGTTCCATGTCTGAATGGACACACAGATCAGCCACTCGGCTCGGGTGCCCCTGTAGCAAGCAGCTTGCTGTGGAAGCACTTGGCAGGAGGAAGGGGCTAGAAGCGCCAGCGAGGGAGAAGAGGAGGATCGGGGCTGCACTGTGCAAAACCACTGCACAGAGCAGGTACAGTGCCTTGAAAAAGTATTCATGCCTCTTGAAATTTTCCACATTTTGTTACAACCAAAAATGTAAATGTATTTTATTGGGATTTTATGTGATAGACCAACACAAAGTGGCACGTAATTGTGAAGTGGAAGAAAAATGATAAATGTCTTCCAAGATGGCGTCGGCAGCCTCCTCACAGCCTAGCACTTCACACAAGATTAAGCCTCTGAAATTCAAACTAAATACTGTTGATATTAATGAGGAATCTGATTCTGACTCTGGAAATTCACAGACAGAATTTCAATCTGCCTTATTTAAAAAATTTGAATGTATTTTACAGAAAGCTTTAAAGCAAACATCAGACCATATCACTGATAAACTGACTAGAGAAATTCGAGAAATAGGTCTGAGAACAGCTGAATTGGAGATCCGTGTAGATGATATTGAAAGCCAAACTCAGCTCTATATTTCTGAATTTAAAAATCTAAAAGAAGAAAATGTTCTTTTACAGTCCCGTTTAGAGGACCAGGAGAATAGAGACAGAAGGGCTAATTTACGGATCAGGGGTATTCCTGAGTCTGTCACTGATGTGCAAGCCTATATCACTGCATTATGTCAGGAATTACAACCTGGCATTCCTATGGAGAGATTAGAGATGGACAGAATGCACAGAGCATTGGCTCAACGCAAACCAAATGGCCCTCCTAGAGATATAATTGCTAAACTGCATTACTATCGCACAAAAGAACAATTGCTTGCAGCAGCTAGAGGAAAGAATTCCCTCACTTTTCAGGGTCAAGTCTATCAACTGTTTGCAGACTTATCTCCTATCACAGTGGCTAAAAGACGTGCTCCTAAACCCCAATTACAAATACTGCAACATCATCACATCACCTATCATTGGGGGTTTCCTTTTTCTCTCAAATTCACACATTTAGAAACCAGATATGTCTGTCGCTCTTCAGAGGACCTACAATCAGCCTTGCTTGAATTGGGCCTTACGGACCAACTTCCATCTACAGAACAATCTTGTAGAAGATCAGCTTCCAGATCTCCTCAACAAAATGCTGCAGCAGAACTGAGCCCATCTATTTCTCCTCGAAAAAATCTTCATAAGCGCGGTCGCTTTGAAAATCCAATTCCTAATACTGAAGATTCGATGGATTGATTTTTATATATTTTTTTTTTTTTTTGATTCGCTAACCTTTTTTCTTTTTCAGATCTAAAGGATCAAACATTGTCTAAAAAGACTTAATTTCTAAGACAACATGTTTTCAATTTTATGACCTCCCAGAGTATAAATCATTTAATGATTTATTTATATATTTATTTAAAATGTATTTACTAAAGAGGTAATTTTCTGGTTGGTTAGGGCTTTGATGGTCTGTGTGGGTTTTTTTTTATTATAATCTTATTTGTTACTATAATATTTAGATGCACCCTCTGGTTCCTGTGGTTCCCTAGCAGTGTTTGTCCTTTCTGGAACTACTTGCTGCCCCCTTTGCCACCGTCAGACCCTTGCTACTATTATGCAGGATTCTGATGATGGAGCCCCTAGGAGTCCTTTGATTACTCCTAGGAGTTGCTCCCACACCCTAGTGATTTTTCACTACTTAATATCTCGGTACTGTTATATTAGGGTTTTTCGATCGATCATTATTTATCCTTTCTCTACTCTTTCCTCTCTTCTTTTCTCTCTCGAGGTGATGACTAATATTCTAGTTTTAGGCCATATTTCTTATCTTATGATAGTCAATTTTGAATTGCTATAGCTCCTATAAACATTTTATCCCTAAACGTACAAGGATTTAATATCCCACAAAAACGAACAAAAGCAATGCAATCTTTTTCAGCCAAGAAAGCACACATAATTTGCTTACAGGAAACCCACTTCAAAATCTTCCCCTAAATTTCTCTCCACCTCATACCCACAATTTTACACTGCCTCTACCACAGTCAAACAACGTGGAACTCTTATAGGATTTCATCGCTCCATGCCATTTACTTTATAAACACAATTGAAAGACCCAGAGGGAAGATATATACTTCTCACTGGTCATTTATCAGATATTCCCATTACCATAGTATCATACTATGCTCCGAATAAAAAACCAGAAGCTTTCTTATCCCATCTTTTCCAAGTGGTTGAAACACACAAAATGGGTACTGTAATCCTATGTGGAGATTCAATACAATGATATTCCCTTTTATAGATAAGTCTCCCTCATCCCCTATCACCAACTCCAACAAGCTAAACCTTCAGCATTTACTTACAAAACATGGTTTTGTGGACACGTGGCGTGAAATTAATCCTACTAGCAGGCGTTTTACACATTATTCTTATCCGCATAAATCCTTTTCTCGTATTGACCATATTCTAGTCCCTTTAAGTATGATTCCTGAGATTTTATCATCCAACATTCTCCCATTAACATGGTCAGATCATTGTGCAATATACACCTCTATTGCTTCCACTGTACCCAGATCACATGATTCCACTTGGTATATAAATGACTCTACATTAGCTAACCCTGTCCATCGTCTTGAGATCGAAGGAGCACTAAACGATTATCTTTTCTCTAATGACACAGGTGATGTTTCAGACCTTACGTTATGGGAAGCTCATAAAGCTGTTATTCGGGGCAAATTGATTCAGCAAGCGAAAAAACTTAAAAGAGAACGTAAACTTATTTTTGCAAAGATGGAAGCTAATTTTAACTCCTGTCATAATGCATTTCAATCATCCCCAAATTCCACCACTAATGCTAAACTAGATAAAGCCCGCTTAGATTTAGATTTATTTTTAACTGATTCAGCAGACAAACTTTTACGTAAACGACAACATGTACAATACCTTAAAGCAAATAAACCTGATTCCCTTATGGCTAGGAGTTTAAATTCAATAAATCACATAAGGTCCTCCATAAGGTTGAAAACATCTCGTGATGCTTATACTAGTAATCCAATTAAAATATTAGAGGTGTTTCGTTCTAATCTAGCTAAACTATATTCCCCCATGACTGATTTTAACCAGACTAATGCTAATAAACTGTTTTCTAATATCAAACTCCCCACTCTTAACGACGAGCAACGAGAGAGACTTGAGCGCCCTATTACAACAAATGAAATTCAAATTGCTATTAAAGAATTGAAATTACATAAAAGGCCAGGCCCCAATGGGTTTTCGGCATCATATTACAAAAATTTTGAGCACATTCTAACTCCAGTCTTAACCAGAGCGCTTAATTCTCTCTTGGCAGGTAACTCGTTTCATCCTGAATCATTAACATCTATCATAGTTATGCTACCCAAACCACACTCTGATAACACTTCTTGGTCTAACTATAGCCCTATTTCCCTCCTCAATTTAGATATTAAATTACAATTACTAGCCAAGATTCTTGCTTCTCGTTTGAACAATTTCATAGGCCACCTAATACACCCAGATCAAACGGGTTTCATACCCAAGAGACAAGCAGGAGATAATATTAAACGAGCTCTTTTACTCATTCAAGCTGCTAAATCTAGACGTATCCCAACTTGCCTTCTATCATTGGATATCCGTAAGGCATTTGATTCAGTCACATGGCCTTATATGCAATATACGCTTCAACAATGGGGTTTTGGTAATCATTTCTTGTCTTGGATCTCCTCTCTCTATAACAACCCCAAGGCATATATCAAATACGCTGGTTACAAATCAGCAATTCTGGATATCAGAGGAGGCACGAGACAAGGCTGTCCTTTATCCCCGTTGCTTTTTGCCCTACTGATAGAACCCTTGGCACAATTGATCAGATCCAACCCAGATATCAAAGGTATCGAATTAGGTGGCCACCATCACAAACTTTGTCTCTTCGCAGACGATATACTTATTTTCCTATCTCACCCCACATTTCTGCTCCTAATCTCCTCTATATATTAGATAAATTTTCACATATATCTGGTCTCATAGTAAATCACACCAAATCAAACGCTTTGAATGTTTCTATAATACAATCAGACCTGCTTCAGGCCCAATCCTCTTTACCATTCAATTGGGTTACCCGTCAAATACCATATTTAGGAGTATATCTCACCTCCTCATTATCTGATCTTTTTGCAGCTAATTACATACCTTTATTAAAACAAACTACAGCCTTTCTGAAGCAATGGTCCTCATTAACATTATCATGGTTAGGACAGATAAATGCTGTGAAAATGTCAATACTATCGAAGTTCTTGTATTTGTTTAGGGTACTCCCTGTCTCTTTACCGTCATATTTCTTACATCTCATACAACGCAGAGTTATGTCTTTTATTTGGGATAAGATTAAACCACGTATTCCAAAATCTACTTTATATCTTAGTAAATCTTGTGGGGGATTTGGGCTACCAAACTTTTCCTCCTATTATTATGCAGCCCAATTATCAATATTAACTAAATATCACTCTACTGAGAATATACCCTTATGGGTAACTATCGAATCCATTGACTGTGATCCCATCTCAATTGACAATCTACTATGGATTCTACCAAAGGATAGATCTCATCTTACCAACCCCATCATGAAACATTCATTGGCTATTTGGGATAGGTTTAATGACTCACATGGCCTACGATCAAAACATAATCCCCTCCTCTCTTTTCTGGGGAATCCAGCCTTTTACCCTGCGTGGAAATTTCCAAAATCTTTTTCTGCATGGTCTTCTAGAAAATTGACGAGACTTTATAAGCTAGTATCTACGGATACTCTTCAAACATTTCCTATGTTATGTAAGAATCACAAACTCTCAAACAATGAGATATTTCGTTATTTACAAATTAAGAATTTCTTTACACCTCTACTTAGTTTGAGCACATCAATTAATCAAATGTCCCAATTTGAACATATTTGTATAAGTGACCCACATGTTAGAGGGTTGATTTCATGTGTGTACCAGATACTTATTACTAACTCTAATGTGAATATTCCTTCTTATACTGTTAAATGGGCACAGGATATGGGACGAATATTTGACAACAATGACAATGGTTAGCCACCAAATCATCATCTCCTAATTGTTTTGCTTTGGAAACCAACTTCAAAGTTCTGGCAAGGTGGTACTAGATAACAGCTAGAATAGCAAAATTTACTCCTTCTTATCCCAATAATTGCTTCAGAGGTTGCTCTTCACGAGGTACACATTTCCATATATGGTGGGATTGCCCGGTGGCCCAAGAATTTTTGAAAAAAATATTTGCAAGGGCATCTAAGACTATAGATATTTCTATTACTCTGGACCCTGCCATTGCACTTCTGAATCTTAAACCAGCTTCACTCACCAGGGTACAATTCAAACTACTAATTCACATTAATACTGCTGCCAAACAAACCATAGCCAAGGCATGGAAGAACAAGAATTTAATCGAGGCAGAGGTTAAACATAGAATGAACAAAGCTCTAATTTTTGCTAAAATGTCAGCTGTCGAAGATAATAATATCAACAAATTCCGTCTGATTTGGCAACCATGGGTTAAACACTTCTTTACCTCTGATTTTGACCAGTCATTGTTGTTACCATGCTAAAATCCTTGTGTTATTGTTATTATATAACTTGTTCATATCATAAGCTAGGTCATCACCTCGAGAGACTTCTTTCTTTCTTATCTTTTCCTCTCTTCTTTTTCCCCTTTTTTTTTTCTCTTTTTTTCCTTCCTCTTCTTCTTCTCCTCTATTCTCATCTTATTTACTAAAGCTAATGCTGAACTTGGGATACCTTACCAATTTATACACTAATATATTCCTCATCGGCTTAGGGACTAACTTATGCTCTGAAGATTCGGTAAAAAAAAATTTTTTTCTCTTCACAAATTTTTTTTCGAACTGGTTATGATTATCTAATGATTCATCAAAGAAATTGTTATATCTTTATATTATATATCACATAATATAATATTTATAAATAACTATGTTTTCGATTTAGATTATAAATGCCCCCACCCGTCTGCAGTTTGAGCCCATTTGGGGTGGATGTGTGGTCTGGAGGCATAATATAAATAGATTTTTTCTTTCTTTATGTACCCCAATTTAGATCTTATTTCGGATCTTTACATATGTTACTATTCTATGCAGTCTCTAAGACACATAATCCTTTTCTTTCAGTAAGACTAATTTGTAATATGTATAAAAACTGTTAATCGCATTGTCTATATATATATATATATATATATATATATATATATATATATATATATATATATCCCATGCTTTGATACTTGTCTTAATTTGTATCTTATTTATACAAACTTCAATAAAAATATTGAACCAGAAATTACACACATGTGGACTCTATTTACTAGTTAGGTGACTTCTGAAGGCAATTGGTTCCACTAGATTTTAGTTAGGGGTATCAGAGTAAAGGGAGCTGAATACAAATGCACGTCACACTTTTTAGATATTTATTTGTAAAACATTTTGAAAACCATTTATCATTTTCCTTCCACTTCACAATTATGTGCCCCTTTGTGTTGGTCTATCACATAAAATCCCAATAACATAAATTTACGTTTTTGGTTGTAACATGAAATAATGTGGAAAATGTCAAGGGGTATGAATACTTTTTGAAGGCACTGTAAATATAACATGTTTGTTATTTTTAAACTAAAAAAACAAGACTTTAATATCACCTTAAAGCATTCTTATTACAACCAAGGTGCACAACTGGCTAACCACCCCAAAATTAAAGGTAGAACATAGGAAGCAGATTCAGTACACATGAAAGTCATGTTATTTTTTTTCCCACGACACAAAAAATTCCCAATTCCCCATTTTTGGTTACCAGATAAATTGGATATTTCTTCTTCAGAGCAAAAGATGCAATTGTAGCAACAAGAATGGAATCCTGTTACAGCTTTTCTGGTTCCAGGAGTGCAGTGTTCACAGCAACGACCCTCTGGCATCTTAAATAAGAAAACGAGGAACAATTAATCTTCCTTTAAAATAGTATACAGCGTATAATGTGCTCAATCCTATTCAGAGCTGCTGACCAACTCCCATCAACATCTGGGCACCATTGACATTAATGGATACATAAAAGGGCAATATTCACTTTAAAAATACTACTCACAAGTACAGTTTATTTGTGCATTCCGACAGGGAATCCAACAGGTTATGGTGCCTTCCTTCCACAAAAACTTGGCTCCCACAATAAACCAACATGTTTAGAAGGTAGAAATACCCCATAAAGAATTTTGACTTTCAAAATTTTTTGGGTTACTGTTGGAGCCAAGTTCCTGTGGAAGGATGGGACGGTAACCTGTTTGATTCCGTGTTGCAGTACCGGGCCCAGTTAGATGTTACCAGTAGGGAGTTGGCCCTCTTCTGAATGCATAAATAGACTGTACGCTAGTATTATTTTTTGTCTGTATAATCAAGCTTTATTGATTTTCAAACAGCACAAAAGACATGAACCAGGAGTATAATGTCAAGCATTCTCAGGGAACATATAGTGTACAGTATGACATCTACAGTACATAGCAAGTAAAGATGGCTTAGTGCACAAAGTGCTTCTAAAGCTACATCATGCTCCAAACAGCCTATACACTGTCAGGATAGCTAATTACCTGGAGTACACCAGAGAACTACAGAAAAATGGAGGGAGAAAGGGAGAGTGTAAAAGGGATGAAGGAAAGAGGAAGAAAAGAGAAAAAGAAAAGGCGTTACCTACTAGCTTTCATCCGTGCAATATAAATCTCAATAAGTAGGAGTAGATCATAATGCTAATCTGGCTCAAAACATAGAAAGAGGTTACCGTGGGTTATAAAGAGGTGTACACAATCATCTGGCAAATAGTACATCCACCCCATCCAAACTTCCCTTTTCCAATCAGAAAGTTTAGTACAAGTAGTTTGGTTACAAATTTTAGGGATTCAGGATTTTGCCATGTTCAGCAGGTGGGGAGTTACACTCCTTTTATAAGCCTTTATTGAAGATGGGATGGAAAAGGAACTGGAATGGGGAGCTAGTGATCAGCCTATGGGAAAAATGTTTTGTCTAGGGTGTGATGGCTTCCCAAAAAAACTCAAATCTTGGGACAGAACCACCAAATGTGAAGGAATGTGCCACGTTGAGCACACAATCTCCAGCAGCAGCTATACCACCAAGTGAGGAATTTATAGGAAGACTCTTGAACACGGGAGCTAATGGATGAGGTACAGTGGGGACGGAAAGTATTCAGACCCCCTTAAATTTTTCACTCTTTGTTATATTGCAGCCATTTGCCAAAATCATTTAAGTTCATTTTTTTCCCCATTAATGTACACACAGCACCCCATATTGACAGAAAAACACAGAATTGTTGACATTTTTGCAGATTTTTAAAAAAAGAAAAACTGAAATATCACATGGTCCTCAGTATTCAGGCCCTTTGCTGTGACACGCATATATTTAACTCAGGTGCTGTCCATTTCTTCTGATCATCCTTGAGATGGTTCTACGCCTTCATTTGAGTCCAGATGTGTTTGATTATACTGATTGGACTTGATTAGGAAAGCCACACACCTGTCTACATAAGACCTTACAGCTCACAGTGCATGTCAGAGCAAATGAGAATCATGAGGTCAAAGGAACTGCCTGAAGAGGTCAGAGACAGAATTGTGGCACGGCACAGATCTGGCCAAGGTTACAAAAAATTTCTGCTGCACTTAAGATTCCTAAGAGCACAGTGGCCTCCATAATCCTTAAATGGAAGGCGTTTGGGATGACCAGAACCCTTCCTAGAGCTGGTCGTCTGGCCAAACTGAGCTATCGGGGGAGAAGAGCCTTGGTGAGAGAGGTAAAGAAGAACCCAAAGATCACTGTGGCTGAGCTCCAGAGATGCAGTCGAGAGATGGGAGAAAGTTGCCGAAAGTCAACCATCACTGCAGCCCTCCACCAGTCGGGCTTTATAGCAGAGTGGCCCGACGGAAGCTTCTCCTCAGTGCAAGACACATGAAAGCTCGCATGGAGTTTGCTAAAAAAAAACCTGAAGGACTCCAAGGTGGTGAGAAATAAGATTCTCTGGTCTGATGAGACCAAGATAGAACTTTTTGGCCTTAATTCTAAGTGGTATGTGTGGAGAAAACCAGGCACTGCTCATCACCTGTCCAATACAGTCCCAACAGTGAAGCATGGTGGTGGCAGCATCATGCTGTGGCGGTGTTTTTCAACTGCAGTGACAGGACGACTGGTTGCAATCGAGGGAAAGATGAATGTGGCCAAGTACAGGGATATCCTGGATGAAAACCTTCTCCAGAATGCTCAGGACCTCAGACTGGGCTGAAGGTTTACTTTCCAACAAGACAATGACCCTAAGCACACCGCTAAAATAACAAGGGAGTGGCTTCACAACAACTCCATGACTGTTCTTGAATGGCCCAGCCAGAGCCCTGACTTAAACCCAATTGAGCATCTCTGGAGAGACCTAAAAATGTCTGTCCACCAACTTTACCATCCAAGCTGACAGAACTGGAGAGGATCTGCAAAGAGGAATGGCAGAGGATCCCCAAATCCAGGTGTGAAAAACTTATTGTATCTTTCCCAAAAAGACTCATGGCTGTATTAGATCAAAAGGGTGCTTCTACTAAATACCGAGCAAAGGGTCTGAATACTTAGGACCATGTGATATTTCAGTTTTTCTTTTTTAATAAATCTGCAAAAATGTCAACAATTCTGTGTTTTTCTGTCAATATGGGGTGCTGTGTGTACATTAATGAGGGAAAAAATGAACTTAAATGATTTTAGCAAATGGCTGCAATATAACAAAGAGTGAAAAATTTAAGGGGGTCTGAATACTTTCTGTCCCCACTGTATGTGCCAATTTTATGTTCTGTTGAATCAGTCCAAGTTCCTTCTTCCATTCACTAATGTACTAATGTAGTAAGGAACAGTTGTTAAGTAAGTGCTTAATACCATCTTGTACATTTGCGATAACAGATGTCTGGAATCAGAGAGTTGTCTACACATTGATTAAAACGGTGTGAGTGCATTTCTAGAGAGTAGCTTATGCTCTGGTTTAGATATAAAGTCAGTCAGTTGGCAGTCAGTTGGCAGTATCTCCAGTTCGCAAGGGGGAAGGTTCCATAAGAGGACTGTAAGACCTGAAGGGGTAAAGGGGTTCCCTGAGGAGCCAGTTTCACACAGAAAGTAGCCCAGGAGCGAAAAAACCCATGTGCTTCATTCAGTTGAAACCAGGGGGTTCTAACCGGGATGTCGGCGGAGCATAATGACCAGTCCTATTTAACCTGTCCCAAACCATCAGGGTAGACTGCATCAGGGGGGATGTCCAATCACAAAGACCTCTGGATGCAAATGGGATCCACGGAGCACCTGCAAAATTTCTACACGCCATTGATTTTTCCAGGGGGACCCACAGTTTGGACGATGTGTTGTGGCACCAATTTAATATGTGTATGAGAGCCATAGTCTTATAATAAAGGGCGACATCTGAGAGACTGACTCCGCCATCCAACTTATGTCTACATAGGACATAATCTGCTAGTCTAGGATGTTTGCTGTGCCAAATAAAGGTCAAAATGGCTCTACGTAGAAGCTTAAAAAAAGTCTGGGGAAGGGAAATGGGCACGGCATATAAAATATAAATGGGGAATTTTGAGAGCATTCACCCTCCCAAACCAAGTCAAGGGATTAACCCTCCACTGTAGATCCTTCAGTACACCAGTCAGCAAGGAACCATAGTTAAGGTCATAAAGAACTTTGGGGTCAGAAGAAATGTGGGTTCCAATTTTCAGTAAAGAACCTTTCCACCACACAAATGGAAACAACTGTTATAAGGAGTGTGCCATCAGGGAAGGCACATGGACTGGAAAAAGTTCACATTTATTGTAATTTAATTTGAAGTTTGACAATGAGGATTGAGGGAGGAGGGTGAATTCAATTATAATGGGGTAGACAGGTTAGACAGGGATCAGTTCCTATTGGTGGGTGGAATGGGGAAAGATGGGGGAGAGCTATGGCTGTAACAAACAACCATTGGAAATGGTACTAGAATATGTGTGCAACATGTGACAATGAATTAAAGTGTTTCTTCACCAATGCCATAAGTCTGCCAAGCAAAATAGGTGGGTTGTAAGCTTTGGTGCAGGAAAAGAACTATGATTTAATTTGGATTGCTGAATCTTGGGTTCATTCTTCACATGACTGGGCTACTATTATTTGTGGCTATGCTCTCTTTCAGAAGACAGAGTTAAAACGGAGGGGTGGTGGTGTCTGTCTCTATGTGAGAAGTGATCTTGAAGCGAGTGTGAAAGAGGACCTAGTTGATGCAAAATGCACTGCAGGGCATTCGGTGCTGAGCGCCCTGCAAATTTGGGTGATGGCCAAACAGGCAATGTTCGGGCTGAACTTTTGCTCGGCCCGAGCCGTTCGCTCAACTTTACTAGCCATACCGATATCACAGTGAAGACCCAGGGAAATATATAAATAGAGGAAAACCCCACTAGAGAAAAAGTATACTAGACCATGTGAGTAAGTAACCATCCACAGATTAGCTGAAGCTCCTTGATTTACCCAGGAAAAGAACATGACAAACCATAAAAAAAACAAAAAAACAAAAAGAAGAGAAAAAAACAAACAATAGACAACAAGGTCCAAAAAAGTGAGTAGTATTTTTAATGTGATTAAAGCCCTTTTATGTTTGTACTACACAAGAAGAAGGGTTGTTTTTTTCTGTTTTGCCTTTAAGGAGAGTGTAAGGGTGGAAGAACATGTGTGGGACACTTTATCTTTTGAAAAAGCATGTCTGTGGAGGGCTGGTGGAAGCAGCACTGGAGAAGGCTGACAGTAATTCCCTGTACACACGACCGTTTTTGCTGTCGGAATGAACTCTGAAGGTTTTTCCGAAGGAATTCCGCTCAAGCTGTATTGCATACACACGGTCACACCAAATTCTGACCGTCCGTTAAGAACGCGGTGACGTACAACACGTATGACGGCACTAGAAAAAGGAAGTCCAATAGCCAGTGAGCCACCCTTTGGGCTCCTTCTGCTAATCTCATCAGAACAGCATACATACGAGCGTTTTTTTTTTTTATTAATTTGTTCCGTCGGAAATATATAGAACATGTTCTCTATCTTAGTCCGTCTGAATTTTCGACGGAAAAAGTCTGATGGGGCATACATACGGTCGGAATATACAATGAAAAGCTCCCATCGGACTTTTTCTGATGGAAAATTCCGACCGGCATAAGGCTTGTCAATTGAATGTCTGCAGCTGGAAGAGGGATTCAGAGAGAGGCTTGCTAATCATCACTGCTGAGGCTTGGAGCACAGTGAGCCAGAACAGCCCTGATCTAAACATGCTGAGTGTGGTCAGTCTTTTGACATTCTTACTACAGAATACTGTATGTGTTATATGATACCATGTGTTACAGCAAGCTTGCCTAACAGAGAGGAATCCAGTAGGAGGATAGTTAAGATTAGAATGGTTCCAGAAAGTAATCTTTGGATTCAAGATATGTGTATGCTTGCAAGACCGAGTGGGTGAGATCTGTGGTTTTCCCCAGAAGGAAGAAAGGGGGATTCAGGAGGGCGGTTTCTTTTGTATCTAATAATTGATATAGAATTCCGGACTTTTACCAAGTATGCTTAAAAATGCTTCCTCCCCACACCTAACATCTATACTAATTAAATTGTGTAAAAGAAAGATGTCTATATTTACTGGCTGCCCTGTGTCATGCAATGGCCGCTGCAGGGGAGAGGAGGGAGGGCCAACAACAGGTGGACCTCTTCCCTGTATCCCTCACTGGCTGACACAGGGCAGATCGCATGACCGGACTGGAGCAGCCTGAGAATAGATACTGTAAGTATATACATTTTTTATACAGATTTAAAAGTATAGGTATTAGGATTGGGAGGAAGCTTTTTTAACTGCTTGCTGACCAGCCGCAGTCGTTATAAGGCGGCAGGTTGGCACTGCTGCGCGAATCGCCATAGCTGTACTGTGGCCGCTTTAAGAGCCATAGTGGGTGCCCGCGGCGCGACACCGGAGCTGATGCGCGTGGCCGGCGGTGACCAGTGATCACTCCTCAGAGAGGCAGAACGGGGATCTGTCAATGTAAACAAACAGATCCCCGTTCTCTCAGGGAAATAGAGAGAGATCTGCTGTTCCTAGTGATCAGGAACAGCAATTTCTCTCCTCTTTCAGTCAGTCCTACCCCCCCCCCAGTTAGAAACACCTCCCTAGGACACACTTAACCCCTTGATTGCCCCCTAGTGTTAACCCCTTCCCTGCCAGTGACATTTATACAGTAATCAGTGGCAATTATTAGCTCTGATCGCTGTTTAAATGTCAGTGGTCCCAAAAAAGTGGCAAAAATGTCTGATCTGTCTGCCGCAATGTCGCAGTCCCGCTAAAAATCGCTGATTACCGCCATTACTAGTAAAAAAAAAAAAATTATAATAAAAATGCCATAAATATATCCCCTATTTTGTAGACACTATAACTTTTGCACAAACCAACCAATATCTGCTTATTGTGATTTATTTTACCAAAAATATGTAGCAGAATACATATTGGCCTAAACTGATGAAGACATTTGTTTGTTTTTTTTGTTTTTTTTTTGATTCTGGATATTTATTATAGCAAAAAGTAAAAAATATTGTTTTTTTTTCGAAATTTTTGTTCTTTTTTGTTTATAGCACAAAAAATAAAATGTAAGTGTATATTTTTAAACAATAATTAAATGCATATTTGTTAATTAACCTCTTCAGCCCAGGAAGGTTTTTTCCCCTTCATGACCAGGCCATTTTTTTGCGATATGGCACTGCGTTACTTTGACTGACAATTGCACGGTCGTGCAACGCTGTACCCAAATAAAATTTATGTCCCACAAATAGAGCTTTCTTTTGGTGGTATTTGATCACTTCTGCGTTTTTTTTTCTGCGCTATAAACAAAAAAAGAGCGACAATTTTGAAAAAAAAATAATATTTTTATTTTCTGCTATAATACATATGCAGTAAAAATTTTTTTAAAAAAATCTAATTTATCAATTTAGGCCAATATGATTTCTACTACATATTTTTGGTAGAAAAAATCCCAATAAGTGTACATTGATTGGTTTGCACAAAAGTTATAGTGTCTACAAATGATGGGATAGATTTAGGGACAACATTGCGGCGGACAAATCTGACACTAAGTGACACTTTTTGGGGACAAGTGACACCAATACAGTGATCAGTGTTAAAAAATGTATAAGTGACACTGGCAGGGAAGGGGTTAACACCAGGGGCGTTTGAAGGGTTAAGTGTGTCCCTAGGGGGTGCTTTCTTACTGTGTGGGGGTTTCTCTGACTGGGAGGACACAGAGATCCATGTTCCTGCTTAGCAGAAACTCAAGATCTCCATGTACACCCTTGACAGAACGGCCATCTGCCTCTCTGGGGAACAATCATGGCTGGCCAGTGGACATCGCGTCCGCCGGACCTGCTGATCGGCTCCACCTCTGATAAATTGCCGCATGCATGCCCCACAGAGGCTATTGCACGTACGGGTACATTGTTTTATGCAGTCGGGCCGCCTTGCCGCAGTAAATGTGCCATATTTATCGGCGAATAACACGCACTTTTTCCCCCTGAAAATAGGGGGAAAATCACGGGTGCTTGTTTTATGCCGATATGTTACCTCGGAGGGGGGGGCGAGCCCTGTCAGAATTTACTTGAGCCATCATCTCCTGTTTACTCAGCTCTCACTCTGCAGTCACACACAGCCCCGCCTCCGCCACCGGCATTGGACCAGTGTTCTGTCTATCATAGGAGCTGGTCCAATGCTGGTGGCGGAGGCGGGGCTGTGTGACTGCGAGAGCTGAGTGAGAGCCAAGTAAACAGGAGATGACGGCTCAGTGATTTCCAGCACTGATCAGGCTGTATTGATAGAAGATATTGAGGCTGCAGATTGGCATTAATCAGGCTGCATTGAGGCTGCAGATGGGCATTGATCAGGCTGCATTGATGAGAGATGGGGAGTCTGCAGATGGGCATTGATTAGGCTGCATTGAGGCTGCAGATGGGCATTAATTAGGCTGCATTGAGCCTACAGATGGGTATTGATCAGGCTGCAGATGGGCATTGATCGGACTGCATTGATGAGAGATGTGAGTCTGCAGATAGGCATTGATTAGGCTGCATTAAGGCTGCAGATGGGCATTGATCAGGCTGCATTGAGGCTACAGATGGGTATTGATCAGGCTGCAGATGGGCATTGATCAGGCTGTATTGATGAGAGATGTGAGTCTGCAGATGGGCATTGATTAGGCTGCATTGAGGCTGCAGATGGGCATTGATCAGGCTGCAGATGGGCATTGGTTAGGCTGCATTGAGGCTGCAGATGGGCATTGATTAGGCTGCATTAAGGCTGCAGATGGGCATTGATCAGGCTGCATTGATGAGAGATGGGGAGTCTGCAGATGGGCATTGATTAGGCTGCATTGAGGCTGCAGATGGGCATTGATCAGGTTGCATTGAGGCTGCAGATGGGCATTGATCAGGCTGCATTGAGGCTACAGATAGGCATTGATCAGGCTGCATTGAGACTGCAGATGGGTATTGATCAGGTTGCAGATAGGCATTGATCAGGTTGCATTGATGAGAGATGGTGAGTCTGCAGATGGGCATTGATTAGGCTGCATTGAGGCTGCAGATGGGCATTGATCAGGCTGCAGATGGGCATTGATCAGGCTGCATTGAGGCTGCAGATGGGCATTGCTCAGGCTGCATTGAGGCTGCAGATGGGCATTGATTAGGCTGCATTGAGGCTGCAGATGGGCATTGATGAGGCTGCATTGAGACTTTAGATGGGCATTGATTAGGCTGGATTGATGAGAGATGGGAAGTCTGCAGATAGGCATTGATCAGGCTGCATTGAGACTGCAATTGGGTATTGATCAGGCTGCAGATGGGCATTGATCAGGCTGCATTGATGAGAGATGGTGAGTCTACAGATGGGCATTGATCAGGCTGCATTGAGGCTGCAGATGGGCATTGATCAGGCTGCAGATGGGCATTGATCAGGCTGCAGATGGGCATTGATCAGGCTGCATTGAGACTGCAGATGGGCATTGATCAGGCTGCATTGGGGCTGCAGATGGGCATTAATTATGCTGCATTGAGGCTGCAGATGGCCATTGATCAGGCTGCATTGAGGCTGCAGTTGGGCATTGATTAGGCTGCATTGAGGCTGCAGGTGGGCATTGATCAGGCTGCAGATGGGCATTGATCAGGCTGCATTGATGGGAGATGGTGAGTCTGCAGATGGGCATTGATCAGGCTGCATTGAGGCTGCAGATGGGCATTGATCAGGCTGCAGATGGGTATTGATCATTCTGCATTGATGGGAGATGGTGAGTCTCCAGATGGGCTGCATTGAGGCTGCAGATGGGCATTGATTAGGCTGCATTGAGGCTGCAGATGGGCATTGATCGAGCTGCATTGATGAGAGATGTGAGTCTGCAGATGGGCATTGATTAGGCTGCATTGAGGCTGTATATGGGCATTGATTAGGCTGCATTGAGGCTACAGATGGGTATTGATCAGGCTGCAGATGGGCATTGATCAGGCTGCATTGATGAGAGATGTGAGTCTGCAGATCGGCATTGATTAAGCTGCATTGAGGCTGCAGATGGGCATTGATCAGGCTGCAGATGGTCATTGGTTAGGCTGCATTGAGGCTGCAGATGGACATTGATTAGGCTGCATTGAGGCTGCAGATGGGCATTGATCAGGCTGCATTGATGAGAGATGGGGAGTCTGCAGATGGGCATTGATTAGGCTGCATTGAGGCTGCAGATGGACTTTGATCAGGCTGCAGACGGGCATTGATCAGGTTGCATTGAGACTGCAGATGGGCATTAATCAGGCTGCATTGAGGCTACAGATAGGCATTGATCAGGCTGCATTGAGACTGCAGATGGGTATTGATCAGGCTGCAGATGGGCATTGCTCAGGCTGCATTGAGACTGCAGATGGGCATTGATTAGGCTGCATTGAGGCTGCAGATGGGCATTGATCAGGCTGCATTGAGACTTCAGGTGGGCATTGATCAGGCTGCATTGGGGCTGCAGATGGGCATTGATTATGCTGCATTGAGGCTGCAGATGGGCATTGATCAGGCTGCATTAAGGCTGCAGTTGGGCATTGAGTAGGCTGCAGATGGGCATTGATCAGGCTGCAGATGGGCATTGATCAGGTTGCATTGATGGGAGATGGTGAGTCTGCAGATGGGCATTGATCAGGCTGCATTGAGGCTGCAGATGGGCATTGATCAGGCTGCATTGAGGCTGCAGATGGGCATTGATCAGGCTGCAGATGGGTATTGATCAGGCTGCATTGATGAGAGATGGGGAGTCTGCAGATGGGAATTGATCAGGCTGCATTGAGGCTGCAGATGGGTATTGATCAGGCTGCAGATGGGCATTGATCAGGCTGCATTGATGAGAGATGGGGAGTCTGCAGATGGGCATTGATTAGGCTGCATTGAGGCTGCAGATGGACTTTGATCAGGCTGCAGACGGGCATTGATCAGGTTGCATTGAGACTACCGATGGGCATTAATCAGGCTGCATTGAGGCTGCAGATAGGCATTGATCAGGCTGCATTGAGACTGCAGATGGGTATTGATCAGGCTGCAGATGGGCATTGCTCAGGCTGCATTGAGGCTGCAGATGGGCATTGATCAGGCTGCATTGAGGCTGCAGATGGGTATTGATCAGGCTGCAGATGGGCATTGATTAGGCTGCATTGAGGCTGCAGATGGGCATTGATCAGGCTGCATTGAGACTTCAGGTGGGCATTGATCAGGCTGCATTGGGGCTGCAGATGGGCATTGATTATGCTGCATTGAGGCTGCAGATGGGCATTGATCAGGCTGCATTGAGGCTGCAGTTAGGCATTGAGTAGGCTGCAGATGGGCATTGATCAGGCTGCAGATGGGCATTGATCAGGCTGCATTGATGGGAGATGGTGAGTCTGCAGATGGGCATTGATCAGGCTGCATTGAGGCTGCAGATGGGCATTGATCAGGCTGCAGATGGGCATTGATCAGGCTGCATTGATGGGAGATGGTGAGTCTGCAGATCGGCATTGATTAAGCTGCATTGAGGCTGCAGATGGGCATTGATCAGGCTGCAGATGGTCATTGGTTAGGCTGCATTGAGGCTGCAGATGGACATTGATTAGGCTGCATTGAGGCTGCAGATGGGCATTGATCAGGCTGCATTGATGAGAGATGGGGAGTCTGCAGATGGGCATTGATTAGGCTGCATTGAGGCTGCAGATGGACTTTGATCAGGCTGCAGACGGGCATTGATCAGGTTGCATTGAGACTGCAGATGGGCATTAATCAGGCTGCATTGAGGCTACAGATAGGCATTGATCAGGCTGCATTGAGACTGCAGATGGGTATTGATCAGGCTGCAGATGGGCATTGCTCAGGCTGCATTGAGGCTGCAGATGGGCATTGATTAGGCTGCATTGAGGCTGCAGATGGGCATTGATCAGGCTGCATTGAGACTTCAGGTGGGCATTGATCAGGCTGCATTGGGGCTGCAGATGGGCATTGATTATGCTGCATTGAGGCTGCAGATGGGCATTGATCAGGCTGCATTAAGGCTGCAGTTGGGCATTGAGTAGGCTGCAGATGGGCATTGATCAGGCTGCAGATGGGCATTGATCAGGCTGCATTGATGGGAGATGGTGAGTCTGCAGATGGGCATTGATCAGGCTGCATTGAGGCTGCAGATGGGCATTGATCAGGCTGCATTGAGGCTTCAGATGGGCATTGATCAGGCTGCAGATGGGTATTGATCAGGCTACATTGATGAGAGATGGGGAGTCTGCAGATGGGCATTGATCAGGCTGCATTGAGGCTGCAGATGGGTATTGATCAGGCTGCAGATGGGCATTGATCAGGCTGCATTGATGAGAGATGGGGAGTCTGCAGATGGGCATTGATTAGGCTGCATTGAGGCTGCAGATGGACTTTGATCAGGCTGCAGACGGGCATTGATCAGGTTGCATTGAGACTTCCGATGGGCATTAATCAGGCTGCATTGAGGCTACAGATAGGCATTGATCAGGCTGCATTGAGACTGCAGATGGGTATTGATCAGGCTGCAGATGGGCATTGCTCAGGCTGCATTGAGGCTGCAGATGGGCATTGATCAGGCTGCATTGAGGCTGCAGATGGGTATTGATCAGGCTGCAGTTGGGCATTGATTAGGCTGCATTGAGGCTGCAGATGGGCATTGATCAGGCTGCATTGAGACTTCAGGTGGGCATTGATCAGGCTGCATTGGGGCTGCAGATGGGCATTGATTATGCTGCATTGAGGCTGCAGATGGGCATTGATCAGGCTGCATTGAGGCTGCAGTTAGGCATTGAGTAGGCTGCAGATGGGCATTGATCAGGCTGCAGATGGGCATTGATCAGGCTGCATTGATGGGAGATGGTGAGTCTGCAGATGGGCATTGATCAGGCTGCATTGATGAGAGATGGGGAGTCTGCAGATGGGCATTGATTAAGCTGCATTGAGGCTGCAGATGGACATTGATCAGGCTGCAGACGGGCATTGATCAGGTTGCATTGAGGCTGCCGATGGGCATTGATCAGGCTGCATTGAGGGTACAGATGGGTATTGATCAGGCTGCAGATGGGCATTGATCAGGTTGCATTGATGAGAGATGGTGAGTCTGCAGATGGGCATTGATTAGGCTGCATTGAGGCTGCAGATGGGCATTGATCAGGCTGCAGATGGGCATTGATCAGGCTGCATTGAGGCTGCAGATGGGCATTGATCAGGCTGCATTGAGGCTGCTGATGGGCATTGATTAGGCTGCATTGAGGCTGCAGATGGGCATTGATCAGGTTGCATTGAGACTTCAGATGGGCATTGATTAGGCTGCATTGATGAAAGATGGGGAGTCTGCAGATAGGCATTGATCATGCTGCATTGAGGCTGCAGATGGGCATTGATCAGGCTGCATTGAGGCTGCAGATGGGCATTGATCAGGCTGCATTGAGGCTGCAGTTGGGCATTTATTAGGCTGCATTGAGGCTGCAGATGAGCATTGATCAGGCTGCAGATGGGCATTGATCAGGCTGCATTGATGGGAGATGGTGAATCTGCAGATGGGCATTGATCAGGCTGCATTGAGGCTGCAGATGGGCATTGATCAGGCTGCAGATGGGTATTGATCATGCTGCATTGATGGGAGATGGTGAGTCTCCAGATGGGCATTGATCAGGCTGCATTGAGGCTGCAGATGGGCATTGATCAGGCTGCATTGATGGGAGATGGTGAGGCTGCACGTGGGCACTGATGAAGCTTCATTGACGGGCACTGACCCTTATTTTTCTTCAAACTTATTTATTTAAAAAATATGTTTTTTCCTGAAACGTCCCTCCTAAAATGAAGGTGTGTGTTATACGCCGATAAATACGGTGTGTAATGCTCCTTTGCTGTACAATCATCAGGCTGTGGGTGGGGAGATGACACTACTTTATTCCTTAATAGATAAAGAGGTATCACCCTTGTTTGCCTGAAGTTCAACTTTAAAATCCTCTTGCTAGGACAAAAAAATAAATTGGTAAATTATATGTACCTTGTTGTGTTTCCATGCTATAGACTCCATTTTAAGATATAACTGCTGCGCATCTGGACGGGAAGGGTCAAACCTGCCAACATAATTCTGGTGAACGACTCCATCACGTATTTTCTCAGTTTTATTTTGTATACTTATCCAATTTAAAATATGCAGAACAGATGAAAGTTCCCCTCTTTTATTAAAATATATCTCCTTGTTTTGTGGATCCTTGAATTGGACTCTTTTCACATATTCTGAAATCTTAAAAGTAAATGTCCAGTGTTATTTAGGCTGTAGTAAAATAATACTTTTTCAGTTCTTTTACTCGTTTTAAAGGGAATCTTGTGTGAGCCGTTTAGATTGGATAAGGTAAGAATAGTTCTTACCTAAAAAATAAAAACACAGGCAGCAATATGGGGCATTACTTGTTTTACTAGTAGGGTTAATATCAAGGGTCTATTAGACCCCTGGTATCTCCACTAGACATATGCAGTTTGTTTTGTACCAAATTAAAATTCGGACACATTTTCATTTTTCGGAAATTCGGGTATATCCGAATTTCTGAATTACGATAGTACCGAATTTAAACGAATCTGAAATAACGGGGAAAAAAAATTTGGACGGAATTCGAATCTGAATCGTTTTCTAAAAGTTATAGAATTTGAGGGGGCGTGGCCTAACTCGGGACCAAGATGGACGCTTAGACCGAGCTCTCCAGCACATAGGAGCAGCTAATTTGTGCCTCAGGATCCAATAACGCTTACCCAAACATGGGAAAGGGTGACCGGAGCTCCTCATATACCCGGGAACCACAGGAGTCAAGCCAGCCTCAAGTTAGCAACATCCCCGCGATGTTCCGAACATCGCAGGGTGAAGGCCTCAAAGCCGCGGCCTCGCCTAAACATCCCATCCCGCTCGGCGGCCCCAGCCCTGCCACGGACGGCGCGAACGACGCTCACAACCCTGCAATGCAAGCAGGACTCCCAGCACAACAACCTCAAGCCCTATGCCTAGCAGACCTACAAGCTGTGGCCCTTGATATTAAAGCAACCCTAGCAGCAGCCATCACAGATCTCAAAACTGACATACAGGCTGTAGCAGCAAGGATGGGACCAGTGGAGCAGGCCACAGCACGTCATGTAGAAGCCATCAATCAGGTACAGAAAACTTCAGATATGCACCTCTCTCATATTATTGAAATTCATTGTCACCTAGAGGACCTCCATAATAGAGGAAGGAGACATAACATAAGAATCAGAGGAGTCCCAGAATTAGCAGATCAAAACCCAATAGAACAGACTGCTGCAACAATCTTTAATGATCTATTAGACAGACCCCCAGACTCTCCCATTGATTTTGAAAGAATCCACAGAGCCCTCAGACCAAGAGGAAGGGACTCTGATCCTCCTAGAGACATTATATGCTGCTTGGTAAACTTCCCTCTGAAAGAAGCCCTTCTAAAAAATGCAAGGGAAAAAAACAGAGTCCTATTTAATGGAAATGAAATTAAGCTATACCAAGACCTGTCAAATATTACATTACAGCAACGCAGAGCCCTGCATCCAATTCTTGATCAATTGCGTACCAGAGGAATACTGTATAGATGGAAGTTCCCATTCTGTCTTTCAGCCTCATGGAGAGGCCACACAGCACTACTACGCACACCCGACGATCTTCAATCCTTCTGCGACACATTTAATATTCCCTCAATCGAGGTCCCAGAATGGTACAATTCATTCATGATAAATGACTCATGGATTGAAGTAACCAACAACTACACTCCCAGAGCTCAAAGGAACTGGGATCGCCATCGCAGATCGCCATCAGCTCAACATAACAGAAGAAGATTAAACCAAGGGAGCCCTGGAATCTCACCACCCAGACGCAGGGACGGCATGGACCATCAGGATCACATGGACACCTGAACTCTATCTGCCTATAGTTGATATGACTGTCACCCTCTGCCCAAACAGTCATCTTCAACTAAGTTACAATAATATGTCTCTACACCTTTCGGAGGAAACAGAAACAAGAAGATTAACAGACTTCTATCCAACCACAGAGATCTAAGTTTGAAGTTAAAAAAAAAAAAGTTGACTGTTAGCTTTTACATCTCCCCATGTATTTACTTTCTATCCATTTACATCTTTGATACATACCTCAAGCAAGGCAAGTATACCATGCTCAAAAATACTAGCTTATTTACAACCCCTTTGGGAAAAATCATTATCTTAATGGTATGTTGAATAAGCCTGACCTATGGGAAAACGTTTGTAAGTATTGTAATTTATGCTACTACTCTGATACTCGGGTAATCTAAAGGGAAAGGAAAATAAAAAATATATATATATATACAAAAAACAAAAATAACAAAAAAACAAAAAAAAAACAAAAAAAAAAACATTATTCATAACCTCAGTTACCCAGTACCAGACATGCTTTATATTCTAAAAATTACAATATCTGCATGCACTGGATTCCCCAGGAAATAAACAAAACTTTAAGCGAACATAATCGAAGTTGGATTTGAAATATGCTCTATTATAAAATTATAAGGAGAGTTATTAGTAGCTTGTGATATAGTTCACAGATCCAAGCTAAAGTTACATTTATATTGTTCAGGCACAGTTTAAGTTACTATTACTATATTTTGTTGACCGATCAAACTTAGTACAGAAGAAAGATATCAAGGTGGAATATAATAAATGTCTTCAAAAATCCAAGGTTCAAGATAATTAATTCAAAGGTACTCAACCACTCCCCCAAAGAACACATAGGGAAATGTGCTATACAGCTAGATGAAAACCTCCTTAATCAATCGGAGGCATCAAACATATTAAAACAACATACAATTCATTAGATCACCATGATGCCTTTCATTTGTATCTGGTGAAAATATAAATGCAAGTATTTACTGTTATTGGATACACTCAATAGATGATTAAACAGTTGCTTAATCATTATGGTATAATTTACTAAAACTTGTGGTTTCTCTCTAATTTTTTTTGTATTTTATTTTCCTTCCATATGATATGCACTGTATTTCTTTAACTTACAAGAAGTTTATATTCTTAAATACAAGGGATCCCTCTAGTGGCCGAAAGGCATAACTGTAAAAGATGGCCTCAATAATTTCTGACCTAAAGAACTCTACTCATATTAAAGTGGGGTTCCACCCAAAAAAACAAAAATACTTGAAAAATCCTAAAAAGAAAAACAAAAAAACATTTGGATATTTTTGTTTTAACTTACCTCTAAATGCCTGTTGCTAGGGGGTCCCTCGTAGTCTGCCCCTTCCATTGCCTGGGCTGGTGACATCACTTCCCCCTCGGCACAGGAAGGGCTCCGCTCTGCTCCCTCGCCGCTGTCAATCATCTGGGACCCATTACAGGTCCCAGGTGACTGAGCGGCCAATCACGGCGTGCAGCGCTGCTCGCGCAT
The DNA here is from genome assembly GCA_037952835.1 of Lithobates septentrionalis. Classification (NCBI taxonomy): domain Eukaryota; kingdom Metazoa; phylum Chordata; class Amphibia; order Anura; family Ranidae; genus Lithobates; species Lithobates septentrionalis. The sequence goes on along the minus strand of JBBDGP010002930.1, from coordinate 351,905 downwards.
GCGCAGTGGGTGTCAGGCTGTGAGGCCACAGCCCGCCGCCCACAGTTGCAATGCCGGCGCCGCTGAATGGAGGGGGAGATGAACGGGGCTTCGATCCCCCGCATCGCTGGACCCAGGGACAGGTAAGTGTCCAATTAAAAGTCAGCAGCTGCATTATATGTAGCTGATTACTTTTAATTTTTTTTTTTTTTTTACCCGACCCTCTGGGTGGAACTCCTCTTTAAGACATAGGTTTATGTATTACCTCATAAACATACAAAAGTTCAACACACCCTAGCCCACAAAGTATATTAGACAATAATTAACCTAATACGGTATCCTTTATGAAATTTAATATAATATACCCGATTCCTGAATTATTAGAACACTATATTATGCTAGCTGCTCCGAAGTGCTAGAAAATAGAAACAAGTAAGAAAGGACTGTTTTATCTCATACTGCTTAATAAAAATAGAAAAAGAGAAAGAGAAACACTATAAGAATTCATCTTGCCCTACTTAGACCTCGAACCCACACAAAGGGTAGAATTTTTTTTTTTTTTACCCTTTGACCCTACCGGATCCTTTTTTATAGGGTAGACTAGCTAGTCTAACCTATCTCCGGAACATTTACTCCCCCCACTTCTAGTTGGGGTTTTTCCTTTTTTTTTTTATCCCCCCCCAAACTTGAGTACTCTTCTCAGACTAACATAAAGACGAACAGATATAATAATCAAAATTTTCAAAACACAGATCCTTACTACAACATCAACATCTTAGAATCCATTTTTTCGAAAGACCGAAAAACTACCTCCAAAATGCCTATCCAAAAACAACAGAACATTTCATCAACAATAAAATTACTTTCAGTAAATGCTAAAGAACTCAACATTCTGGAAAAAAGAACCAAATTTATTAATGAATTCCATAAACAGAAAGCAAATATCATTTGCATACAAGAAACCCACTTTAAATCTCACAAAATTCCAAAAATACAAGACAAAAGATTTCCAACAGCTTTTCACCAATCCAGAAGGGAAAACTAAAGGAGTGTCAATACTGATATCTAAACAAACACCAATCCAGATTCATGATACAATGCTTGATCCGGGGGGAAGATACTTATTTTTGAAAGGAAAGATAGGGCCACACCCCATAACAATAGCAAATATTTACGCCCCCAATTCAAAACAGGTGGCTTTCTTTTGCAAGATAAAAGATCTGTTAACGACCTTCAAATCAGGCATTCTTATCCTTGGAGGAGATTTCAATACTCCTTTAAATCCCCTCATTGACACCTCAAGTGGCACATCGAGCCTCCCCTATAAAGCACTGAAACAAATCAAAATTCAATTTCAGGAACTAATGCTGCACGACACCTGGAGAACTTGTGAAACTTTTTTCTTTCACAACCTGACCTCGACTTATTGACAAATTCTACAATTGAAACCATGACTTTATCCGATCATCACCCGATCACCTTGACATTGACTTTTCCAGAGAAAAAGACGATAACTAAAACTTGGAGACTCAACACCACCATACTAAAAGATCCCATAGATGTACTACATTTTAATGATACATTAAAAGAATATTTCTCACAAAATGAAAATGATGAGACATCCGTAATCACACAATGGGAGGCGCACAAATGTGTAATTAGAGGAGAATTTATCAGGAAGCTAGCCAGTATAAAGAAAGAACAACAATCCAAAATAAGATCATTGATAGAACAAATCCACAAATTAGAAATAGCACACAAAAGAACTGTTGCACTCTCAACATTCGAGGAGTTAACAAAAGCACAAACACTACTATCAGAAGAAATTAACATAAAAACCAAAAGACAAAATGTCTTAAGACATAAGATATATTATGAACAAGGAAATAAGAGTGGGAAATTATTAGCAAAAGCAGTTCAAAATAAGAAAGTTGCTTCAACAATACATTAAATAAGAGATAAACACACTCGGAATGAGGAGATTGCTAAGCAGTTTGAAAATTACTATCAATCCCTATACAACATCCCTTCCAACCCTAGATGCCCACATAACACAGACAAGAGAACAAAACTCATTCAAGACTTCCTAGAGAAATATAGCCTCCTCAAATAGCAGAAAATATAGCCCAAGAACTTGAAGCCCCTATATCAGGCCCAGAATTTGACAAATCTATAAAGGATATGAAAATAGGCAAAGCCCCAGGACCAGATGGACTACCCCTACAATATTACAAGACATCCACCAATATACTGAAACCAAAATTTTTGAAAACCTTCCAATCATTACATACTGAACAACAGCCCCCAAAACAATTACTAGAAGCACACATAACTGTAATTCCCAAAGAAGGCAAAGATACTAATCTGGTTACTAACTACAGACCAATTTCACTAATCAATGTGGACGTAAAATATATGCCAAAATATTAGCTAACAGACTTCTACCCTTATTAACCTCCCTTATCTCTTTGGATCAGGTGGGATTTATCCCAGGGAGAGAGGGACGTGACAATACAATCAAAGCATTAAACATAAATCATTGGTTAACATCAAATAAGAAACAAGGATTTTTTCTCTCCCTGGATGCTGAGAAGGCGTTCGACAGAGTGGCCTGGGACTTCATTGACGCAGTATTAAAACATATAGAAATTATTCCTCTAATGATATCATACATTAGAGCATTATATTAAAATCCAACAGCACAAGTTTGTGTCAACGACCACCTGTCGAACGCCTTCCACTTACGAAACGGTACTAGACAGGGATGCCCCTTATCTCCACTTTTGTTCGTCCTCACACTAGAACCTTTACTAAATAAAATCAGATCAAATCCAGATATTAGGGGAATAGAAATCCAAAATCATACGTATAAAGTTGCAGCTTTTGCGGATTATATGCTCCTCTTCCTCTCAGAACCACACATCTCTATACCCAACCTTGTACAAGACCTAGAACACTATCAATTATTATCAAATCTAAAAATCAATCACTCAAAATCTAACGCCCTCAACATCTCATTACCCCCAAGTTCAGTAGAAATTTGCCAAAAAAACTTCTCCTTCTCATGGGCCAGACATAGTATTACATACCTCGGAATTAGAATTCCTACAAATCTAAATGATCTCTTTAAACTTAACTTCACTCCCATCCTAAAAGAAACACGTGACGATTTAAAAAGATGGAATTCCTTGAACGTATCTTGGTTTGGAAGAGCTTCCTTAATGAAAATGACAATCCTGCCCCGATTTCTATATGTGATGCAAACAATTCCCATTAGACTACCAAAGTCATTTTTTGAGTCCTTTCGCAAAGCTTGCTCCACCTTCATATGGAAAAGCAAATCTCCCAGAATCAAATTCACTAGACTTAATCTACCCAAAAATAAGGGGGGAATTGCATTACCTGATCTAAAGAAATATCATCAGGCTGCCCTCTTAGCTCAAATAGTCGACTGGAACATCCATCACACAGTGAAAGACTGGGTATCATTAGAGCAAAAACAATTCTCCCAACAGCTTAAATCTCTTCCATGGATGCATCCTAAAAATCATTCAAAAGATGTCAAAGCCCACCCCCTAATAGGCCCTACATTAGAAACCTTTCGCAACACCTTTAAAAGAACGAATCCTTCTCCTTGGCTTAGCCCCCTTACACCACTTAGAAAAAACCCAGACTTCCCCCCAGGTTTAGAACAAAACTTCCTCGCAAATTCATGGCCTCATAAGGAAATCCTGGTCAGTGGTTTCTTTAAGAGTAAGAGACTTCTGTCCAGAGATGAACTAAACAAAGATATTAACCCAAACCAGATTCCTCAATGGAACTATATACAAATTAGACATTTTTTGACCAGAAACAAGACAGCCCAATCATGGACAAGACACCGCACGACGTTAGAGGAACTATGTACAAGAAAAAACCCACAAAGACATACTATATCTACCCTCTACAATTTGCTTTTTGGGGACAAAATGGAGTTCTCCAGTGCGTCGTGCCAAGCTTGGGCACAAGAGCTTGATATATCTCTTACAGAAGCAGACTGGGAAACAATATACATGTATGCTCATAAAGGATGTCATAACGTAGCCACCCAGGAGTGTGGCTTCAAACTAATTACCAGGTGGTTCAGAACTCCCACCTTTTTGCACAAATTCTCCCCATGTATCTCAGACAGGTGTTGGAGATGTAAACAGGAGGAAGGCTCGATGCTTCGTATTTGGTGGTCATGCCCTCTATTACAAAATTTCTGGAAAATGGTTCACGAAACCATTACCTTACTCACTTCAGAGAACATAAGATTTAATCCAGCACAATACCTCCTACACTACAATTCAATCCCCAAAAAACAATATTTAAAATCTTTACCCATGTTCATGATAAACGCAGCAAGACACTGCATCCCATGCCACTGGCGCTCAAACTCTATTCCATCGAAAAAAAGAATGGTTCCGGAGAATAAACAATATAGAAAAGATAGAAGAACTTATAAGTATATCTCAGGAGAAGATTTTGAAATTTGCATCAACATGGTACAACTGGTTTGAATTCAAAAACTCACAGACTTACAAAGCAATTATTAATTAATAATAGGATCCCTCCACCAAAACAAATCATACAGAAATGCCAAAGAGATTTTTAGACTACTGTAATAAATAAATGGTCTTTGCTCACCTTCTCCCCCTCCCATTTCTTATTTTTCCTACTTTTTCCTTTTTTTTTTCTCTCTCTTTCTTCTCCCCCATCCCACCTCGCTCCTACAGTGAGTTATCTCACCTCAGTATTCATTATGTAAGAATGCTTAGATATATGATATGTATTTGCTTTAAATCTAGCTATTAACACTGTCCAAAATCATTTCGACATCATTATCGAATGTAAATTCCACTACAACCCAAATGTTACTCAGATGATTATGTGATTATGCCAACACTATGTTGTATTACATTCCTATGTTTAATCAATAAAAAATTTATGAAACAAAAAAAAAAGAATTTGAATCATTTTCAAATTCGAATTTGAAAAGTTTTCCGATTTCTAAAGAGAATAAAACAGAAAATAAAGAAATAGAATAGAAAAAAAAATAATAGACTAGAAAAGACCATAACAAAAAATAAAAGAATAGAACATAATAGAGTAAAACAGAACAAAATAGAATAGAAAATAAAAGAACAGAATAGACTAGAATATAATAGAAACAAATAGAATAGAATAACATAGAAACCATATAACCCTCTTCTGAAATTTGAATTTCAAAAACGTTGAATTTGAATTATTTAGGCTGTAGTAAAATAGCACTTTTTAAATTCTTTTACTTGTTTTAAATGTAATCTTGTGTGAGCCGTTTAGATTGGAAAAGATAAGAATAGTTCTTACCTAAATAATAACAACACGGTGCAGCAATTCTCGGGCACTACCTGGATTAGTAGTAGGGTTGATATCAAGGTATCTCCACTAGATATATGCAGTTTGTTTTGTTCCGAATGAAAATCAAAAATGAATTTGAATACTTTTTGAATACTTTTTCGAATTCGAAAAGTTTTCAATTTCCAAAGAGAATACAATAGAAAATAAAGAAATAGAATAGAAAAATATAATAGACTAGGAAAGATTATAACAGAAAATAAAAGAATAGAATATAATAGAGTAAAACAGAACAAAATAGAACAGAAAATAAAAGAACAGAATAGACTAGAATATAATTGAAAAAAATAGAATAGAATAACATAGAAACAATATAACCCTCTTCTGAAATTTGAATTTCGAAAAAATTGAATTTGAATTATTTAGGCTGTAGTAAAATAGTACTTTTTAAATTCTTTTACTTGTTTTAAATGTAATCTTGTGTGAGCCGTTTAGATTGGATAAGATAAGAATAGTTCTTACCTAAATAATAACAACACGGTGCAGCAATTCTCGGGCACTACCTGGATTAGTAGTAGGGTTGATATCAAGGTATCTCCACTAGATATATGCAGTTTGTTTTGTTCCGAATGAAAATCAAAAATGAATTTGAATACTTTTTGAATACTTTTTCGAATTCGAAAAGTTTTCAATTTCCAAAGAGAATACAATAGAAAATAAAGAAATATAATAGAAAAATATAATAGACTAGGAAAGATTATAACAGAAAATAAAAGAATAGAATATAATAGAGTAAAACAGAACAAAATAGAACAGAAAATAAAAGAACAGAATAGACTAGAATATAATTGAAAAAAATAGAATAGAATAACATAGAAATAATATAATCATCTTCTGAAATTCGAATTTCAAATATAATAAATTTGAATTTGAATACATAAGAAAAGAATAGAATACAAAAAAAAAGAATATAATAGACTATAATAGAATAGAAAAGAATACAATTGAAAAAAAACAATAGAATAGAATAAAAAGAATATAACCATTTCCCAAAATTCAAATAGAATCAATTCGATTTGAATACAACAGAAAAGAATGGATTAGAATAGAATAGAAAATAACAGAATAATATAGAAAAAAAACAATAGAATAGAATAGAAAGAATATAACCATCTTCCGAAATTCACATTTTGAATAGAATAAATTTGAATAGAAAATAATAGAATATAATAGAAAAGAATAGAATAGAAAATAAAATAGAAAAGAATAGAATAAAATAAACAAATAAATATATAATAAATAAATAAGAATATAATTAAAAAAAACAATAGAATAAAATAGATTAGAATAGAAAGAATATAACAATTTCCCAAAATTCTAATAGAATCAATTTAAATTTGAATAGAATAGAAAAAGAACACCCTACCTGAACTTTATACTTTGCCTCTGGGGCTTTGGCCACCATTTTCTAACTTGGATATCTTCCTTATACACCGCCCACACAGCCTACCTAAGGTATGCACAATATAAGTCAGACCCCCTCCCCGTACAACAAGGCAAGAGACAAGGCTGCCCCCTGTCTCCACTCCACTGTGCCTTGGCTATTGAACCTTTAGCCCAAGTATTCCGCTCCAACCCAGACATAAAAGGCGTTGAGCTAGGAGGCCACCATTACAAGCTCTGCTTGTTCGCAAATGATATCCTCCTCTTCCTCTCCTCTCCGCTAATTTCCTCCCTTAATCTTCTTAAGACCTTAGACAGCTTTGCGGCAATTTCAGGCCTAGTGGTGAATCCGCAAAAGTCGAAAGCACTCAACATTTCTCTAACCCCATCGACCCTATCCCAACTCCAAACAGGTCCTACCATTCTCCTGGACACCCCACTGCATTCCCTATCTTGGCATCAACTTGACCGCAGAGCCTGCAGCATTATATTCATCCAACTACCCTGCAATGCTGACACACCTAACTAACCTTATGTCCTCTTGGTCCATGTTTCCTTGGCATGGCTGGGCCGCATCACCGTCATTAAAATGACCATATTTCTGAAGATACTTTATCTACTCCGGGTCTTACCTATCTCAGTCCCATCACACTACTTATGGATCCTACAGTGTTGTACACTTTGCTACATTTGGGGCAACACTAGACCCCGTATTGTCAGAAACATCCTCTTTCTTCCTAAAACCAAAGGGGGCCTAGGAATCCCTAACTACTTCCAAGCCGCACAGTTAGACCAGCTGCCCAAATACCATGTGACACAGGAAACACCACTGTGGGTCGCAATAGAGTCTGTAGATGGCGACCCATTATCAGTAGCCAACCTACTATGGCTTTGCCCATGTGATCGCAGATCCATACGGAATCCTATCACCCAGCATAGCTTAACTATCTGGGATAGGCTCAAAAACAATTCCCCCTTACCCACTCTTGTCATACCTCCACAACCCGGCTTTCTATCCCACGTGGATTTCCCCCACGTCATTCAATAGATGGTCATCATGCAACCTTATTAGAGCATACAAGTTTACCACACCAGATACATTTAAACCATTTCCGTCCCTATGTGAAACTCATGGTCTCCAGAACATGGAACTTTTCCTTACTCCCCGCCTCCGCAGCGACACGTCCTCACCAGCAATATCAACATTGCAGCGCACATGCAACAAAGATCCACATGCCAGCGGTCTCATTTCCGACTTCTATGCTCACCTACTAGACCCCCCCACCCCATACTTCACTTCACTCTGCAACTAAATGGGAGAGAGATTTGGGGTTCCAACTACACGTCAAAGACTGGTCGGATATATGGGAGTTGCAAGCTACAGATGATTGCCGCTATGGATGTCTCTCGGATCCCCTAGTTTACTCCCCGTGTGACGTCACACAGTCACAAGGGGAGAGCCAGAAATCTCCAGTCTTGCAAAGGTTCTAAGTAGGGTTGCCACCTTTTCTTCAAGCCAAACCCGAACACTTTAGCCATGCAGGGAAAAATATTATTTTTAAGGGGGAATGCTGTGGACTCTGGTGTAAAGGGGAACTCTGACGTAGGGGGGTTTTTACTCACCAAACCTCTTACTTACTTCAGAGATCCCAGCATTCCCCCTTAAATTAGGGTTTCCAAAGCCCCCCTTACATCAGAATCCACACGGCACCCCTTAAATCTGAGTCCCCCTTACCTTAGTGTACTCACTCACTTGAAGGCAGGAGAGAGAAGGGAGGGAGGAGGGAGACTTCAGTCACAGACATTGGATGGTGAGCTCACCCGAGGATGGAGGCTCAGGCATCAACACATTTCACAATGTATCTGCCGGTTGCTAAGCTTCAAACTTCCAGCCCACACATCCCTTTCCTGAGGCACAGCATGCCAGGGATTGGAGTGTGGGTGGGCAGACAGAGGTGTAGGGGCAGGAGGAGGAGGAGCAAATCAAGCTCTCTCTTCTCTCCTGTCCGTGTGCACACCTATGCACTCAGCGGTTGTGGTACCGGGTTACTTGGGGAGCCACAGTCCTTTCTGAATATTGTGTCCGGGTTTCAGGTGGTCTGAAACCCAGACACACAATTTGAAACCCTGACTGTCCATTGATGGGCATTGATGAGGCTGCATTGACGGTCACTGTTGAGGCTGCATTGATGGGCACTGGTGAGGCTGCATTGATGGGCACTGGTGAGGCTGTGCTGATGGGCACTGGTGAAGTTGCGATGATGGGCACTGGTGAGGCTGTGCTGATGGGTACTGGCAAGACTGCCCTGATGGGCACTGGTGAGGCTGCATTGATGGGCACTGGTGAGGCTGCATTGATGGGCACTGGTGAGGCTGTGCTGATGGGCACTGGTGAGGCTGCATTGATGGGCACTGATGAGGAGACATTGACGGGCACTGATGAGGCTGCATTGACGGGCACTGGTGAAGCTGCGACGATGGGCACTGGTGAGGCTGTGCTGATGGGTAATGGCGAGACTGCCCTGATGGGCACTGGTGAGGCTGTGCTGATGGGTAATGGCGAGACTGCCCTGATGGGCACTGGTGAGGCTGCGCTGATGGGCACCAGTGAGGCTGCATCGATGGGCACCGATGAGGCTGAATCGATGGGCACCGGTGAGGCTGAATTGATGGGCACTGATGAGGCTGCATTGATGAGCACCGGTGAGGCTGCATTGACGGGCACCGGTGAGGCTGCATTGATGGGTACTGATGAGGCTGCATTGAAGGGCAGTGATGAGGCTACACTTGGTACCCACTTTTAATGTAGAGAGAGGAAGAGGTGGAGCTCTAAGTTGAAAAGGTGGAGCTTAAAAGGGAAGGGGTGTGGTTTACAGATTACAGGGTGGGACTTAAACTCAAAGGGGTGTGGCATTGACAAGAAGGGGTGGGTTGTATTTAAATTAGGGGTGCATGGGTTTAGTCAGGCCTAGGGCAGCACAAAACCTAAATACACCACTGTATATATATATATGTATATATGTATACATATATATATATATATATATATGTATATATATGTGTGGGTATGTGTACATATGTAGATATGTGTGTATATACATGTAGGTATATGTAGATAAATAAAAAAAGGAGAGTGGAATCCTTTCTCCTATATCTACTCCTGTTCCTTCTGTCACTTTTCAGCTATCCTCACCTCAGCTGGCCATCCCATTTCTCCACAGATCAAGAGTCAGTTACTGCTCATATAAAGACCCTCAACAACTAGGGTGGGGACCACCGTATCGGTAAGTTTTCAGGAAAAAGAGTGCCCTCTCATGCGGTTTGGCTTTGATTTGCTTCAGCCCCGCACGACCACGCTCTCAAAAGGGCCGGGCCAAGGCAAGGTGGACGTTCTTCAGAGGAGCATAGCCCGGATGGCGCTCCCACTCAGGAGAAGAGCTCCAAGGAAGACATCTTTTCTCCTCTTCCCCAGAGCCAGCGCCCCAGCAAGCAAGTCCTGCAGGGCCTGTGGCGCAGTATCTATGCCCAGGAGGCTGGTGAGTAGACACTGCCTGGAGGAGTATGCAGCTAACAGGTAATGCCAAATGTCTTTATTATTGCTAAGAATGGCACAAGATTCTGTTTTGAACTCACCTTAATTACCTGAAGCAACTGTTACACTTGTATTGGAAACTGTTGGAGACTGTTGCCATAGGAGACCGTGTTCTTGTCCGTGCAGATGTGGCATCTTGCTGGATGCTTTTCCCTGCATGGCTGTCCTCCTGTAGAAGTCTGGGAGTCTGCCGGGTTGGCGTTGCACAGACACATTTGGGTGCTCCAAGGAGAGTAGTAATGTAACGCACAGAGCGCTCTAGTGGATGTGGCCAAATTGCCCTTGCTGACATCATCACCCTTCAGTGAGGCCAAACAGCCGCCTACAGCAGCAACAGTTTTGTATATGACTATCTCGGTTACTTGGGGAGCCAAAGCCTGGTCTGGGTAATATGTCCGGGTCTCAGGTGGACTGAAATCATGACACATGATTCAAAACCCGAACTGTCCGGGTGAATCCTGGACAGGTGGCACACCCTAGGTGTCTGGCGCCCATGAATCTACTTTGCAGAGGCTGCCTGCTGGCTAAGTGGGTGGCAATTTTGTCTAGCAGCACTGGGGTAGCTGGTTCAAATGCTAATGCTTGTGTTGAAGTTTATATCTTCTCCCTGTGTGGGTTTCTCACCACAATCCAAAGACATGCACTACACCTACTATGCCTTATGACCCACTCTATGTGGAGGGATGTTGACAACTCATGGCTCTGGATGTTCTCATTGGACTGAAAGGGGCCTGGGTCCTTGCTACATATATTACAGATGCAGCAGTCTGCTACTCAAAATATGGAGGCTGACCAGGAAGTCACCCCTAGTTGCTTGTTTAGCCACTGAAAGAGTATCCTGGCACCTTGGCGGCTAGGGAGGCCATATGGTTGAGACCCTGGGCTGCGTGTTGCTTCCTAGAAACAAGAGTGGGGAAGAATGAAGGGGGTGCAGACTTTTGGGGGGATCAGTGAGCCAGTCACACAAGTGCATGCCCAGACTCTTAAGGTAAGACATAGAAGGCACGCTTCATGGGTGTCTGGATGGCATGTTGTACAGAGTCTTGGATGAAGGTATCAGACACTCATGGTCACTTCAGGAGATTCCTCACTGCTCCTCTCTTCCACAAAGCTGCCAAGTCCACCACAACAGCGGGTGGGCTGCTACATTGCTTACAGACACCTCAGACTCAAGAGGGTTTGCAAGTTTTCTACCCAATCCTGTTTGGAGTTCGCAGGAGTTGTTGGTTAGTGTCCAGTTGCAGATCGGAAGAGGTTTAACCCTGTGGGGCCCTGTTTGAGCTCTTTAAGATAGAGTCCATGAAACAGTATAACCACATGGCTGGAGGCTGTTGCTGGATCGTCAGGATGCCTATCCTATCCTCACACTTTAGAGGGAAAGCAAAGCCAACTTTCTCCATCCCAATGGTTGGTGTACCCGGGGGTGCTCTGCTAGTTCCTCTGTTTTATTTTCATCAGAGGAAGTGGTGACAGTCAGGAACAGATTTCAGAGGACGAATACTTCTGCTTGTTTGATGGCTTCTCAGTGCCTCAGTCACCTGGGCACAACGTCATCATGCATATAGATGATTCCTGGGGTGCATGGGCACCTGCGCAAATTTCATCTAGAATTCTTAGTGCAAGGGAGGAAACAGGATAGAACACAGTTAATAAGTGTTACTCAGTATGAGTAGCGGTCCACGGTGATGGAAAGACCTTGAGGAAGTCTCAGTCTGTTAGGACCTTTTAGACTGGAGAATTGTTACGAAGCATGTCTGTAAGACAGCCGGGAAGATGTACTGCGAGGGACTTTCGGTCAAGGCAAACAGCTTCCCAGCCAAGGAGGGTCTTCTTGAACGCGCTGGAGGTTCAAACAGCCCTTTTAGCACTTTGGCCTTACTACACAAAGCCAAGGAGGACCAATCTCCTTGCAGTTTAGCAACAGGGCAGCAATCGCCTATATTCAGCTCCAGGATGAAAACTCGCAACAATATGCTATTAGGAGAGGTGAAACCCATAATGCCTGGGGCGGAAGATCACCAGCAAAATTTCGGAAGCAGTTTACCTCCCAGCGGATTTTTCTTTTGAACAAGTACAAGCTTCCCAGAGCACAACGAGTGGGTCTACGTCCCAGGTCTTCTCTGAGCTGGTCCACAAGTGGGGCCTACCACAGACAGACATCCTCGTATCCCACAGTAATCACAAACTTTGGTCTGATTTTGTTTCCGTACCCCAAGGCGCAAGGGGCAGATGCTCTGGTCTCTCCCTGGGACTGCAATCTAACCTATATGTTTTTCCCAACATTTCCCGTGAATGAGATTCCTCTAGAGGCTGTCAAGGGAGAATATAGTTGTCATAGCCAGTCCTCCATATTGACCAGGAGGCCCTCGGTTTTCCCTGGCCGGTAATTTTCAGGATACAGAAGACATTTCCCCTCCATAGCATACTCAGACTGGGGCTGCAAGCAGGGGCACTAAAGGAGGAGGATGAGCAACTCTGGTTGCGTGCAAGAAGACATTCTACTTACAACATCTAGACCTAATTCTGGAACAAGTTTGCTTTTTCTTGGTAGGGCGAGACATTGATCCGATTGTCCTTCAAGTCTCAGCTGTTCTATACTTCCTCCAGGCCTTAGCCCACACTTGTGATCTATGTGAGGATAGGCTATCTCGGCAGAAACACATTTAAATGGGCCACTAATCTTTCAGTTTGCACAACTTTTGAGTGTAGTCGTGTGGAGTCCGTCAACAAGAAAGAAAGATCTATTGGAGTTGCTGGATCTCATATCAGTTTGTTCCGACAGAGCAATGTTCGGTTCAGGCCATCACTTACAAGGCAGTATCAATTACAAGAACTATAAGCAGAAGGTTATCAGAGATTCAAACTCTTGGAGCTTCAAAGTTAAAAAAAAATATATATATATATATATATATATATATATATATATATATATATATATATATATATATATTACTTTCTTTCCAGAAAGTGTAGAGTTGGGTGTTGTAGATCATCTTGCATCAAACATAACAGCAGCCTGCTATTTAACAGACAGCTGGACATAGCCTAACTTTCCACAACATCACACAAGAAAGTCACACGTACTGTTCATTTTCAGAACTTTTAAGTAGTATCTGTCCACAATTGTCCCTTTTTAGGTCATCTAAATAAACCTTTTGTCATTCTAGCTGGGAATCCTCAGGGGAAAGATGTTACCACCTGGATCCTAGCAGGCTTGGTTGTGCATATAGGACTAGGGGTAACGAGCCTCCTTCAGTGGTGGCGGAGCACTCTACCAGAGCGATTGAAGCCTCATAGGCAGCACATTCAAGAGAATCTATGGTGCCCATCTGTACAGGGGTATCGTGGTAGTTCCTACATTCCTACTCAAACTTGACGGAATAGACCCGGGGTTACTTTATAGGAAGGACTATTCAATCCTCTGTCTCATTCTAATTAGAAGATTGGTTTGACAAGTAGATCCCACCCTGTCAGCTAGTTATTTATCACTAGTATGCTGCCATGTTGGCGTCAGGAAAATGGAAAATTGTATCAAATACTTACCGTAATTTTCCTTTCCTGACGCCAAACCATGGCAGCATACGGTCCCACCCTTATACGTTTCGGTATGTAGCTAATTACAGAGAATGGGGTGGGGCCTAACTAGGCCTTTCATTTATGCTATTCACTGGTCCCGAGGGAGTGGTCAAGAGGCGGAGCTCTATCACTAGTATGCAGCCATGGTTTGGCATCAGGAAAGGAAAATTACAGTAAGTATTTGATACAATTTTCCATTTTGTCCTCAATTAAAAATGGGTGTACTTGTGCACTGCTATGTTGTGCTATTGAGTGCTATAAAGCCATTACAGAAGATGAGAATTTTGACATTTCATCAATTGCTGCGTCACGAATGTTAATTCTAGATTGTAAAAAAAGAGAAAATCTGCTGCGCTCAAACTAAAAACAAAATATCTCGAAAGCAGCTACCACAATATTGCTGGGTACAATAAAAAAAATAAGGGGTAAGGGTGTAGTACTAATGGGTGATGGTAATTCAAACAGACATATAAGGTACATTCAATAGCACAAAGGATAGCAGTCCATCTGGAAAACTCCAATGAGATAGGAGATAGGAGAACCGTCACCGACACCCAACACAACTGACTTACCGCCAGTGTATAGGACATACACTTTGAGCAAATGACTGAGAAGTCAAATTCACAACTCCTATTCATCGAACGGTCCACCAATTGGGCATGAAATCCTCTTTCATAGACCCACCAGGGACAGATAGCTGTATCTTTTCAACCTCGGCTGGGAGATAAACTCCACAGGAACAGCTCAGTAGTTACATATAAGGGGATGAAAGAACATTCTCATTGCGCAGACATCCAAAAAATTGATAATTTTAATCCAAAAGAGAGGTAGATATACAACTCACATTTAATAAATAAAAAGCAAGCATGAGCAAAATGAAAGCGTCCAGCGCTTCCTCCCAACAAGGCGGCAGCCACTCCTCTGTCCATGATACGTCACTCGTCCCTCGTTAGACCCGACGTTTCGTCACAAACGTGCATGTTCAGGGGCGTGGTAACGACATGTGACGCTGTGATTTATAAGGAGTGGGCTTGAATATGAGGCCGGATATTGCGTGCGTTCCAACGGGCGGAAGTAGTCATCTCCCAGCCAATGAGCCGCCCTCTAGGAAGTTTGTGTGCGTCCCACCGGGCGTAAGTGACGAACTCCCGTCCAATAGGCAGCATCACACAAAGGAAATGAACTGAGGATGAGCATTCATGGATCGGAAGCGATAGTTAGCCATAGCACAAAAGCTCATTCGATAAAAAGGAGAAGAGGGAGGGATGATATAAAATAGTACCCAACGTTGTATATTCAGGATGAGGGAAGTGAACACCTCCCCCATACCAGAACGCAACCAACATGAAAAGTGATATTAAAGTTGGGCTTTTAAAAAGCCCAAACAGAATTCCAAACAAGAATTTAGAATTTGTTTAAAACCAATAGGTTTATTTGTTTAAAACCAAAATTAGATGTTTATATGGGAAGAGGGATTATCAGTCGGTAACCGGTACTATAGAAGGGACGGACTGCACCTAAATGAGGAGGGTGCAGATCTGCTGGGAATGAAGATGGCCAAAAAGTTAGAGGGGTTTTTAAACTAGGCGATGGGGGGGAGGGTCCAGAGACAGTGATAGCCAGCGCGGAAGATATTCCAGAGGGTAGTATTGGGGGCATTAGTGGTAGGTTAACCAAAGCACAAAAACACAAGGTGAGTATAGTAGCAAGTCCAAGTTGCAATCTTGAAACACCCAATACGAGGACAATATGCGACCGGTCTAAACTATGTGGCATGTTCACCAATGCCAGGAGCCTGGCGGACAAGATGGGTGAACTAGAGATACTGTTGTACAAGGAGGATTTGGATTTTGTGGGAATTTCAGAGACCTGGTTCAACAGCTCTCATGATTGGCTGGCAAACATTCAAGGGTATACCCTATACCGCAAGGATAGAGAGGGTAAAAAAGGGGGAGGGGTATGCCTATATATCAAGAATAATGTACAAGTGAATGTGAGAGATGACATCACTGAGGGGGCTAGGGAGGAGGTGGAATCTTTATGGGTAGAGCTCCAAAGGGATGAAGCTAAGGGGAAAATAATACTGGGAGTATGCTATAGGCCCCCTAACCTGAGGGAGGAAGTGGAGACGGATCTCCTATCACAAATTGGATTAGCAGCAAGGATGGGAAGTGTTATCATAATGGGGGATTTTAATTATCCAGACATAGACTGGGCGGAGGGAACCGCGCATTCATTTAAGGCTCGCCAGTTCCTTAATGTCTTGCAGGACAATTTTATGGGTCAGATGGTAGACGCACCAACTAGAAATAAAACATTACTAGATCTACTGATTACCAACAATACAGACCTGATAACAGATGTGGAAATACGGGGCAATTTAGGTAACAGCGATCACAGGTCAATTAGTTTCAGTATAAATCACACAAATAGGAGACATGAAGGGAACACAAAGACACTGAATTTCAAAAGAGCCAACTTCCCTAAACTACAAACCTTGCTAAAAGGCATAAATTGGGATAAAATATTAGGAACAAAGAATACAGAGGAGAGATGGGTTTGCTTTAAGAGCATATTAAATAAGGGCATTAGCCAATGTATCCCATTGGGTAATAAATTTAAAAGAGCGAACAAACATCCTGGATGGCTTAACTCCAATGTAAAAATGCATATAAAAGCAAGGAGAAGGCCTTCAAAAAATACAAGGTTGAGGGATCATCCACAGCATTCAGAATTTATAAAGAATGCAATAAGAAATGTAAGGGTGCAATTAGGATGGCTAAGATAGAACATGAAAGACACATAGCGGAGGAGAGCAAAAAAAATCCCAAGAAATTCTTTAAGTATGTAAACAGTAAAAAAGGGAGGACAGACCATATTGGCCCCATAAAGAATGAGGAAGGACATCTGGTTACAAAGGATGGGGAGATGGCAGAGGTATTGAATTTATTCTTCTCCTCAGTATTCACGAGTGAATCGGGGGGCTTCAGTAACCAAAACTGCAGTGTTTATCCTCATGACACAACACAGGAAGCACCTACATGGTTAACAGAGGACGGAATTAAAATTAGACTTGAGAAACTTAACATTAATAAATCACCGGGACCAGATGGCTTGCATCCGAGGGTACTTAGGGAACTCAGTCAGGTGATTGCCAGACCGTTGTTCCTAATTTTTACAGACAGTCTATTGACTGGAATGGTACCAGCTGATTGGAGAAAAGCCAATGTAGCACCAATATTTAAAAAGGGCCCAAAAAACATCCCTGGGAATTACAGACCAGTTAGCCTAACATCGATAGTATGTAAACTCTTGGAGGGGATGATAAGGGACTATATACAAGATTTTAGTAATAAGAATGATATCATTAGCAGTAATCAGCATGGATTCATGAAGAATCGTTCTTGCCAAACCAATCTATTAACCTTCTATGAGGAGGTGAGTTGCCATCTAGATAAAGGAAGGCCCGTAGACGTGGTGTATCTGGATTTTGCAAAAGCATTTGACACAGTTCCCATAAACGTTTACTGTACAAAATAAGGTGCGTTGGCATGGACCATAGGGTGAGTACATGGATTGAAAACTGGCTACAAGGGCGTGTTCAGAGGGTGGTGATAAATGGGGAGTACTCAGAATGGTCAGGGGTGGGTAGTGGGGTCCCCCAGGGTTCTGTGCTGGGACCAATCCTATTTAATTTGTTCATAAATGACCTGGAGGATGGGATAAACAGTTCCATCTCTGTATTTGCAGACAATACTAAGCTAAGCAGGGCAATAACTTCTCCGCAGGATGTGGAAATCTTGCAAAAAGACCTGAACAAATTAATGGGGTGGGCGACTACATGGCAAATGAGGTTCAATGTAGAAAAATGTAAAATAATGCATTGGGGGGCCAAAAATATGAATGCAATCTATACACTGGGGGGAGAACCTCTGGGGGAATCTAGGATGGAAAAGGACTTGGGGGTCCTAGTGGATGATAGGCTCAGCAACGGCATGCAATGCCAAGCTGCTGCTAATAAAGCAAACAGAATATTGGCATGCATTAAAAGGGGGATCAACTGCAGAGATAAAACGATAATTCTCCCGCTCTACAAGACTCTGGTCCGCCCGCACCTGGAGTATGCTGTCCAGTTCTGGGCACCAGTCCTCAGGAGGGACGTACTGGAAATGGAGCGAGTACAAAGAAGGGCAACAAAGCTAATAAAGGGTCTGGAGGATCTTAGTTATGAGGAAAGGTTGCGAGCACTGAACTTATTCTCTCTGGAGAAGAGACGCTTGAGAGGGGATATGATTTCAATTTACAAATACTGTACTGGTGACCCCACAATAGGGATAAAACTTTTTTGCAGAAGAGAGTTTAATAAGACTCGTGGCCACTCATTACAATTAGAAGAAAAGAGGTTTAACCTTAAACTACGTAGAGGGTTCTTTACTGTAAGAGCGGCAAGGATGTGGAATTCCCTTCCACAGGCGGTGGTCTCAGCGGGGAGCATTGATAGCTTCAAGAAACTATTAGATAATCACCTGAATGACTGCAATATACAGGGATATGTAATGTAATACTGACACATAATCACACACATAGGTTGGACTTGATGGACTTGTGTCTTTTTTCAACCTCACCTACTATGTAACTATGTAACTATGTAAGTGCTTATGGAAATCGAGGAGTGGCGACCTCTTGTGGCAATAAAACTATAAGCAAGCATAATACATGTATCATGAAAAACAACAGGAATTTACCAAAAATTTTTTTTTTTTTTTTTTTAAATAAAACAAATTAAAAATAATGATAAAAATATGAAAATAAAAATATACTAGCAATCTGTAAGCCTAACAAAGAGTAGTTAAGCAAACCCAGAGAGAATAGCAACCCCATTTGCAACCCTACTATGAATGCTATTCCCTCTGGGTTTGCTTAACTACTCTTTGTTAGACTTACAGATTGCTAGTATATTTTTATTTTCATATTTTTATCATTTTTTTTTATTTGCTTTAAAAAAAAAATTCGGTGAATTCCTGTTGTTTTTCATGATACGTGTATTATGCTTGCTTATAGTTTTATTGCCAAAAGAGCTCGCCACTCCTCGATGTCCATCCGCACTTATAATCCCTCTTTCCATATAAACATCTCATTTTGGTTTTAAACAAATAAACCTATTGGAGTTGTGAATTCTAAATTCTTGTTTGGAATTCTGTTTGGGCTTTTTAAAAGCCCAACTTTAATATTACTTTTCATGTTGGTTGCGTTCTGGTGTGGGGGAGGTGTTCACTTCCCTCATCCTGAATGTACAACCTTGGGTACTATTTTATATCATCCCTCCCTCTTCTCCTTTTTTTTGTGCTATGGCTAACTATCGCTTCTCTTTCATGAATGCTCATCCTCAGTTCATTTCCTTTGTGTGATGCTGCCTATTGGACGGGAGTTTGTCACTTCCACCCCGGTGGGACGCACACAAATTTCCTGGAGGGTGGTTCTTGGGTTGGGAGATCATCACTCTGTGGATCACACACAATGTGCTATAGTGTGGCTCATTGGCTGGGAGATGACTACTTCCGCCCATTGGAACGATGGGAAATGACTACTTCCGCCCGTTGGAATGCTGGGAGATGACTACTTCTGCCCGTTGGAATGCTGGGAGATGACTACTTCCACCTGTTGAAACGCACACAATATCCGGCCTCATATTCAAGCCCACTCCTTATAAATCACAGCGTTACATGTCGTTACCACGCCCCTGAAGATGCACGTTTGTGACGAAACGTTGAGTCTAACGAGGGACGAGTGACGTATAATGGACAGAGGAGTGGCCGCCGCCTTGTTGGTAGGAAGCGCTGGACACTCATTTTGCTCATGCTTGCTTTTTATTTATTAAATGTGAGTTGTATATGTACCTCTCTTTTGGAATAAAATTATCAATTTTTTGGATGTCTGCGCAATGAGAATGTTCTTTCATCCCCTTATACCCTGTTTCCCCGAAAATAAGACCTAGCGTGGTTGTCAATGATGGCTGCAATATAAGCCCTACCCCCCAAATAAGCCCTACACTGTTTCTCCGAAAAGAAGCCCTACCCTGAAAATAAGACCTACAAGGACTTTAACTAGGGCTTATTTGGGGGGTAGGGCTTATATTGCAGCCATCACCAACAATCACGCTAGGTCTTATTTTCGGGGAAACAGGGTATGTAACTACTGAGCTGTTCCTGTGGAGTTTATCTCACAGCCGAGGTTGAAAAGATACAGCTATCTGTCCCTGGAGGGTCTATGAAAGAGGATTCCTTGCCCAATTGGTGGACCGTTCGATGAATAGGAGTTGTGAATTTGACTTCGCAGTCATTTGCTCACTGTGTATGTCCTATACACTGGCGGTAAGAGTCAGTTGTGTTGGGTGTCGGTGACGGTTCTCCTATCTCCTATCTCATTGGAGTTTTCCAGATGGACTGCTATCCTTTGTGCTATTGAATGTACCTTATATGTCTGTTTAAATTACCACCACCCATTAGCGCTACACCCTTACCCCTTGATTCTAGATTACAAACAGTAGTTTACAAGACTGAACTCTTCCCAGTCGTTCCTTGATTCCGATCATGCGTGTTTGTACTTTTGGCTTTTGTGTGACGGATTTCTGTACTGACCATCCGAAAATCAGACGTTGAGTTCACATCAGACAAAAATGTTATACCCTATCATCCAACATTTGTTGTCTGAAAATTGGAAAACAATTGTCTTAGGGTCAGTTCATACCATAGAAACACAGTACGGATGCGTTCCAAGTGCTTTTCTGCATGCGCGTTTTTGATGCTTTCCTGGTGTGTTTTTGATGCGTTTTTGGTGCATTTTTGATGCAGTCCAGTGCTTTTTTTTCCCCTCCTCTTTTTTTCTTAACCTTAAATAAAGACAAGTGTGTTGCAGTGCATTTTTGGTGCATTTAGGTGCATTCCAGTGCGTTTTTGATGCATTTTACAGCGTTCCAGTACAGTCCAGTGCAGAAAAAATGCAGCATGTTCTACTTTTTCTACAAAACATACTAAGTGGATCGCTTCCACCTATACACACTCTCTAAACATTTCTCAATGTACAAAATTGTATTCAAAAGTGGTGCAGCATGCTAATGTTCTAGTATCCCTTTAAATCTGCTTGCATAGCAATTTTCTAAATCAGCATATCGTATCAAACCATATACAGTGGGGCAAAAAATATTTAGTAAGCCACCAATTGTGCAAGTTCTCCCACTTAAAAAGATGAGAGAGGCCTGTAATTGTCATCATAGGTATACCTCAACTATGAGAGACAAAATGTGGAAACAAATTCAGACAATCACATTGTCTGATTTTTGAAAGAATTTATTTGCAAATTATGGAGGAAAATAAGTATTTGGTCACCTACAAACAAGCAAGTTTCTGGCTCTCACAGACCTGTATCTTCTTCTTTAAGAGGCTCCTCTGTCCTCCACTCATTACCAGTATTAATGGCACCTGTTTGAACTTGTTATCATTATAAAAGACACCTGTCCACAACCTCAAACAGTCACACTCCAAACTCCACTATGGTGAAGACCAAAGAGCTGTCGAAGGACACCAGAAACAAAATTGTAGACCTGCACCAGGCTTAGAAGACTGAATCTGCCATAGGCAAGGAGCTTGGTGTGAAGAAATCAACTGTGGGAGCAATAATTAGAAAATGGAAGACATACAAGATCACTGATAATCTCCCTCGATCTGGGGCTCCACGCAAGATCTCACCCCATGGGGTCAAAATAATCACAAGAACGATGAGCAAAAATCCCAGGACCACATGGGGGGACCTAATGAATGACCTGCAGAGAGCTGGGACCAACGTAACAAAGGCTACCATCAGTAACACACTATGCCGCCAGGGACTCAGATCCTGCAGTGCCAGACGTGTCCCCCTGCTTAAGCCAGTACATGTCCGGGCCCGTCTGAGGTTTGCTAGGGAGCATTTGGATGATCCAGAAGAGGATTGGGAGAATGTCATATGGTCAGATGAAACCAAAGTAGAACTGTTTGGTAGAAACACAACTCGTCGTGTTTGGAGGAGAGAGAATGCTGAGTTGCAACCAAAGAACACCATACATACTGTGAAGCATGGGGGTGGCAACATCATGCTTTGGGGCTGTTTCTCTGCAAAGGGAACAGGACGACTGATCCATGTACATGAAAGAATGAATGGAGCCATGTATCGTGAGATTTTGAGTGCAAACCTCCTCCCATCAGCAAGGGCATTGAAGATGAAATGTGGCTGGGTCTTTCAGCATGACAATGATCCTAAACACACCGCCCGGGCAATGAAGGAGTGGCTTCATAAGAAGCATTTCAAGGTCCTGGAGTGGCCTAGCCAGTCTCCAGATCTCAACCCCATAGAAAACCTTTGGAGGGAGTTGAAAGTCTGTGTTGCCCAGCGACAGCCCCAAAACATCACTGCTCTAGAGGAGATCTGCATGGAGGAATGGGCCAACATACCAGCAACAGTGTGTGACAACCTTGTGAAGACTTACAGAAAACGTTTGACCTCTGTCTTTGCTAACAAAGGATATATAATTCCACCATAATTTGCAAATACATTCTTTCAAAAATCAGACAATGTCTGGATTTGTTTCCACATTTTGTCTCTCATAGTTGAGGTATACCTATGATGACAATTACAGGCCTCTCTCATCTTTTTAAGTGGGAGAACTTGCACAATTAGTGGCAAACTAAATACTTTTTTTCCCCACTGTATAACATTAACACAACAAAACAAACAATGCACCAGTCCATAAAGTGTCCTTTGGTATGAATTTGCTTGCATATGTTCAATTTTTCATAAAAAATCAGGCTTGTGTTTACATAATTAGTGTTCACTAGAGATGGGCTCGAGCGTGTTCAAAATCCCACCACACCTCTAATCACAGGCAGTGAGACATTTCCTGGTCCGCAGCTGCACAGACCGAGAAATGTCTCACTGCCTGTGATTAGCCATGTGCAGTGTCGGCTTCCTGGTGGGATCAGGCAGGTGGGATTTCGAACACGCCCGAGCCCATCTCTAGTGTTTACCACTATGTGCTCCAATCATCCACATGCATTAGTGATAATCCCTTCATCCGATGTGCCCTCACCTGGGGGATAAGACCAGCCAATGGAAGCCACGTGACCCTGTGGCGTAACGCGCAGGGGAGGGGCCAATCTGTCATCACGCTGAGGTGCACATTGTGAGAATACCGTGGAATTACTGTCTGATTGTCTTATACCCGCACTGTGAGGATTGAATGCTTTTTATAGCTTGGTGCACTCTAAGCACCAGGAAAATGTGAGTGTTTTTATACTTAGTGTTTAAGGACCAGCCGCCGTCATTATACTGCGGCAGGTTGGCTCTGCTGCGCAAATCGCCATAGGTGTACGTCGGCCGCTTTAAGAGCGATAGGGGGTGCGCACGTGCCTCCCGTGGGACGATGCTGGAGAAAATGTGCGTGGCCGGCAGCCGCGATTTCTGCCGGCCTTCCAAGATCGCTCCACAGAGAACCAGAACGGGGATCTGTCAATGTAAACAGACAGATCCCCATTCTGACAGGGGAGTAGAGAGAGATCTGCTGTTCCTAGTGATAAGGAACAGCAATCTTTCTCCTCCTTCAGTCAGACCCCCCCTCACAGTTAGAAACACCTCCCAGGGAACACATTTAACCCCTTGAGTGCCCCCTAGTGTTAACACCTTCCCTGCCAGTGACATACAGTAATCAGTGCATTTTTATATCACTGATCGCTGTCAAAAGTCCCAAAAAAGTGTCAAAAGAGTCCAATCTGTCCGCCCAAATTTCGCATGTCCACTAAAAATCTTGAATCGCCGCCATTACTAGTAAAAAAAAAAATAATAATAATACAAATGCCATAAATCTATCCCCTATTTTGTAGATGTTATAACTTTTGTGCAAGCCAATCAATATACGCTTATTGCGTTTTTTTTTTTTACCAAAAATATGTAGAGGAATACATATTGACCTAAACTGATGAAGAAATGTGTTTTTTTTTATTATTTGGGATATTTATTATAGCAAAAAGTAAAAAATATTGTTTTTTTTTCAAAATTAATGCTCT
The DNA here is from genome assembly GCA_037952835.1 of Lithobates septentrionalis. Taxonomy (NCBI): domain Eukaryota; kingdom Metazoa; phylum Chordata; class Amphibia; order Anura; family Ranidae; genus Lithobates; species Lithobates septentrionalis. The sequence goes on along the minus strand of JBBDGP010002930.1, from coordinate 327,866 downwards.
TTTTTTGTTTATAGCGCAAAAAATAAAAACCGAAGTGGTGATCAAATACCACCAAAAGAAAACTCTATTTGTGGGGAAAAAAGGACGTCAATTTTGTTTGGGTGCCACGTCGCACGACCGCACAATTGTCAGTTAAAGCGGCGCAGTGCCGAATCGCAAAAAAAGGCCTGGTCATTAAGGGGGCAAATCCTTCCGGGCCTTAAGTGGTTAATAAACCAGTTGTTTTAAAAGATAAAGCACTATGTCCAGCTTTCTCTCTTTATTTATTTTTTATTTGGGCATATGGAGATAAATGTAAGAGAAGGAGGATGCTATTCTCAAGATTGCCAGCAAAAGAGGTGAAACCGCATAACACAGCTCCCCAGAGAGGTTGGTCTTATCCCCCAGGTGAGGGCACATCAGATGTGGGGATTATCACTAATGCATGTGGATGATTTGAGCACATAGCGGTGAACACTAATTAAGGAAGCAATCGTTTGGATATGTGAACACAAGCCTGTTTTTTTATGAAAGATTAAGCATATTCAAGCAAATTTATACCAAAGGACACTTTATGAACTGATGCATTGTTTGTTTTGTTTTGTTAAAGTTATATATAGGGATGAGCTCGTTGTTCGCCCGTTCGCCGAACAGCGAACAAGATGTGACATTCGCGGCAAATTCGAAAGCCCCGAAACACCTTTAAAATCTATGGGACACTAACATGAAAAACCAAAAGTGCTCATTTTAAAGGCTTATATGCAAGTTATTGCCATAAAAAGTGTTTGGGGACCCGGGTCCTGCCCCAGGAGACATGTATCAATGCAAAAAAAGGTTTAAAAACGCCCGTTTTTTCAGGAGCAGTGATTTTAATAATGCTTAACAATAAAAAAAATATTCCTTTAAATATCCTGCCTGGGGGGTGTCCTTAGTATTCCTGTAAAGTAGCGCATCTTTCCTGTGTTTATAACAGTACCACAGCAAAATGACATTTCTAAAGGAAAAAAAGTAATTTAAAACTGCTCGCGGCTGTAATGTATTGTCGGGTCTTGGCAATATAGATAAAAATCATTAAAAAAACTGTATGGGTCCCCCCCCAGTCCATTACCAGGCCCTTTGGGTCTGGTATGGATACTAACCACTTAATGACCGCCTGATGTACGTCGGCAGAATGGCACGGGCAGGCAGAATCAAGTACATATATGTGATCTGCCTCTCGCAGGCGGGGGGTCCGATCGGACCCCCCCGGTGCCCAAGGCGGTCCGTTTTTGACCAGCGGCGATCGGAGATGAGGGGGAGACCATCCGTTCATGGTCACCAATCAAATCATTCCTCTGCTGCTGTATGCTAAACAGCAGCAAAGGAAATTATGTCATCTCTCCTAGGCTCGGTATTTTCCGTTCCGGCGCCGAGGAGAGAAGACTGCAATGTGAGTGTAACACTACACACAGTAGAACATGCCAGGCACACAAAACACCCCCCTTTACCCCCCGATCCCCCCCCCCCCGATCACCCCCTAAACCCCCCTCCCCCCCGTCACACTGACACCAAGCAGTTTTGTTTTTTTTCTGATTACTGCATGGTGTCAGTTTGTGACAGTTAGTGTGTTAGGGCAGTTAGGGTTAGCCCCCTTTAGGTCTAGGGTACCCCCCTAACCCCCCCCTAATAAAGTTTAGCTGGTTAGTTAGTTTATTTTTTTCAGTGTCAGGGCACTCGCCGTTTATTACCGAATAAAGGTTTAGCCCCCTGATCGCCCGGCGGTGATATGCGTCGCCCCAGGCAGCGTCAGATTAGCGCCAGTACCGCTAACACCCACGCACGCAGCATACGCCTCCCTTAGTGGTATAGTATCTGATCGGATCAATATCTGATACGATCAGATCTATACTAGCGTCCCCAGCAGTTTAGGGTTCCCAAAAACGCAGTGTTAGCGAGATCAGCCCAGATACCTGCTAGCACCTGCATTTTGCCCTTCCGCCTAGCAAGCACCAGCGGCCTAGCACACCCCGGTAGTAGTCAAACCAGCACTGCAGTAACACTTGGTGACGTGGCGAGTGCCATAAGTGCAATTCAAGCTGGCGAGGTGGCAAGCACAAGTAGTGTCCTGCTGCCACCAAGAAGAAGACAAACAGGCCCGTCGTGCCCATAATGCCCTTCCTGCTGCATTCGCCAATCCTAATAATTGGGAACCCACCACTTCTGCAGCGCCCGTACTTCCCCATTCACATCCCCAACCAAATGAAGTCGGCTGCATGAGAGGCATTTTTATGTCCTCCCGAGTACCCCTACCCAATGAACCCCCCAAAAAAGATGTTGTGTCTGCAGCAAGCGCGGATATAGGCGTGACACCCGCTATTATTGTCCCTCCTGTCCTGACAATCCTGATCTTTGCATTGGTGAATGTTTTGAATGCTACCATTCACTAGTTGAGTATTAGCGTAGGGTACAGCATTGCACAGGCTAGGCTCATTTCACAGGGTCTCCCAAGATGCCATCGCATTTTGAGAGACCCGAACCTGGAACTGTTTACAGTTATAAAAGTTAGTTACAAAAAAAAGTGTAAAAAAAAAATATATATATATAAAATAAAAAAAATAGTTGTCGTTTTATTGTTCTCTCTCTCTCTATTCTCTCTCTATTGTTCTGCTCTTTTTTACTGTATTCTATTCTGCAATGTTTTATTGTTATTATGTTTTATCACGTTTGCTTTTCAGGTATGCAATTTTTTATACTTTACCATTTACTGTGTTTTATTGTTAACCATTCACAACTTTGAGTGGTTATACCAGAATGATGCCTGCAGGTTTAGGTATCATCTTGATATCATTCTTTTCAGCCAGCGGTCGGCTTTCATGTAAAAACAATCCTAGTGGCTAATTAGCCTCTAGACTGATTTTACAAGCAGTGGGAGGGAATGCCCCCTCCCCCCACCGTCTTCCGTGTTTTTCTCTGGCTCTCCTGTCTTAACGGGGAACCTGAGAATGCAGCCGGTGATTCAGCCAGCTGACCATAGAGCTGACCAGAGACCAGAGTGGCTCCAAACATCTCTATGGCCTAAGAAACCGGAAGCTATGAGCATTTCATGACTAAGATTTCGCCGGATGTAAACAGCGCCATTGGGAAATTGGGAAAGCATTTTATCACACCGATCTTGGTGTGGTCAGATGCTTTGACAAAAAGAAGAAATTCCCCTGGGTGGACTTTATCGGCACTATGCTAAGGATACTAATATATATAATTGCGTAATAATTGTGTATAACGGAATATAGGAAATAACAGAATTTTTATTTGAACATAGCACAATTTAAAAACATAATGTTTCATAAATTTCACAAAGCATTTTACATAGTAACATAAATCATTAGAGTCATCTTCTTCACAGAATAATGAATTGTGCGAAAGCTCTTAATTAGCACCCAACGCATTTCGGAATAAAACAGTATTGTCCTTCTTCAGGGATGTAACAAAAAAAGAGCAGTTCGTCTAAAACAGATTAGAATGTAGGATAGTGAGTCAAATTATCATGTCTTTTGTGTATAAAAATACATATCATCTAGTATTAAATGGGTGGGGATAGATTACTTACTTTGTAATATGCTAGATTGGGTTCCTTTAAAAATCCAATACTGGAATCATACTGGGCATTATTACTGGTGCATTTATCATAGAGGGCATCAGGGCATCAGGGTTGATGCTGAATGATGTCAAATGGTGGGGGTCCCGGATGCGTGCAGGCCAAAGCGACTACTGAGGCAAAACAGGAAGGATCCCCTAGGAGTAGCATAATAGATCAGGGTGAATTTTAATGACAAGAGGAATAAGTGGCTATGAAGGAAAAAATATGTGCAGAAGCCTGTAAGGCTATACTTATACGCCATATGTAAACTACATCCAAACAAGGAAACAGTAAATCAAAAAATATATCAGAAAATATATATATACCGTGGCATTGTCATGGCAAAGTATCTGACTAGAGTATAAGGTATGTATATAGTATCAAAATGTCATTAAAGGGAAGGCCGCATATAAATGTGCGTAGCATAATGCATTTAAAAAAGTATAATCTTAATATTTTTGTTTAATGGCTTATGTGGCTTGTTCCATAGAGGGAATCATTTTATATGGTTAATGATCTGTCAACTGACAGAGCAATTGAAAAGGAAATATATAAAAAAAAAAAACTAAGTGTTATGGAAATAGTATGGAAATTAGATGCAGGATGATTTAATTGGTTAGATGTTCTATATAAACATTTATACAGCATAGCTTATGAATGTATGGCCAGTTCATATATATCAACAAATGCTTTAGGGAAGAGTTGCCACAATACCATCAAAAAGGGCTGTATTGCATAGTGTACACAAAGAGGGTTTTGCTTACCTGTTTAACTTAGATTCAGAGTTTGCCAGCACCGCATCCCAGCGTCCAGCGTGTACAACGCCTTGGCTGGGAATGATAGGATCTGGCTTTATATATATGTAGGAACCCAATCAGCTGGCGCTGTATACTGCGTCCAGCTGATTCGGGTTGTCCTAGATTATGGGGAACCTTGTAATTGCCTCCTGAGCCAGGGATGCGCAGCGCCACCCCTACCGCGCAAGGCGCGAACGCACTTGCGTTGGAGCGGCGCCATGCACACCCAGCCCACCGACATGGAATGCCACTCCGGGGGACTGCGCATGTCCGCCGGAGTAGCAATATGGAGATCATGGGCGGAGGAATTCCCCGTCCAGCTGATCTCCTTTCCGTGCCGGGTAATCGTCCTGGCTGTCCGCACCGGGGAAAGACCTGGGGGGAAGACAAAAGGAAAATGTATTATTGGTAGCAGATCGTAAAGGTGTATATTGGAGCATAAACATCAGCATTCAATGTGATTTAACAGAGTACATTAAATTAGTATGTATATATAAAGATAACTGGGCAAATACATAGGGCAAGAGCTGGAGTGCAATTAGGTTATGAGATTCACAGCCTTATGACAATGAGAAATTTACAGCATTTGTTTTTTGTCAATAAACAAAAAGAAAGGGAGGTTACAAATATGGTAAACAGTTATTTCACAATCAATAGAATCTTGATGTAAAAAAGAAAAGCAGACAACGATCGAAAAAATATTGGTATAAAAAGCAGGGTGGTTAGGTACATTAAAAATAATTGTTGGCACAAAGTTATTTTTGAGATAGTATACAGCATATTAGTATCCAACCATATGGTAAAATATATATATATGTGTGTTCCCTATATAACTATGGCCTACCGTGTCTGCTGGGCCCGAGTGTTCTCCATAATGTCAAATTTTGATATTATTATTATTTTTATTATTAGAAAACTTCATATGCAAACTATTCCATATGTAATATTATATTGGAATATTTGTGCATTTTGGGTGGTCATATATGTTATGTAAAACCCCTGTGGCGGGGATATGGTATTGAGGATAGCTATGTAAGTTAGAATAAAATATTTTAATGGACATTTGGAGGGGGAGGCTCGAGTAAATGCAGACATGCATGCCACACAGATAAAAGGGAAACAGTTCAAAGGAATTACAACGCATGTACACATAAAGTTTTTTAGTATTGATGTAAACAGAAGATATATGCCTGAATTTCACCTCTTTTAGATATGAGGGATTAGGGGGCATACCCACAGATTTTTTGGGGGTTAATATAGGGAGTGTATTGTTTATTTCTCCATTCCACAGGAGCAAAAGCCCTCAAGAAAGGGTTTAAAACAGACTGCCTCATTGAGGCCTGGTGGCGTTGTGGCTTTTAGATGGTAAATCCATCTTAGCTCTCTTTGGAGGAGGATTTTATTCCAGTCACCCCCTCTATGACTGGGGTGTATCCCAGTATCAGGAATTTTATCTTTGGGAAAATACCTGCATGTACTAATGAAACATGGCGACCCAGAGGAAGATCTGGGTCGCACGTTTGCATAGAGAGTATATGTCTATAGGCACGCCTCCAAAACTCCAACTTTGTTTTTCCTATATAAAAACAACCGCAGGTGCACTGGAGAAGATATACAACTCCAGTGGTCCTGCAGTTCGCGAAGTGTTTAGGGTTAAATTTTTTCCCATTTGGAAGAGAAGGATTTTTTTCGGTGAGCATATATCTGCAATAACGACAAGATCCACAGGTAAAAGTACCTTTGTATTTACAATGTGTTCTTGTCTCTTCATTTTTAAATTCACTATTCACAATCCTGTCACTGATGGAGGTGACTCGCCTAAAAGTAAATTGGGGTTTGTCTGGTACTAGATGGCCTAAAGATGGATCAAGAGTAAGCATGTGCCAATATCTTTGAATAATTTTTCTGACTTTGTCATGTTGTTGGTTATATGTTGTGATAATGCCTAGTTGATCAGTATTATTCTGTTTACGGGGTTGAAAAAGTGTCTCTCTTGGTTTCTGTAGTACTTTCTTGTAGGCTCTTTTGAGAGTTTTGTGGGTATAACCTCGAGCTAATAGTCGGTCTCGTAGTAAGCCAGCTTCTTTTATAAACATGTCATTGTCCGTACAGTTGCGCTTCTTTCTAAGATACTGTGAATATGGTATGGAGTTAACAAGGGGTTGAGGGTGGAAGCTGGTTGCATGGAGTATTGTGTTTCCTGCGGTGGTTTTTCTAAATAGCTTACTTCCTAATTTTCCTTGTTCGTTTTTATATATTTCTATGTCCAAAAATGTTATATGGTCTTTGTCCGATGACATAGTAAATGTTAAGTTGAAATCGTTTTTATTTATTCTTAATAGATACTGCTCGAGTACATCCATAGGTCCATCCCAGATGACAAGAATGTCGTCTATGTAGCGATACCACTCCAGAATGTGGGTGGTATATTGAGTAAAGTCATCATCAGAAAGAATGGTTTTCTCCCACTCCCCCAGGTACAGGTTGGCATACGATGGGGCACAACAAGTCCCCATCGCTACCCCCTGCACCTGGAGGTAGTGGGAGCCATTAAAAGTAAAGACGTTATGGGTAAGGATGTACTCGAGCAGTGAAACAATGAATTCGTTATATGTGGGATCGGTATCTGAATTTAATTGAAGGATATGTCGGATAGCTGCTAGTCCCCGGTCATGCGGGATCGAACTATATAATGTTTCTACATCAATTGTTACCAGGTAGGCTTGGTCTGGCACATATAGTTGGTCTAATATTGTTAGGAGGTGATTTGTATCTTGTATGTATGAAGGTAACGAAACCACGAAGGGTCTTAAATGTTCGTCTACTACTTTGCTTGCGTTATCACTAATAGAACCAATGCCAGAAATAATTGGTCTGCCTGGAGGGTCTTGAAGGTTTTTATGTATCTTTGGCAGTATATAGAACGTGGGAATTTTGGGAAAATTATTTCTGATGAAGGTCCACGTAGATTTATTGATGGTATTATTTAAAAAGGCAGAGTCTACCAACGTGTAAAATTCTTTGTTATATTTGTCTGTAATGGTTGCGGGCATACGCCGGTACCAATTGGGGTTATTAAGAATTTTTTGGCAGATATTTATGTAGTGTTCATTATTTAGGACAACTACATTTCCACCTTTGTCTGAGGATTTTATGGTGATTTTGGTGCTAGCTTCTAGTGAATTTAATGCATCTAATTCTTTTGGGCAGAGGTTCGAAGGTCCTTTTGTGTGTATTTTGAGTTTTTCAAGATCGTTATTTACTAATTTTGAGAAAGCTGTCGCATTTGGACATGTGCTGGGTGGTGGGCAAAAATCTGATTTTTTCTTTAGTTTAGACATAATTGAGGTAGAAGGTTGGGTCGAGTCTGGTTCTTCTATAGATTATAAAATTCGGGGAAGGTCTATTGAGTCAATGAGGTCGGATGTATCACTCTCTTCGAGGAGGGTGATTAGTTGGTCCAACGCTTGATTTTCTAAAAGGGTGTAGTTTGTTTTTGTGTTTTGCTTCTGATAAAGTTTTTTAAGAATCACTTTGCGAATAAATAATTGAAGGTCCTTGTAAAGTTTGAATTTGTCTAAATTGTGATTAGGACAAAAGTTAAGTCCTTTTTTCAGGACTGAAAGTTCATCTTGTGATAAGGGGTGTGAAGATAAATTGATTACGCTCAAATCTAAAATTGGATGTGTAGAGGTTGTTGAGTGAACATTCAGAGTGTTAGTTGAGTGTAGATGTTGAGATTGGGTGGGACTGGCTTGATCCCAGCTAGGACTTGATCTAAAAAAGATACATCATTATGTGTGGGGTTCTGTGCATTATGCGTGTTTAGATGAGTGGATGATGTACTTTCATGTGGTGTATTCTGGGGTATAGAAGAGTTTGTAATGTTGGTTGTTGGTAAATTGGAGTGAAGGGATTTGGGTGTTTTTTCAGAGATTTGTTTTTTCGGTTTGTGGTCTGATGTAGAATCACTTTGAAATTGGCATTTAGTTCCTACTGTGGGTTTGGATTTGGGAGCAGAGGAGAGATCTAGGGTCTAATAGACCCCAATTTTTTCAAAAAAGAGTACCTGTCACTACCTATTGCGATCATAGGGGATATTTACATTCCCTGAGATAACAATAAAAATGATTAAAAAAAAAAAAAAAATGAAAGAAACAGTTTAAAAATAAGATAAAGAAGCAAAAAAAAATAAATAAAAAAAAAAAGCACCCCTGTCCCCCCCTGCTCTTGTGCAAAGGCGAACGCAAGCGTCGGTCTAGCGTCAAATGTAAACAGCAATTGCACCATGCATGTGAGGTGTCACCGTGAACATCAGATCGAGGGCAGTAATTTTAGCAGTAGACCTCCTCTGTAAATCTAAAGTGGTAACCTGTAAAGGCTTTTAAAGGCTTTTAAAACGGTATTTAGTTTGTCGCCACTGCACGTTTGTGCGCAATTTTAAAGCATGTCATGTTTGGTATCCATGTACTTGGCCTAAGATCATCTTTTTTATTTCATCAAACATTTGGGCAATATAGTGTGTTTTAGTGCATTAAAATTTAAAAAAGTGTGTTTTTTCCCAAAAAAATGCGTTTGAAAAATCGCTGCGCAAATACTGTGTGAAAAAAAAAAAATTGAAACACCCACCATTTTAATCTGTAGGGCATTTGCTTTAAAAAAATATATAATGTTTGGGGGTTCAAAGTGGTTAGAAGAGTGGGTGATGTGGGACATAAGCTTCTAAATGTTGTGCATAAAATGCCAGGACAGTTCAAACCCCCCCCCAAATGACCTCATTTTGGAAAGTAGACACCCCAAGCTATTTGCTAGTCATGTCAAGTCCATGGAATATTTTATATTGTGACACAAGTTGCGGGAAAGAGACAATTTTTTTTTTTTGCACAAAGTTGTCACTAAATGATATATTGCTCAAACATGCCATGGGAATATGTGAAATTACACCCCAAAATACATTCTGCTGCTTTTCCTGAGTACGGGGATACCACATGTGTCAGACTTTTTGGGAGCCTAGCCGCGTACGGGACCCCGAAAACCAAGCACCGCCTTCAGGCTTTCTAAGGGCGTAAATTTTTGATTTCACTCTTCACTGCCTATCACAGTTTCGGAGGCCATGGAATGCCCAGGTGGCACAAACCCCCCCCCAAATGACCCCATTTTGGAAAGTAGACACCCCAAGCTATTTGCTGAGAGGTATAGTATTTTGCAGACCTCACTTTTTGTCACAAAGTTTTGAAAATTGAAAAAAGAAAAAAAAAAAGTTTTTTCTTGTCTTTCTTCATTTTCAAAAACAAATGAGAGCTGCAAAATACTCACCATGCCTCTCAGCAAAAAAAAAAAAAAATTGTCACTTTCCCGCAACTTGTGTCAAAATATAAAATATTCCATGGACTCAACATGTCTCTCAGCAAATAGCTTGGGGTGTCTACTTTCCAAAATGGGGTAATTTGGGGGGGGTTTGTGCCATCTGGGCATTTTATGGCCTTCAAAACTGTGATAGGTAGTGAGGAGTGAAATAAAAAATTTACGCCCTTAGAAATCCTGAAGGCGGTGATTGGTTTTCGGGGCCCCGTACGCGGCTAGTCTCTCAAAAGGCCCATGGCCTGTGTGAGCAATATATCATTTAGTGACAACTTTTTGTAAATATTTTTTTTTTTGTCATTATTCAATCACTTGGGACAAAAAAAAAAAAATTCAATGGGTTGAACATGCCTCTCAGCAATTTCCTTGGGGTGTCTACTTTCCAAAATGGGGTCATTTGGGGGGGGGGGGGGTTTGTACAGCCCTGCCATTTTAGCACCTCAAGAAATTACATAGGCAGTCATAAACTAAAAGCTGTGTAAATTCCAGAAAATGTACCCTAGTTTGTAAACGCTATAACTTTTGCGCAAACCAATAAATATACGCTTATTGACTTTTTTTTTACCAAAGACATGTGGCCGAATACATTTTGGCCCAAATGTATGACTAAAATTGAGTTTATTGGATTTTTTTTATAGCAAACAGTAGAAAATATCTTTTTTTTTCAAAATTTTTGGTCTTTTTCCGTTTATAGCACAAAAAATAAAAACGGCAGAGGTGATCAAATACCATCAAAAGAACGCTCTATTTGTGGGAAGAAAAGGACGCAAATTTCGTTTGGGTACAGAATTGCATGACCGCGCAATTAGCAGTTAAAGCGACGCAGTGCCAAATTGGAAAAAGTCCTCTGGTCCTTAGGCAGCATAATGGTCCGGGGCTGAAGTGGTTAAGGGGAACCCCACACCCAATTTCTTTTAAAAAATGGTGTAGGGGTCCCCCCCAAAATACATACCAGGCCCTTCAGGTCTGCTATGGATTTTAAGTGTAACCCTGAGCCAAAGTTAAAAAAAATGGCGTTGGGGTCCCCCCAAAATCCATATCAGACCCTTATCCGAGCATGCAACCTGGCAGGCTGGAGGAAAAGGGGGGGACAAGAGAGTGCCCCCCCACCTGAACCATACCAGGCCACATGCCCTCAACATGGGGAGGGTGCTTTGGGGGTTCCCCCAAAACACCTTGTTCCCATGTTGATGGTGTCAAGAGCCTCTTCCCCACAACCCTTGCCCAGTGGCTGTGGGGGTCTGCGGGTGGGGGGCTTATTGGAATCTGGAAACCCCATTAACAAGGAGACCCACAGATCCCAACACCCCCCCCCCCATGTGAATGGGTATAGGGTACATTTTACCCCCACACATTCACCAAAAAAAGTGTCAAAATGTTAAAAATTACAGTAGACAATTTGGGAGAAGTCCTTTATTTTAAAGAAAAAACTGTCCCACGATGTCCGTTCATCTTTGATCACAGCGTCCGATGACCCGGACTTGTCCCAAATTGTCTACTGTCATTTTTAACATTTTGACACTTTTTTTGGTAAATGTGAAGAGGTACAATGTACCCGATACCCATTCACTTAAGGGGGGCCGGGATCTGGGGGATCTTCCAGATTCCGATCAGCCCGCAGACCCCCACAATCACCGGGCAAGGGTTGTGGGGATCAGGCCCCTTTCCCCATCAACATGGGGACAAGGTGCTTTGGGGGGGACCCCAAAGCATCCTCCCCATGTTGAGGGCATGTGGCCTGGTGGCCTGGTATGGTCCAGGAGGGGGGGGCACTCTCTTGTCCCCCCCTTTTCCTGCAGCCTGCCAGGTTGCATGCTCGGATAAGGGTCTGGTATGTATTTTGGGGGGACCCATTTGGCTAGGGGTTCCCCTTAAAATCCATACCAGACCTGAAGGGCCTGGTATGGATTTTGGGGGACCCCCATGCACTTTTTTTTTAATTTGGGTGCGGGGTTCCCCTTTATATCCATACCAGACCCAAAGGGCCTGGTAATGGACTGGGGGGGGGACCCATGCCGTTTTTTTCAATGATTTTTATCTATATTGCTGGGACCTGATAATTTATTACAGCCACAAGCAGTTTTACATGACTTTTTTTTCCTTTAGAAATGTAATTTTGCTGTGGTACTGTTATAAACATGGGAAAGATGTGCTATGTTACAGGCATACTAAGGACACCCCCAGGCACGATATTTAAAGGAATATTTCATTTCTATTGCTTTACTTTAAGCATTATTAAAATCACTGCTCCTGAAACGGCCATTATTAAAACTTTTTTTTGCATTGATACATATCCCTTAGGGCAGGACCCAGGCCCCCAAACACTTTTTATGGCAATAACTTGCATATAAGCCTTTAAAATGAGCAAACTTTTTGCCAGTTTGCAAGTTCTGGTGTGAACCGAACCGGGGGGGGGGGGGGGGGGTTGTTCAGCTCACCCTTCGTTATATTTGGTTTGATATGATATGCTGATTTTGAAAATTGCTATGCAAGCAGATTTAAAGGGATACTAGCACATTAGCATTTGGGAGCACAGCACCACTTTTGAATCTTTTTGTCCTCACCTTGGACTCTCCTCACCTGCAGAAAACATACTTAAACTTCTTTTACAGAACATGCTGACCTCAATCTCTCTAGAAGGCCACTTACATATGTGATTCACTTTTTACACCTAGTGGATAAATTCCATGCTATAAGGCTTGCCATAGTCAGCTTCCTTGCAACTGAACATGGGAAGCCCTTTCAGACATTTGGTCACATAGGCATGTGAAGAGACCCCATCAATTCCTTGTATTTTATTCCGGTCTTTATCTTTCTATTGATGGCTTCAACATAGCTCCCAATTGTCCCTGATTTCGAGGGACTGTCCCTGATTTGGAGCAATGTCTCTCTGTCCCTCATTCCTCCACATTTGTCCCTCATTTTGGTCTGATCTATATAGATGTATATAAAATGCACTTTTTATCTATCAAAAAGTGTTTTCCAGCGCTAAACCTTTCATCTGATTTCTAAATTGCTGCATTTGTAAATTTCAAAAGCCAATATAAAGTAATAGTGGTGGTAAAAAAAAAGCACTCGTGGGTTTAACCATTCTTGTTTTTTTGTACAATTCTCCTTTAAGGGGGCCTGACAAGGGGTGTGTCCTATACCTGCATACTTTTGCTGATAGGTGTCCCTCATTCCCATCTCAAAAAGTTGGGCAGTATGCGTCAATAAAAAAATATTCTGCTACTATAAAACTGGAAACTGTTCATTAGGAAACAAAAAGTTATTATCAGTTTATGTAATAACCACCTAAAAATTCCTTTCACCTTATAACTGAGTAAGTGGGTTTTCAAACCATTTTCCAATTCATTTGATTTTAGAGATAGCAGCATATCATGAAAGGCGTGAGCCAAAGCAAAGACAGCAAGATACACTTGATAGGCTGTAGTATCTACAAAAAAGACTTGAAAACCTTCTGCTCCAGTGCAATTACGGAACTGTAAACCATAAACTTGTGAAAATATAAAATTTTTCATTCTATTTCCAGAAGGGCATTCAAATTCAAGCATCCATATTTCTTCTAATAATGTGTCATCTGGACGCTTTGATGGATGAACATTGTAAAAAAAATCATTGACACCTGCAACATCGTGCTCAGGAGGTGAGAAAACCAAACTGCAGTTAGCAGGCGAGTGGTTTACTGTGGGTATTGCAAGGTGCGCTGCAAGAGACCATGAAGACGGAAAAATAAATGTCTTGTTATTTAGAATTTCTGCAAACTTTGCAAAAAACTTAATGACATCTCCTCTTAATGTACCACCCATAAGGATTATATCTGTGGATGACTTTTGGATAATGGAAATTATTCTAGTCCAATCATCGCCTCCAACTAGAAGCTTAAATTCAATGCAAATCCCATAGCTGGGGAGCTGCTTGCTCAGTTGTTGGAGCTCCCATTCTCCATAATCATCCCGTGAAGATAGGATTCCAACCCAGTTCCAGTCAAATCTTTTCAGTAACTTTGCTATCGCCACATGCTGCATCTGGTCATCCTGAACCGTTCTGAAGAAGTTTGGATATTTTACTCTGTCACTTAGCAGTGGATCTCTTGCTCCGTAACTTATCTAAGAGTTTTAAAATATACATTTTAAATTTTACATTTTTAATATACAGTAAATGGAGGTGACCTGATGCAGACACACTATATGAAACACATGGCGGCCTCCATCCCTGATTTAGTAGGTAGTAAGGTGGAGTTTGTGGGACTTTAAATGAGGGAGCGCCATGTTAGGAGAAAATAACAGCATAGAAATGAAATTACAGTACATGATTTAGTTATAACATGAGTCTCCCGGGGGAGACATCATGCCTCTTATCCCCGCCTTCCTTGGCGGACACCGGACCTGGCCTTGAGGCTGTGTAATAAGTATCCCAATCTATCTCCACCTTGTTGGGATATAATCCCTCTGTCCTCCCTTATTCTAAGGGCATTATCATTAATCCCTGTTCGAATCCTTCCTAGTATATTACTTCATAACACTCCTGATGAATGGCTGCAATGCCAGGAAACGCGTAGAGTGCCACTAGATGCCAACAGTTACTTGTCTCTATTACATGTTTTTCAATTGATTTATTATACCATGTATATTTGCCATGTCTATTTTTTATCTGTATTGCATGCTATGAGCAGCATATTTTGTGTAAGCCTGGTGACTTCTTATTTAATACACAATATCTGATTTGTACTTTAGATTGTAATAAATAAATCATGTACTGTAATTTCATTTCTATGTTGTTATTTTCTCCTAACATGGCGTTCCCTCATTTAAAGTCCCACAAACTCCTCCTTTCTACATAAATTTTAATATATATCACTAAACATTTATTTAAAAAGAGAGCAATAGCCATTTGCCCTAACTCGCATGTCTACACAAATAATCATAGGCATACGCAGCCTATTGCATTAGGGTCTGCAAAGCTCAAACACACATGCGTGTATATATATATATATACATATATATATATATATATACATATATATATATATATATATACATATATATATATATATATATATATATATAGATATATATATAGATATATATATTATATATATATATATATATATATATATATATATATATATATATATATATATATATATATATATATATATATATATATTTATATATATATTTACGCTAAATTACCAAAAGTATTGGGATGCCTGCCTTTACACGCACATGAACTTTAATGGTATCCCAGTCTTAGTCCGTAGGGTTCAATATTGAGTTGGCCCACCCTTTGCGGCTGTAACAGCTTCAACTCTTCTGGGAAGGCTGTCCACTAAGGATGAGCTCAGGCGTGTCCGCAAAGCGCACGTGCAGAGCCCACCAGGAAGTCGGCACTGCACAGCGCTAATCAAAGGCAGTGAGACATTTCCCGATCTCTGCTTGTGATTAGCGCTCCGCAGTGCCGACTTCCTGGCGAGCTCTGCACGTGCAGTTTGCGAACACGCCTGAGCTCATCCTTACTGTCCACAAGGTTTAGGAGTGTGTCTATGGAAATGTTTGACCATTCTTCCAGAAGCGCCTTTGTGAGGTCAGACACTGATGTTGGATGAGAAGGTCTGGCTCGCAGACTCCACTGTAATGTGAAGGCCAGTCAAGTTCCTTCATCCCAAATTTGCTCACCCATGTCTTTATGGACTTGCTTTGTGCACTGGTCCAAATCATTTGGTGGAGGGGGGATTATGGTGTGGGGTTGTTTTCCAGGGGTTGGGCCTTGTCCCCTAGTTCCAGTGAAGGCAACTCTTAAGGCGTCAGCATACCAAGACATTTTGGACAATTTCATGCTCCCAACTTTGTGGGAACAGTTTGGGGATGGCCCCTTCCTGTTGCAATATGATTATGCACCAGTGCACAAAGCAAGGTCCATAAAGACATGGACTTAGCAAGGGTGATGGAAATTAACTTCAAGTGGAAAAAAATTACATTATAATAGTAACTAAAACATATAGAATTAAGTGTAACAATCTATAAAATAAAAATTCCAAAGTGCTATAATGGTGTGAACCTCCCAACTACACTTGAAGTTAATTTGTATTGCAGTTATCTGTAGAGGGGTTTCCACTAGGGATGAGCCGAACACCCCCTGGTTCGGTTTGCAGCAGAACATGCGAACAGGCAAAAAATATGTTTGAACATGTGAACACCGTTAAAGTCTATGGGACACGAACATGAATAATCAAAAGTGCTCATTTCAAAGGCTTATATGCATGGTATTGTCATAAAAAGTGTTTGGGGTCCTGGCCAGGGGGACATGTATCAATGCAAAAAAAAGTTTAAAAAACTGCCATTTTTTCGGGACTAGTGATTTTAATGATGCTTAAAGTGAAACAAAAAAAGTGAAATATTCCTTTAAATTTCGTACCTGGGGGGTGTCTATAGTATGCCTGAAAAGTGGCGCATGTTTCCCGTGTTTAGAACAGTTCCTGCACAAAATGACATTTCTAAAGGAAAAAAGTAATTTAAAACTACTTGCGACTATAATGAATTGTTGGTCCCGGCAATACAGATAAAAGAAGTCATTGAAAAAAAGGCATGGGATTCCCCCCAGTCCATTACCAGTCCCTCTGGGTCTGGTATGAATATTAAGGGGAATCACAAACCAAAATTAAAAAAAAAAATTGCGTCGGGGTCCCCCCAAATTCTATACCAGGCCCTTTAGGTCTGGTATGAATATTAAGGTGAACCCCGCGCAAAAATAAAAAAAAAATATGATGTGGGGTCCCCTGAAAATCCATACCAGACCCTTCAGGTCTGGTATGGATTTTAAGGGGAACCCCGCGCCAAAATAAAAAAAAATGTATCCGAGCACGCAACCTGGCAGGCCGCAAGAAAAGAGGGGGGACGATAGAGCGCCCCCCCTCCTGAACCATGCCAGGTCACATGCCCTCAACATGGGGAGGGTGCTTTGGGGTAGCCCCCCAAAGCACCTTGTCCCCATGTTGATGGGGACAAGAGCCTCATCCCCACAACCCTTGCCCAGTGGTTGTGGGGGTCTGCGGGTGGGGGGGCTTATCGGAATCTGGAAGCTTCCTTTAACAAGGGGACCCCCAGATCCAGGCCCCCCCTGTGTGAAATGGTAACGGGGTACAAATGTGCGGCTGCTGCCAGAAGGTGTAGTGGGATGGAAGCGTTGGGCAAAGACAGGTGATGGAGGCACAGGGTTTGGGGATATGTCACCAGAGGTTAGGAGAAGCAGAAGGGTGAGGGAGGTAATGTGGAAATGTGATTTATATGAAGGGGCATGCCTCAGAGTACTGAAGGTTTTATCAGTATATGGATGTAGAATGAGCAAGATTTGGTAGGAGCAGTAATAGGGAGAAGACGGAAGGCAGAGTGATATGTATAAGCAGGGGGGTGGAGAAGAGGGGTGAAGGTAAGAGAGTTTGAAGAGAGAGTGTGAGAAGGAGTGGTAGAGAGCGCATGTTACAGAGTGGAAGGAGAGGTTAACAGAGAGACAGGGTCACCTGCAGTCTGTTAGGTGCTATCCAGTGCAGTTTGCTATGTATGTTTGCTTTATGCAATCACTGAACTGCAGAGATTGAAGTGCATATCACTTGTAGAAAGAATCACTTTGAGAAAGAAGCCTTAAGGATAGAAGCCCCAGCAATGTCTTAAGGATGCTAAAATTTATATCGTTATAAGGGTGGGGTGGAATTTCATTAATTATTCATGAGCAGGGCTGGACTGGGACAAAAATTTGGCCCTGGACTTCATCCAGACCGGCCCACTTTAATTTTGTAAACACACACAAAAACAGTATACGCCCTGGCTCTGCCTCTCCTATGTCCCCAGGCCACCTCCGCCCTCCGGCCATGAGTGACGTCATGGCGCCGGGACAAGAGGCCGCCAGGGGAGGGCTGGCAGCCTTAGGCCTGGGGGGCAAGTCCAGTCAAGTGGCCCATTGACCAACTGAATCAGCCCCGCTGGCGGGGGGGGTGATAGATGAGTCTGCTGGCGGGGGGGAGGGGAGGGTGATAGATGAGTCCGCTGTCGGGGGGAGGGTGATAAGTCCGCTGGCAGGGGGGGTGATAGATGAGTCTGCTGGCAGGGGGGGTGATAGATGAGTCTGCTGGCGGGGGGGAGGGTGATAGAAGAGTCCACTGGCGGGGGGGAGGGTGATAGAAGAGTCCACTGGCGGGGGGAGGGTGATAGATGAGTCTGCTGGCGGGGGGGAGGGTGATAGATGAGTCCACTGGCGGGGGGGAGGGTGATAGATGAGTCCGCTGGCAGGGGGGGAGGGTGATAGATGAGTCCGCTGGCGGGGGGAGGGTGATAGATGAGTCTGCTGGCGGGGGGAAGGGTGATAGATGAGTCCGCTGGCGGGGGGGAGGGTGATAGATGAGTCCGCTGGCGGGGGGAGGGTGATAGATGAGTCCGCTGGCAGGGGGGGAGGGTGATAGATGAGTCCGCTGGCGGGGGGAGGGTGATAGATGAGTCTGCTGGCGGGGGGGGAGGGTGATAGATGAGTCCGCTGGCAGGGGGGAGGGTGATAGATGAGTCCGCTGTTGGTGGGGAGGGTGATAGATGAGTCTGCTGGCGGGGGGTTGGTTGATTGCCGCCCCCCCCCCAAAAAAAACATGAGCCGTCACTGCCAAAATGTAAAATTGTAATGATGATGACTATGCTATGCATCATTTCTACAATTTACTGGTGAATGGGGATTTTCTCCAATAAGTCATTTTGTAAAGGCTATATCGCATGGGTCATCACAACTTACTTCAGGCTGGGGAGCGTTGTATTTCAGTGAGGAGACAGTGACACTGAGCCAGGTCCTTGCTAGTTGCCACTCTTCGGGGGTGGGATGATGATTTCTGAACCACGTCTTGTCTTCCCTTCTCTGCAGACTGCAGCTAGCTAGCCACTCCTCGAGTAAGCGCCAGTAGACTAGCCCAGCAGGTCACGTGCGACGTGACGTTCTTGACGCCGGGCGTCCCCTCCCCTGACGTGCCACATGACCTGGCCTGCCTCTGAGACTCCTGGGAGGTGGGAGTTGTAGTTTGCTGCGCTCACACCA
The DNA here is from genome assembly GCA_037952835.1 of Lithobates septentrionalis. NCBI lineage: Eukaryota > Metazoa > Chordata > Amphibia > Anura > Ranidae > Lithobates > Lithobates septentrionalis. Next base: position 309,044 of record JBBDGP010002930.1, on the reverse strand, counting down.
CCAGGAACTTTAGCGCGGCCAGACTACAACTCCCACAATGCAGTGCAGGCTGGGCAGCGGCATCGAGCTAACCAATCGGCGGCCGCCGCGGCCGACATCTATTAGCACTGTCGCCCACTGTGTAACCCAGGGGGAGTGCCTGGGGAGTGAATCTCGTGATGATGCCTGTGTTTGTGTGACGCCGGCGCCGCCCGCCGAGTGCGGGAGCGGAGCCGCCCGGTGTTAATGACAATGGATACTCGGAGAGAGACACTGACACTGACAGTCAGAGAAGTGTAGTGGCCCGCTGCCAATCGGCCAACCGGGAAACTCCCGGTAGTCCCGATGGCCAGCACAGGCCTGATCATGAGTGAATAAAGGATGCCTAACAATCAAAGTGGAACTTTCACTTCTAAAGTTGGAATAGCAAGAGGCCAGAGGCCAAGATAAGATCAACACATAAAACTTAGGTAAGATATTCCAGAGCAACAAAAAACAACATTGTGGTTATGCACACAGGGCAACAGATAGAGAAGACCACATACCAAAGACACATACACAGAAGGAGCAAGCTGATCCCAATTTCATTTAAAGGTGGAAGATGTGGTTGAGCTGACACATACCAAAGACACATACACAGAAACGTGCATGTGTATTACATGTGAAATCATACATCACTGGAATTATTGCACCTGAAGGTAATCTGTATGGCAAATATACAGTCAGGTCCATAAATATTGGGACATCGACACAATTCTAATCTTTTTGGCTCTCTACACCACCACAATGGATTTTAAATGAAATGAATAAGATGTGCTTTAACTGCAGACTTTCAGCTTTGTTTGAGGGTATTTACATACAAATCAGGTGAACGGTGTAGGAATTATGACAGTTTGTATATGTGCCTCCCACTTTTTAAGGGACCAAAAGTAATGGGACAATTGGCTGCTCAGCTGTGCCATGGCCAGGTGTGTGTTATTCCCTCATTATCCCATTTACAAGGAGCATATAAAAGGTCCAGAGTTCATTTCAGATGTGCTGTTTGCATTTGGAATCTGTTGCTGTCAACTCTCAATATGAGATCCAAAGGGCTGTCACGATCAGTGAAGAAAGCCATCATTAGGCTGAAAAAACAAAACAAACCCATTAGAGAGATAGCAAAAACCTTAGGTGTGGCTAAATCAACTGTTTGCAACATCCTTAAAATGAAAGAACGCACCGGTGAGCTCAGGAACACCAAAAGACCCGGAAGACCACGGAAAACAACTGTGGTGGATGACTGAAGAATTCTTTCCCTGGTAAAAAAACACCCTTCACAATAGTTGGCCAGACCAAGAACATTCTCCAGGAGGTAGGTGTATGTGTGTCAAAGTCAACAATCAAGAGAAGACTTCACCAGAGTGAATACAGAGGGTTCACCACAAGATGTAAACCATTGGTGAGCCTCAAAAACAGGAAAACCAGATTAGAGTTTGCCAAACAACATCTAAAAAAGCCTTCACAGTTCTGGAACAACATCCTATGGACAGATGAGACCAAGATCAACTTGTACCAGAGTGATGGGAAGAGAAGAGTATGGAGAAGGAAAGGAACTGCTTATGATCCAAAGCATACCCCCTCATCAGTGAAGCATGGTGGTGGTAGTGTCATGGCGTGGGCATGTATGGCTGCCAATGGAACTGGTTCTCTTGTATTTATCGATGATGTGTTTCTGACAAAAGCAGAAGGATGAATTCTGAAGTGTTTCGGGCAATATTATCTGCTCATATTCAGCAAAATGCTTCAGAACTCATTGGACAGCGCTTCACAGTACAGATGGACAATGACCCGAAGCATACTGCGAAAGCAACCAAAGAGTTTTTTTAAGGGAAAGAAGTGGAATGTTATGCAATGGCAAAGTCAATCACCTGACCTGAATCTGATTGAGCATGTATTTCACTTGCTGAAGACAAAACTGAAGGGAAAATGCCCCAAGAACAAGCAGGAACTGAAGACAGTTGCAGTAGAGGCCTGGCAGAGCATCACTAGGGATGAAACCCAGCGTCTGGTGATGTCTATGCGTTCCAGACTTAAGGCTGTAATTGACTGCAAAGGGTTTGCAACCAAGTATTAAAAATTGAAAGTTTGATGAATAATTTGTTAATCTGTCCCATTACTTTTGGTCCCTTAAAAAGTGTGAGGCACATATACAAACTGTTGTAATTCCTACACCGTTCACCTGATTTGGATGTAAATACCCTCAAATTAAAGCTGAAAGTCTGCAGTTAAAGCACATCTTGTTTGTTTCATTTGTTTCAAATCCATTGTGGTGGTGTATAGAGCCAAATAGATTAGAATTGTGTCGATGTCCCAATATTTATGGACCTGACTGTATATAGGAGTGGTTTCCACCAACCCTGCTAGGTTTCATTTTGTATGTCTTTTTTCAGTTTGATGTGTATTATATGTGAAGTTACATATCACAGAGACCGGTATTGTGGTAATATTGAAATTTATTGAGATTTACATACATTAGAGGGTTCCATCATTATTGATCAGTAAGTTGGTGCTACACTTTTTTTTTGTGTGGTGTGGGAACACATAAAAGTGCTTAGCAGCAAGCCTTTTACTGACACTTTTTTATGTTGCCTCCAGTAGTTTAATGTAAATAGTAGTGTGGTAATTACCTATTAGGCCGGGTTTACACTAGTGCGAAAAACGCTCCGACATTGGGAGTTCATGTCGCATGACGTGTGAAAATCAATGTTTCCCTATGGGAGCCGTCTTAACTGGCCCGACACAAGTCGGTCCGACTTTGAAAATGCTCCCTGTACTACTTTGGTCCGACTTTGATCCTACTTCAGCCCATTGACTATCATTGAAGTCGGATCAAAGTTGGATCGCCGTCTTGCCTGATCCGACTTTGGCATGAGACTTGTGCTCTGATGATCTTGACGGGGAACTCCGCGGCAAATTTTAAATAAAAGAACGGCACGGCTTCCCCCTCCAATGACTTATATAGGTATGGGGCGTGGTCACCGGGTGATGTCATCCGGTGACCCTGCACTTTATGATGTCACAACCCCATCATGCCCCAGGCGGTGACGTCATAAGACATCACCCGGTGACCACGCCCCATACCTATATAAGTCGTTGCGCACCTCGCACACGGCATTACAGTGGGAGAGAGCGTTGTGTCAACATTGAAAGAAGACCGGAGGGAAGAAGACGACGGAGAAGACCGGGCCAACACTAGCAAAAGAGCAGGCAAAAGAGCAGAAGATAGCAGAGGAGCCCGGCAGACAGGGGTGTTGCTAGGTGGCAAAAAGACTAGGGGCTTCAGCCCGAAGTCCAAGGCCGAAAACGGGGGGTGGGTGTACATGTGACGCAGGCCTTTTTTTTTTTGGCTTGGCCGTGACCTACCTACACTGACGGTAGTGAACTAACTACACTGACCTACCTACACTGATGGTAGTGAACTACCTACACTGACCTACCTACACTGATGGTAGTGAACTACCTACACTGACCTACCTACACTGATGGTAGTGAACTACCTACACTGACCTACCTACACTGATGGTAGTGACCTACCTACACTGACGGTAGTGAACTACCTACACTGACCTACCTACACTGACGGTAGTGACCTACATACACTGACGGTAGTGAACTACCTACACTGATTGTAGTGAACTACCTACACTGACCTACCCACACTGACCTACCTACACTGACATACCTACACTGATGGTAGTGACCTACCTACACTGACTGTAGTGAGCTACCTACATTGACGGTAGTGACCTACCTACTGACGGTAGTGACCTACCTACACTGATGGTAGTGACCTACCTACACTGACGGTAGTGAACTACCTACACTGACTGTAGTGACCTACCTACACTGACCTACCTACACTGACGGTAGTTACCTACCTACACTGACTGTAGTTACCTACCTACACTGACCTACCTACACTGACGGTAGTGACCTACCTACACTGACCTACCTACACTGACATTTACATACAGTGACCTACCTACAGTGACCTGCCTGACCCACATACACTGACATTTACATACACTGTCTGACCTACCTCAGCCGTGGTGTGCGGTGTCACAGCAGCCAGGCAGTCAGTCAGTCAGTCAGAGGAGGAGCCGAGGAGGAGAGGAGAGCAGCCCGCCCGAGCGCCGAGCGGGGATGTGGCGCGGCGGCCGCATTGTAATTCCCACCTCATTGTAATTCCCGCCTTCTGGAGCCTGCAGCACCTATGATGGACGTCACACGTCCCGCAGTCCCAGCATTGGACCAGGGGGACGTCCATCATAGGCGTTGCAGGCTCCAGAAGGCGGGACCTGCTATGGCACTCGGCCAAACTCTACGGTGCTCGGGATCAGATCGGTCCCGCCGCTGGCCGCTCGGGGCTTACAATTGTGAGCTGCATGCCTGAGGCTCGGGGCTTTTTGGGGGCACATTCGGGGCTTCAGCCACGTCTAGCCACCCCCTCCCGACGCCCCTGCCGGCAGAAGAATCGGAAAATGGGAGAAGAACCGGAGACCGGGAGAAGAGGCCGGAGAGAGCGGAGAAGAACTGGAGAGCGGGAGAAGAGGCCGGAGAGTGTGAAGTCGGAAGAGACCCCCGAAGTCAGAAGAAGACCCCCGGAGCTGCCTAATAAATTACTTTAAAAACCTGTCTAGTGTGGTTTTTTTTTAATTGACACTTTTTTCCCCCAGGTGAATGGGTAGAGGTACGATGTACCCCATACTCATTCACATAGGGTGGGGGGCTGGGATCTGGGGGCCCCCTTATTAAAGGCTCCCCCCCTGCCCCAAAGCACCCACCCCCCCATGTTGAGGGCATGCGACCTGGTACGGTTCAGGAGGGGGGCCGCTCGCTCGTCCCCACTCCTTTTTTTGACTGGCCAGGCTGCCTGCTCCGATAAGGGTCTGGTATGGACTTTGGGGGGACCGGCAAGCCGTTTTTTTGGCATAGGGGGTTCCCCTTAAAATCCATACCCGATCGAAGGGCCTGGTATGCTCTCGGAGGGGGAACCCATGCCGTTTTCTTATTTAAAATTTAGCGCGGAGTTCCCCCTCAAGATTCATACCAAACACAGTGCCTGGTATTGGTGGGGATCCAAGTCGGATTCCTGTTCATTACAAGTCGGACGTATCTCGGCTTCAAGTCGCAGGGCAAAGTCGGATCCAAAGTAGGACGAGTGTCGTGTCGCACCAGTGTAAACGCGGCCTTATACTAAAGATCGGCAAGTGGCATTATCAAACATTAACGGATTTCAATTGTGCCCCACCAGGCTACCCCCCCCCATGGACAATGTGCCTGTCTGCGGAGTTCATCTCCCCATCCCTGCACTTAGTGCACTGATGGGAACTGATTAGCAGCACTGATAGACAGCACTCATGGGCACTGATAGGCACTGCTGGGTGGCACTGATAGGTGGCACTGATTGGTACTAATTGGCAGAACTGATTGGCACTGCTAAGCAGCACCAATGGGTGGCACTGATAGCCAGCACTTATGGACCCTGATTTACACTGATAGGTGGCACTGATTGGCAGCACTAATGGCACTGATAGGTAGCACTGGCAGCATTTAGTGGCACTGATTGGCAGCACTGATGGGCACTGATTGGCAGCACTGTTGGGCACTAATTGGAAGCACTAATGAGCACTGATAGGCAGCACTGATGGGCACTGACATGCTGCACCGATAGGCAGCACTGATGGGCACTGATTGTCATTAATAGATAGCACTGATAGGCAATACTGATTGGCAGCACTGATGGGCACTGATTGTCACTGATAGATGGCACTGATAGGCAACACTGATTGGCAGCACTGATGGGCACTAATTGGCACTGATAGATGGCACTGATAGGCAACACTGATTGGCATCACTGATGGGCACTGATAGGCAGCACCGATGGGCGCTGATTGGCACTGATAGGTGGCACTGATTGGAAGAACTTAAAGGCAGCACTGATTGGCACTGAGAGGTGGCACTGATTGGAAGCACTGATTGGCACTGATAGGCGGTGATGTCAGGGGAGGGTGGGACAGAACAACTATTAAACACCAGCCAACGGGATAGGGGCTTGGCGGGCTGCTCCGTGTATGTGGCCCGCCCCCTTTCTATCAGCTATCAAACACCAGCCAATGATTGGGCTGCTTAAGAAAGGGGGCAGAGCCACATACACAGAGCGGCCCGCCCAGCCCCTATCCCGTTGGCTGGTGTTTAATAGCTCTTCTGTCCCGCCCAGCCCCGATATCACCACCTATCAGTGCCAACCAATACCACCTATCAGTGCCAATCAGTGCTGCCTATCAGTGCCAAACATCACTGCCAAATTTTGACAGCTGGTCTCTGCATGCAGTTACATTACATGACAGTGTCACACACTCTTACAAGCCTCACTGACTGCTCGGAAATTCTGATCGTGTGTGTGTGGGCTCCATCGGACTTTTTCCGTCTGAATTTCCGACACACAAAGTTTGAGAGCAGGATATAAAATTTTCTGACAACAAAATCCGATCATTTAAATTCCGATCATGTGTACACAAATCCGATGCACAAAGTGCCACGCTTGCCTTCAGAACGATTGGATTTTCCGACAACTTTGTGCGGCCGTGTGTATGCAAGACAAGTTTGGCCCAAAATCCGTCTGAGAAAAATCAGATGGATTTTGTTGTCGGAATGTCCGATCGTGTGTACAGGGCATAACACGCAGGGGGTGATTAGGGTGTGCCCAGGCACATCCGGCACACCCCGTGCTCATATTTTTTCAAATAATCTAAAAGAATGAAATTACTTTGACATATATTTACTCTTCATTACAAAACAGTTATCCGTAAACCTAGCACATAAGGCCTAGGCTATACAGGTGATTTTAGTTGTTTCAAAATTAATCTAAAATTGCCAAGGAATAACTGAACTTGAGCAGTTCTGCAAAGAAGAGTGGGCAAAGTTAGTAGACATTTGACAACAGAATAAAGGCTGTAATTAAAGCAAAAAGTGGTCCAACTGACATAAAGGGGGTGATCCTTTTTCCAACTCAGTGGTTCTGTTTTTGAATTTATTTTATTTTTTCTGACATGTTGGAGTTATATCTTTCACTTGGATGTTATAAGTTGCGCTAGTAAATACAGCTGGATAATAAAAAAAAACTGTGTCTGTCTTTATTTCAGGCTGCAAAGCAACAAAAGGTTATTATTTTAGGGGGGGGGGGGGGGGTGGTGATGTTTTTCTATACCCACTGTATACTGTATAAATGCTAAATAATATTGTGTAACACTGTCAGGTATTTATTGAATCTCGCAGTGCTCCACCTAACCATGCTTTCATTTGCTTTTTTCTCAGGGCTGGTTCACACCTCAAAAACGCACTCCAGATCAGTTCCGGATGTGTTTCTTCATGCCCGTTTTTAACGTGTTTGATGCGTCTCGGTGCATTTTTGGTGCGTTTCCAGATGCATTCCAGGTGCTTTCTTTCTTCTTGTTTCCTGGGTTTTTTCCCCACTATACTAGGGTCCAGTGCGTGTTTGATGCATTTTTGAAAATTAAATTACAGTGCGTTTTTGATGCATTTTACTGCGTTCCAGTACAGTCCAGTGCAGGAAAAATGCAGCATGTTGTACTTTTTTTTTCTGGAACTGAAATGTCCAGGAACTGACTGCGCTGGTGTGAACTATGCTAGTGGAAAATCATATAACCTACTTTCCAACCCGTTTTTGATGCAGAACAAAAATGCATTGGACTGCATGTGGTGTAACTGGCCCTCAAGAAGGAATGCCCTATTTTTATTCAGGCATCATTTAGTTTAGCATTGAATTCCTACCCCACCACTGGTCAAAATTTGGGGCTCCTACGACCTATAGTTCCAGAGATATGGGGCTCCTTGTGCAGCCTGTCAGGAGATACATACGGAGCGGCCAATTTAAATACAAGCTGACACACTCTGTTTGCAGCAGACTGAGACGATGAGCTCACAGTGCCTCTCTTCACTTCTTGTCAGAAGCACTGAGCTCAATGGACAGCTTGGGGTCTTGGACTCCTAGATGGAAAATCATCATTTGTTTTCCTAGAAAATTACTCAGAACCCCCCATACATTATATATATATATATATTTTTAGCAGACACCCTAGGGAATAAAATGATGGCCATTGCAACTTTTTATGTCACATGGTATTTGCACAGCAATTTTTCAAACCCGTTTTTTTTTTTTTTAAAGAAACGGTTTCATGAATAAAAAATAAAAAAAAAAACAAAGTTAGCCCGATTTTTTGTATAATATGAAGGATGATGTTGCACCAAGTAAATAGATAACTAACATGTGACGCTTTAATCGCTTGCGGACCAGCTACCGCAGTTTTACTGTGGCAGGTTGGGTCCACTGCACGAAATCACGTTATTGTGCGTGATCTCGCGAGGCCCGGATAGCAGGCGCGGGTGCACCGCGAGCTCCGTGAGACCGACCGCGGGTCCCGTGGATTCGATGTCTGCGGGGATACCCGCGATCGTCTCACGGAGAGGAAGAATGGGGAAATGCTGATGTAAACAAGCTTTCCCCTGTTCTGCCTAGTGACACTGACACTGATCGCAGGCGCCCCCTCCTGGTTAACCCCTTCAATGCCAGTCATATTTACACAGTAAGCAATGCATTTTTAATCGCATTGATCGCTGTATAAATGTAAATGGTCCCAAAATAGCGCCAAAAATGTCCGCCATAATGTCGCAGTCATGATAAAAATCGGTGATCGCTACCATTACTAGTAAAAAAAAAATATTAATAAAAATGCCATAAAACTATCCCCTATTTTGTAAACGCTATAACTTATAACGCTAAACCTATAAACGCTTATTGCAATTTTTTTTACCAAAAATATGTAGAAGAATACATATCGGCCTAAACTTAGGAAAAAAAATGTTTTTTTTATATATGTAGCGCTGACAACTGTTGTTTCTAGCTCTATGTGTATTATTCAGTACAATGTATAAGTTGTGTTAGTGCCATCTTGTGGACAATTGATAAAGTACAATAAGTTTACATCTCAGGATTAAGTGACATGGAAGTGATTCATTGTTTACTTCGGAACTGTAGCTCTGACCCACCCACAATGCTCCTGGACAAAGTCAGAACTGAACTGCATTGTGGGAGGATATAAAAGGGTAAGCAGCGGCCATTTTAGCTCTCTTGTTCCTGGGACGCGTGGCCTGCCAGCAGGATTCTGTGGGTGTGTGTCCCACAGGGTTGCGGCCTACCTTGCGAAGGAGCGGAGCAGCTGTAATATCCTGCCATTGCATCGCAGTGAGCTGAACAATAGATGTGATTGTTCCGGAGGACCCGTGGGGAGTTAACCGAGGACTCCTGGTCGTTTGTGGATGGAACGGTGTGACGGCGTGGTGGTGCCTCTATACAGAACTGAGAACTGCTGAACCGGAGACATCCACCTGCCTGGATTCCATGTGGTGAGAGGGTTGACACCCAGAAGTTTGAGTATTACACACACATCTTTAGAACTGTACAGAGTGTTGCTGGGACTGATCGTCCCACGGAACACGTTAAGTCTGAGAGTTTTACATCTGAATAGACTTCAGCGTTCAAGAGCAGATGTTAGATGTTTTGTTTCTTCATATAAAGACACCTAGTCACTCATTTGGATTACAATTTTTTTAGTGTGTTATACTACACCGTGCAGCACCCAGGAGGAACCCTTTGCGGATTACGATCATAAGAGCTAGCGAAGACTGAAGACGTCTGGACTACCTCTTTCATTGCAGGGCCCTGCATTTTAGTATAGTGACTTTAAGGTTTAGAGCAGGGGGAGCTCCCGGGTATATATATATATTTCTGTGATTGTTATTAATTGTCATAATCATTTCTTATACTATCACACTACGTTGGTGTGATAGTATATTCATTGAAATAACTCTTTATATAAATATATTACTTATTCAAAGAAAGAAGTTATTTTTGGTCATTATTGAAGTTTGTGTGCAGTGTTGTCATTTCTCCTACAGGTGGAGCTACCAGCACCTGGGTAGAGGTAATTTTAATTCTAATGCCGCGTACACACGGTCGGACTTTTCGTCTACAAAAGTCAGACAGCCTGTCCGACAGACTTCCGGCAGACTTTCGGCGGACTTGCGGCGGACTTGCGGCATACTTTCTAACGAACGGACTTGCCTACACACGACCACACAAAAGTCCGACGGATTCGTACGTGATGACGTACACCGGACTAAAATAAGGAAGTTCATAGCCAGTAGCCAATAGGTGCCCTAGCGTGGCTTTTTGTCCGTCGGACTAGCACACAGACGAGCGGATTTCGGGGTCCGTCGTAGTTACGAAGTAAAGATTTGAAGCATGTTTCAAATCTAAAGTACGTCGGATTTGAGGCTAAAAAAGTACGTTGAAAGTCCGGAGAAGCCCACACACGATCGGATTACCAGCCAGCTTTAGTCCGTCAGCGTCCGTTGGACTTTTGTAGACGAAAAGTACGACCGTGTGTACGCGGCATAAGTGTATATTGTGGGTTAAAGTTAATGCTCATATTGTTTCAACACTGCACTACAGTTGTGTCAAGGGGAGTGAACAATTTAAGAAGGGTGTAGAGCGAAGAGGACAGGCCCGCTTAAACCAGCAGCTCCACCGTGAGTTATTGCTACATATATTTTGGGGGATATTTATTATAGCAAAAAGTAGAAAATATTGCTTTTTTTTCAAAATTGGCGCTTTTTTTTGTTTATAACGCAAAAAATAAAAAACGCAGAGGTGTTTAAATACCACCAAAAGAAAGCTCTATTTGTGGGGAAAAAGGATGTCAATTTTGTTTAGGAGCCACGTTGCACCACTGCGCAATTGTCAGTTAAAGCGATGCAGTGCCGAATCGCAAAAAGTGCTCTTGTCTTTGGCCAGTCAAATGGCCCAGGGCTGAAGTGGTGAAAATTGTGCACACTTGTGGAATGGCGCTAAAGTTCGGTACTTAATCTCCATAGGCGACGCTGTAAACATTTTTACAGGTTATATGTTGAGAGTTACAGAGGAGGTCTAGTCTCTCGCTGTAACAGCCGCGGCATATGTAACCTGTGTGTATCTGGCTCTGATACTAGCTAATGCCTCACCAGCCACTGACCTCACCGCACATCCCTGGTGTGTACAGATCCCTGTCCAATAGAAGCCAGTCTCACAGCCGACTTCTGTCGAATGGGTATGCTGGAAAACCAGCATCTGATCAGCGCTGCCAACCAATGGCTGCAAGCCCTGACCAATGTGTTCTGGCACGGGGACCATCTCCTTATCAGAACACAATAGCACAGCAGGCGAGATCGTTTTTTTCAGCCCACTCGGTTGAACGAGATAAAAACGTATAGTGTGTACCAGGCTTAAAAGTAAGAAACCCGAAGTCCAAAAGTTGTCCAACGCTGTGTAAGACCAAAAGATGTGTAACATATCTCCATCACCTTGTCCACAAGTAGGCAAAATGTCAGGAAACATGGAATGGAGTGTCCTAAGTGTGCGGTACTATCGAGTGACAATTTTGTAGCCTGGTTCTTGATAGTAGCTACTGATGGAGGATTTATATGATGTGGAGTATATTTTGGTTTGGTCATCTTTTTTTTCTACAGCATAGAATACAAGAAAGTGAAGATGATAGTAGAACTATTTTTCCCGTTACTATACGAGTATTAGATTTGTGCACTGATTCTTTCAAAAGGTATTAAAACAGTTTCCCAGTGGGTTCCCTCCCTGGGTAGTTATTTGTTACCCAGTTTCTTCACCTCTGGTAGAGCACAGGGGAGAACATGTCTTGATATTTGACCCTGTTGTTCATGTGTTTGTAAGGTGCATAGATTTATATCAATGAATGAGAGTTTAAGATTAAGTCTTTGATTAATTGTAATGCATGGTATGTAGTGTATTTGATCACTTACTCTATCCAGTATGTAGGAAGAACCATGAGAAGGATGCTGAATTGCCTCTATGATCATCTCTATCATATATAGAAGAAACACTAATGTACTTGTAGCGATCTCCTGAGCCGCTAGAGGCCTAATGGTGACCTCCAAAGTCAGGGAGAGCTGACATCCTTCTCTGTAGAGTGGGTTACAAGGCATGGTGGGTGTAATACAAGCTGAAGTGATGGGCGCCAGACACTTTTTGAATGCAAAGACATTTATTGTCTCTAGAGCAAGAACTGTGGGAGAGCGGATTAGTGCCAGGACACCCTTAAGTAGATGTAATGACAATTGGCAGACAGAGACTTCTATAGGTCGACAGCTATACAGTGGAGGGCCTCCAGCCGGACACCACTTCTGCATAGGTAGGACCACTGTCTCCTATGGCAACAGATCTTGTAACAGTCACTAACGGTAGTTGTATTTAACTATTGGTAACACAAAATAGTTCTCCTCGCACTCTACAGTCTCTCATTGTAGATCTTCACTCACCGAGCTCTCAGTCTCTCACTAGACTTTCAGACCCAATCGCCACTGGATCCCCTGAACTCTTCCACTTCCATAACTCAGTATCTCCATCGAGTGTCACCCCCGCTTCCCTGCTGGGTCTCTAGCTTGGCACCCACAGATACTCCTCAAATGTCACCACTGCTGACCCGCTAGGTCCCTGGCTTGGCACTTACCAATGCTCCTCAAGCGTCACCTCTGCTGTCCCGCTGGGTCCCTGTCTTTGCACTTGCTGAGGTTTTCCCACTTCTTTACCATCTTCGGCTGGTGAGAAGACCTCTCTGGTACTGGCTCCAGCTTACTCTCCTTGGAGTCTGGTAACAAGGTGAATGGTCCCTTAGTGGTGACAGCTTCCCCTCTACCTCCGACCACAACTGGTTCCCCGTCCGGCTGAACCATTACTCTCGGTTGGACTCCAATCCTGCAGTCCCAACCCTGCGCTGCTTCTCCTGCTTCTGGATAGGCCCTCAGACAGCCACACAGCCAGATGTCCCCAGGATAGGCCTCAGGCTTCCCATCAAGCAGCCCGGGGCAGCATAACACACGTCCACACAACCAGCTGTCCAGGTGGCAAAGAACCCCAATCACCTGATTTCACCCAAATAAATAGGCTCTCCCTGCAGGCCAAGGGGCTAAAGAACCCCCCGCCAATTGGCTGAGACACCCCATTCATTCATAACCTGACCTTGATAAGCCCTTGTCTATCTAATGTCACCAGCATAACACCACCTAGCAACAGAAGAGAGAAGGTGCAGCAAGTCCAGAACTAAAGAGGAATCAGTGGATCTACTAACAATAACCAGGGCAACTACCGCCTGTCAAACTAAATTTACTAGCACCAGGTTGCTACATACACCAGGGTGCTACATACTAATGTGGTAAGACACTTATGAGACTCATAAGATGCATGGGGGGATCCCACAGCCTTACAAATCCAAAGGATTGAGAAAGTGATGACTCCCAGAAGTGGGGGTGACTTCTTTAGACTTTTATGTAAGCAAAAGGTTTTATGGATTTTTTCTTTACAAACTAGGATCACATCAGGTTTAAATTTTAAGTGGGATCTCACCCATTTTTTATATGTGAGGGTCCTGGTGTAATGAGCTGCTATTGTTGCAGCATAGAGATGTATAAAATAATATAAAATAATTTAACCGCTTGCCGCCCGCCCACAGTAATTTTAATGTGGGTGGCACAGCCAGGATGGATTACGTACATAATCCGGGGCTAGGGGCTTCCTCTGGGTTAGGCGCATGCGCATGAGCTACAGTGCGATTTGGCTCAGCCAATCATTTTGGCCATGGACCTGCTGATCGGCTGTAACCAATCACAGCATAGCCCTGTGTCTTGTTTGAAAACACAGACATGGGATATGACTGGATCTTCTCCCTGAGCTCCTTTTAGTTCATGAACAGAAAGAAGCAGGTGTGAGTAGAAGCAGCACATATACACTTGCATACACCTAGATAGGCACATGTACCCTTTGAATACCCTCCAGTTAAACCTTTGATTGCCCCGCCACCAGTGTCATTAGTACAGTGTACAGCATTTTTATACTGATCGCTGTAATAATGTCACTAGCAACGTCAAATAGTGTCAGTCAGTAAATGTCCTTCCCCAGCTAGTGTCAGATAGCGTCAGATTGCCCGCCACACTATCATCATCCACAAGGTAAGCCCTTGATTGCCCGCAACACTATCACAGTCATACTATAACCCCCATTACTAATATAGTGTCTGAACGGACCAGTATCTTGATCTTGATCAGAACTATACTAGTGGCCCCAATAGTATAGTGCCCCCAAAAATGTAGTGTTAACAGGATCAGCCCTGTTCACTGCAAGCAGTTGCGTTTAGTTTCCCCTTTCCCCAACCCAACAAGTGCAGTGTCAGTATAATATCTGATCACTGCCACCTCTGATTCAGTACATTGTATACAAAACTGCAGTGTTAGCAAGATCAGGCCTGATTTTTGCTAGCACTAGCAGGTAAATTCTATTTCTAGCATGTAAGCAGTTTCTGACAGTTAAGGCATCGCCAGGGGGTGGCTATCTAGGCTGGAGCCCCAAATCTGGAGCCCATTGCCCCGAGTCTCTTGCGTCCCTGCCTAACCAGCTGGTCACGGCTGCGGGTGCGGCGGGCAGGCGGCATTAGAGGTGGAGGAGAGAGACGAGCAGAGATGACAACATCTCTCTCCGCCTGCTCCACGTCACCACTCTTCCGCCCTCACAGCCGGGCCACTTCAATGTGGGAGCGATGTGTGGCGGGGAGCAGAGAGATGACATCATCTCTTACTGCCCGCCACACATCAGCGCTCTCTTGCCCCCACTAAATAGACCAGTGCTGCCATCCTGCCACCAATGCAGCGACAATGCACATTTGGTGGCACTGGCTGGCATGGCAAGTGACAATCCACATCAGTTGGCAAGTGACAACCCACATCTAGTGGCAGGTGACGTGGCAAATGACAGTCTGCAAATGGTGGCAGGTGACGTGGCAAGTGACAATCCGCATCAGGTGTCAGGTGACGTGGCAAGTAACAATCTGCAAATGGTGGCAAGTGACAATCTGCAAATGGTGGCAAGTGACGTGACAAGTGACAATCTGCAAATGGTGGCAAGTGATGTGGCAAGTGACAATCTGCAAATGGTGGCAAGTGATGTGACAAGTGACGTGGCAAGTGACAATCTGCAAATGGTGGCAGGTGATGTGGCAAGTGACAATCCACATCTAGTGGCAGGTGATGGTGGCAAGTTAAAAAGCTGCATCTGGTGACAGGCGACTGTGGCAAGTGACATGATGCATCTGGTGGCAGGAGATGTGGCAAGTGACACGCCCAGCCAGGGCTCCCACTGATTCTGCATTATGGTGAGTTGTTCAGAAGAGAGAAAAAACTGCACCAAACCAAAATGAACTAGAAAAAACAAACTACAAGAAACAATAGCTGCTCGCACTCAAACAAACAAAGTCTACAGCAGTGAATACAAAAATGAGTGCAGCACTAAACGATGAAACCAAATATATGGAAACATCTGTGAATCATTAACACACGTTAATACATAAAAATATAATGAGTGTAAACCAACTATACCACATGAATTGTATCGAAAAACACAATACAGGGACTAGTAGCAATATGTCACTATAAAAGTGAAACTGGAAAAATTGTGAAAACACAGTGACATACAGTCAGGTCCATAAATATTGGGACATCGACACAATTCTAATCTATTTGGCTCTATACACCACCACAATGGATTTGAAACAAATGAAACAAACAAGATGTGCTTTAACTGCAGACTTTCAGCTTTAATTTGAGGGTATTAACATCCAAATCAGGTGAACGGTGTAGGAATTACAACAGTTTGTATATGTGCCTCCCACTTTTTAAGGGACCAAAAGTAATGGGACAATTGGCTGCTCAGCTGTGCCAGACCAAGAACATTCTCCAGGAGGTAGGTGTATGTGTGTCAAAGTCAACAATCAAGAGAAGACTTCACCAGAGTGAATACAGAGGGTTCACCACAAGATGTAAACCATTGGTGAGCCTCAAAAACAGGACAACCAGAGTAGAGTTTGCCAAACAACATCTAAAAAACCCTTCACAGTTCTGGAACAACATTCTATGGACAGATGAGACCAAGATCAACTTGTACCAGAGTGATGGGAAGAGAAGAGTATGGAGAAGGAAAGGAACTGCTCATGATCCTAATTTGGATGTAAATACCAGAGTGATGGGAAGAGAAGAGTATGGAGAAGGAAAGGAACTGCTCATGATCCTAATTTGGATGTAAATACCCTCAAACAAAGCTGAAAGTCTGCAGTTAAAGCACATCTTATTCATTTTATTTCAAATCCATTGTGGTGGTGTAGAGAGCCAAAAAGATTAGAATTGTGTCGATGTCCCACTATTTATGGACCTGACTGTATAAGTGATTGTGTTCAAATGAAACAAATGCTAAACACAAATATAAATGTGATAGGTACTATTGTTCAAATGTTAGTATCAAACGATGAACATGAGTGTCCAAACAAAAACAGGTGCATTGAAGAGAAGCAACTTCCAGATAAAATTTTGACATGAAATCCGGGTAAACCGATCGAATGCCAAAATACACTTGAAAGGTGTTCAGATGAAAAGTTGGGTACTCTTACCGGATGTGATGGACATACATGCCATACGGCAGTGGGTCTAACGAGCTCACAACACGTTGGCTCCTGGTGTTCTAAACTGTAAGAATATCACACTGGATGTAGTAACGAGTCTTGCGACTCCAAACCATGCAACTCCAGACCATGCGTTAGAA
This sequence comes from Lithobates septentrionalis, assembly GCA_037952835.1. Lineage (NCBI taxonomy): Eukaryota > Metazoa > Chordata > Amphibia > Anura > Ranidae > Lithobates > Lithobates septentrionalis. The sequence goes on along the minus strand of JBBDGP010002930.1, from coordinate 292,297 downwards.
CAAGGAGGGAACCAACAACTGGATTGGTCCAAATGATGGTAGCATAGGGAAAAAAGGACTTCACCAAGGTCCGAATGTAAAATGGAATAGAAAAATAGGCTCCGTATGGTGAGGGTCAACCAAAAACCGTTTTAATATAAAAAAATATCATACAACTCAATGCAAGATAAAAAAGTGATCACATGGTAAAAATATTTGAATAAAAGTAATGTGGGAAGCAAAAGTATGCTGAGCATCCTTTTGCATCACCAAGTGGCCCCGCCCTCAGCTATATAACAGCTGTCATCGAGAAGAAGCGTCACTCTGCGGGAGGTATTGCAGATTTTTTCTTTTTTTTGGCTTGTCGGGAGGCGTGATAGAAGATGAATGGACATCGTGGGACATTTTTTTTCTTTTTATCTTTTAATATAGGACTTGTCCCTAAGTGTCTCCTGTCCTTTTTACTATTTCTGACTCTCTTTTTGTGAAATGGTAGGGGTACAATGTACTCCGTTACCAATTCACGTAGGGGGGAGGCCGGGATCTGGGGGTCCCCTTGTAAAAGGGGGCTTCCAGATTCTGAAAAGCCCCCCGCGCACGCATACCCCCACAACCACCGGGCAAGGGTTGTGGGGATAAGGCCCTTTTCTGGCAGAGATTTCTTCACATGGACACAGCCCACTCTGCTCTACGGGGCAGTCTGATGCAAATGGACCGGCTGTATGTTTACACCCGATTGCCCTTCGATCCGATCCACCCAGACAGGGGGGAATGGATACCCCTCTATTTGTTTTTGGTGTATGGGATTGGAGGTAGGTGAGTGTATATGAGCATCAGTCTTTTTACACCCTCTGCTACACAATGAAGGGTCCAATTGGACTGCACATGTGAAAGTTGCCTAATAGTCAAATATGCACTGTCACTAAGACTGTCTGTAAAAAATATTACTGTTCAGTAACACAATGTATACTGTATCTGAGTTTGCAAAGGCATTTGGGGGATGTATATGCTCTGTGACTATTAAGTAAAGCAAAAGGAGGAGAGATCCAATCCTTTAAACAGCATAGGAATTTCTTATAGAACTACTTGAGTCACATATTGTGATTCGTATAGAGAAACCCTTTGTGGCTATTAATGCGTTTCGATTAAAGTTTGTGTGCCTGAAGTTCAGTTTGAAGGCATGTTGCCAAGTATGTAAATTAAAGGATTTGTGTAATGTCAATGTCATCCTTGAAGCCACACGAAAAGGACTCTATCCATGCAGTGTTTTTTGCAATAGTATATGCCCCCCATGGCAGTACTTGGTTTTCTATGCATTTTTTTGACAATAGCTTGCCTATCAGCTCTAATAATAAACAATACTTTCTAACAATATTCACCCCCTTATAAACTTGAATGGGATTGTTAAGTTAAACTGTTAAATTTCTACCAGGATTCAGTGAAACTGCAGTGTAGCAAGCCCAGAGTTTCTCATCAACACTAGAAATGAGAGAATCACACCCCTTATATTGCAAACACAGCACACAAAACTGTCTAAATGCCATCAAGAGATCATGTTGCAGGTAAATAAATGATGTATACCTGGGTATATCCATAAAAATTTAGCATTTGGGCCATTGCAATGGATGTGACAGAATGTAGATCCCCAATAAAACCAATTATTTTTCTCTGTTCCATACATGAGTAATTAGGAACGTTCCTCTGGTGTCCACACAGTATCTGTAGAACATCTTTTATAACTTTCTTCATATTTCCACAGGAGTCATACAGATGATATCCTAGGGTTATATTGGGAAGAATATTTGGGTTTCTGTTAATTTCATCAATGGCGAAAATAAAAGCCAGGAAATGTTTGTATTCCCCGTGATGAATACTAGACAACAAAGAAATATTGTTTTATCTTCAGTCTTTTTAACACTTCTTCATTTTGCTACAACCTGTATAATTTACTAGTTAACACCCAATTGCAGTAATTTTTTTATCGGTAAGGAAGGGTAAAAAATATAAATTAGTCTGGTAGTAAACTTGTTTAAAAGAAAAAAAATCCTCCTGCAAGGTAACATTATAATGTGCTAGTATGCTACGCATACTAGCACATTATGTGAAACTTACCTTATAATGAAGCCCTCTAGCGGCACACTATCACCGCTGACAGGGCTTCCATCTTCACCCGGTCCTCCTTCCGGGTTCATAGTTACCAGTGGCGTCACTAGGGTTGGTGTCACCACCCCCTCCATCAGTACAGCCCCCCCAGGACAAACTACCCCCTTTATCAGTACAGCGCCCCCCCAGGACTAACTACCCTCATCAGTACAGCCCCCCCAGGACAAACTACCCCCTTTATCAGTAGTACAGCCCCCCCACCTGTCAACACCACAAAGGACATCCCTCCCCCCCTTCATCGCAAGCCGACACCCCCTTCCCCCCACCCAATACCGCACTAGCACGGGCGGCTCAGATACATGGAACACCCGACGGCTGCTGAAGAGGAAAGGACAGCGTGCAGCCATGCCACCCGGGTGGAGAATGTATCGTGACAGGCAGCAGCGTCGTAGTGAGAGCGACAGAGGAGGAGAACACCCGCTGCACCGGCGCTGTGGGTGGGTTTCCAGCTGAAAGAAAAAAAAACTTCCAAAGTCAGCCAGGGTTTTCCCCACCCTCGGGATGGTGTCACCCCTGTAGCGGGTGGCACCCGGGTGCGGACCGCACCCCCCGCACCTCCCTAGCAACGCCACTGATAGTTACATAGTTAGTTAGGTTGAAAAAAGACACAAGTCCATCTAGTTCAACCAATAAAAGAGTAGAAAAAAAATCATACAATCCCATATACACAATCCTATACCGACAGTTGATCCAGAGGAAGACGAAAAACCCCAGCAAAGCATGATCCAATTTGCTACAGCAGGGGAAAAAATTCCTTCCTGATCCCCAGAGAGGCAATCAGATATTCCCTGGATCAACTTTACCTTTTAATGTTAGTATTATGTTAGTACAGTATGTCAGTTATATTGTGTACATTTAGGAAAGAATACAGCTCATACTGTGAAGAAAGCGTTCCATATTTGGAGAGGAAATCTCTTTTCCTCTAGGCGTAAAGAGTGCCCCTGTTCCGTCAGATTAGGCGACCCATCAGATTTCTTATCGGAAGTGACGTTGCGCCACGGCCATCTTGGTACACCCTGCACTCATCCACAGTAAGCCTACAGTTTTAAGTCGCCAAGCGGATATCTTGTTACACCCACCTAAATCTTGCATTTCACACTTATTTTTACCACTAAACTGAGCTTATATCGTCAAATACAGTATTTAGAAGTCAGTGACACTGTTTTGGTGTTCTGCTGATCTCACATGTTTGCTAATGTGACAGAACACAGCTGCTTTTAAAATTCAACATCATAACAGTGTCACTGACTTCTAAATACTGTATTTGATGATATAAGCTCAGTTTAGTGGTAAAAATAAGTGTGAAGTGCAAGATTTAGGTGGGTGTAACAAGTTGTCCACTTGGCAACTTCAGACTGTAGGCTTACTGCGGCTAAGTGTGGGGTGTACCAAGATGGCCGTGACGGAATGTCACTTCCGTTACAAGTTTTGATGGGTCGCCTAATCTGATGGAACACCCCCTTGTCCTCTTTGGTGACCTTAAAGTGAATAACTCAACACCAAGTTCACTATAAGGACCACTTATATATTTATACATGGTGATCATATCCCCCCTTAATCTCCTCTTCTCAAGAGAGAATAAATTCAGCTCCTCTAATCTTTCCTCATAGCTGAGCTCCTCCATGTCTCTTATCAGTTTAGTTGCCCTTCTCTGCACTTTCTCCAGTTCCCTGATATCCTTTTTGAGAACTGGTGCCCAAAACTGAACTGCATATGCCAGATGAGGTCTTACTAATAATTTGTACAGGGTCAAAATGATATCTCTTTCTGGAGTCCATACCTCTCCTAACCTGTTGCCGACCAGCCGCCTTCGTTATACGGCGGCAGGGCCGGCGCGGCTGTGCAAACCGCCATAGGTGTACATCAGTCGCTTTAAGAGGTATAGGGGGCGCATGCGCCCGCTGCGCCACTCTGGAGCCGATGCTCTTGGCCGGTGGCCGCGATGTCTGCCGGCGAACCGCGATCGCTCCTAAAAGAGACAGAGCGGGGATCTGTCAATGTAAACAGACAGATCCCCGTTCTGTCAGGGAAGTAGAGAGAGATCTTCTGTTCCTAGTATTTAGGAACAGTGATCTATCTCTACTCCCTGTCACTACACTGCCCCCACAGTTAGAAACACCTCCATAGGGAACACTTAACCCCTTGATCGCCCCCCAGTGTTAACCCCTTCCCTGCCAGTGACAGTGGCTATTTAGGGATCGCTGTATAAATGTCAATGGTCCCAAAAAAAGTGTCAAAAGCGTCCGAATGTTGCAGTCCCGCTAAAAATCACTGATCACCCCCATTACTAGTAAAAAAAAAAAGAATAAAAAAAATGCCATAAATATATCCCCTATTTTGTAGACGCTATAACTTTTGCGCAAACCAATCAATATACGCTTATTGTGATTTTTTTACAAAAAATATGTAGAAGAATATATATTGGCCTAAAGTGCTGAAGAAATGTGTGTTTGGTTTTTTTTTTGTTTTTGTTTTTTTTTATTATAGCAAAAAGTAAAAAAAATATATTTTTTAAATAAATTGACGCTATTTTTTTGTTTATAGCGCAAAAAATAAAAACCGCAGAGGTGATCAAATACCACCAAAAGAAAGGTCTATCCGTGGGAAAAAAAGGTAATGAATTTTGTTTGTGTACATCGTCGCATAACCGCGCAATTGTCAGTTAAAGCCACGCAGTGCCATATCGCAAAAAAAAATGGCCTGGTCATTAAGGGGGTAAATCCTTCCGAGCTGAAGTGGTTAATACAAGAAAGGATTTTGCTCGCTTTGGAAAACACAGTTTGGCATTGCATGCTATTATTAAGCTTATGATCTACCAGAACACCCAGATCCTTCTACACTATGGATTCCTCTAGTTGTACTCCCCCTAGTATGTATGATGCATGCATATTCTTAGCCCCCACGTGCATAACTTTATATTTATCAACATTTAACCTCATCTGCCACATAGTTGTCAAATTAGACAGTGCATTGAGGTTGGTTTGTAAGTTGGAGACATCCTGTAAGGACATTATTCGACTGCATAGCTTGGACTCTATAAAATTTATAAAGATATTAACCACTTAAGCCCCGGACCATTTGGCTGGCCAGAGACCAGAGCACTTTTTGCTATTCGGCACTGTGTCGTTTTAACTGAGAATTGAGGGGTCATGCGACGTGGCTCCCAAACAAAATTGATGTCCTTTTTTCAACACAAATAGAGCTTTCTTTTGGTGGTATTTGATCACCTCTGCTGTTTTTATTTTTTGCGCTATAAACAAAAAAATAGCAACAATTTTGAAAAAAAACGCATTATTTTTTACTTTTTGCTATAATAAATATCCTCAAAGAAATATATAAAAAAACTTTTTTTTTTCTCAGTTTAGGCCGTTACGTATTCTTCTACATATTTTTGGTAAAAAAAATTGCAATACGCGTTTATTGTTTGGTTTGCAAAAAAGTTATGGCGTCTACAAAATAGGGGATAGCTTTTTATGGCATTTTTATTAATAATTTTTATGGCGGCGATCAGCAGTTTATCGTGACTGCGACATCATGGCGGACACATCGGACACTTTTGGCACTATTTTGGGACCACTCACATTTATACAGCTATCAGTGCACTTAAAAATGCATTGATTATTGTGTAAATGTGACTGGCAGTGAAGGGGTTAACCACTAGGGGGCGCTGAAGGGGTTAAGTGTGTCCTAGGGAGTGACTGTGGGGGGGAGGGGCTATGTGTGACATGACACAGGCAGAACAGGGAAATGCTTGTTTACATTAGCATTTCCCCGTTCTTCCTCTCCATAAGACGATCGCGGGTATCCCCACGGACATCGAGTGCGCGGAACCCGCGATCACAATCACGGATCTTGCGGCGGGCGAACACACGCCCAGAAACCGTACAGGTACTTTCATCTGCCTATATGTGCCCTTCTGCCGTAGTATATATCGGCGTGAGCCGGTCGGCAATCGGTTACAAAGTAAGGGTCCCAACACTGAACCTCGGGGTACACCACAAATAACCTCAAACCTTTTCAATTAAGAATCATTAACCGCTACTCTCTGAATTCTGTCTTTTAGCCAGTGTTCTTTCCCTTTACAAACAGATCTTTCCAAGTCTGTAGACTTTGCGTGCTCTGTTCCTTTGAATGGAGGAGCCGCAGTGACGTCGCTCCCACACATGCATGCGGGAGTCGCTGTTCACGACACAGGGCTCTGAAGGAACAACACGGGTATGCCGTTCCTTCAGAGCACATGTGCCAGTGGCAGAGGTGGCTCTAGGCTTTGTGAGGCCTTAGGCAAAACTTACACATGAGGCCCCACGGACTGGGACGCTCCGTGATGAGGCCGCTATTCCTTAGGCTGCGGGCAGTATCCGATTTGCCCGTCAGCTCCTGGGCCACAGAGTCCCAGTGGGGGTAGGCGGAGCCGCCGGCGTCAACTTCAGTGATTGAGAACAGGTAAATTAGGCGGCCGCGAGGACCCTGTGAGTGCGAGGCCTTAGGCGACCGCCTAATTTGCCTAATTAGAGAGCCGCTTCTGGCCAGTGGCGTCACCGGCAGCTTCACAAGTAAATATGTCCTAAACAGTGCACAGAGGAGATATTTACTGTACCTATCGGTAAGCCTTATTATAGGCTTACCGATAGGTAAAGATCAGCCAGGGGAGTTTACGCGCACTTTAAGAAATTGTTGCTTTCTATTTTCCTATTTAGGAAATATTTATTCTCACCCAGACAGAACAGTAAGGTTCTTACACCTATGGAGTCTAATGGCATAGCTCCCAACTGTCCCTGATTCCGAGGGACTGTCCCTGATTTGGAGCAATGACCCTCTGTCCCTCTTCCCCCTCATTTATCCCTCATTTTGGTCTGATCCATTTAGTTGTATATAAAATGCACTTTTTATCTTTCAAAAAGTGTTTGACAGTGCTAAACCTTTCATCCAATTTCTAAATTGCTGCATTTGTACATTTTAAAAGCCAATATAAAGGAATAGTGGTAAAAAAAAAAAGTCCTTGAGAGTTTAATTTTTTTTTTGTCATTTCTCCTTTAAGGGGGTGTGGCAGGGGGCGTGTCCTATGCGTACATATGTTTGTTAGTAGGTGTCCCTCATTCCCATCTCAAAATGTTGGGAGGTATGTCTAATGGTGTTTATGGCTAATACCCAGCCAGGACCTTTGTTTTCATCAGGAGATAAATATATGGCACTCCCACCATATATCGACTTCTAGGGTCACAGGTACAGCAATTATCATGGCTCAATCCTAGCAGGAAGCCTTTACAGATATCCTCCAATAGTCAAACTCATAGAAGTTCCCCTTTATTCTTTGGCATAATGCAAACTACCGGCTGTGTGGATGTATCAGAGCGGCTGGATCAGGTTCTCGGGTGGGGCCTGAGCTCACTGATATCGGCTGTCCTGTAACTTGCTTCATCTAATACCCAGACCTGACCAGAATGGCTTTCGCTAGAACGTTCTGGTCGGTTCTGAGTGTTAGACGAAGCCTAAAATTATGTTTTAACCATTTCAATACCGGGCACTTATACTCCTTCCTGCCCAGACCAATTTTCAGCTTTCAGCGCTGTCGCACTTTGAATGACAATTGCGCAGTCATGCTACACTGTGCCCAAAACTCATTTTTATCATTTTGTTCCCACAAATAGAACTTTCTTTTGGTGGTATTTGATCACCTCTGCTAAACAAATTAAAAAAAGACTGAGAATTTTGAAAAAAAAAACTTTTTTTTTTGTTTCTGTTACAAAACTTTCTCCTTCACTGACGGGCACTGATAAGGTGGCACTGATGGGCACCGATGAGGTGGCACCAATGAGGTGGCACTGATGATGAGCACTAATATGCGGCTCCGATGGGGCACTGATAGGCAGCACTGATGGGCACTGATAGGCGGCACGGATGGGCACTGATAGGTGGCACGGATGGGCATGGATGAGCACTGATAGGTGGCACTGATGTACACTGATGGATGATACTGATGGGCATCACTGATTGGCAGGCAATATTGTTTGTCACTGATTGGCATACATTGTGTCTAGTGGTGGGCATCCCTGGTTATCCTGGTGGTGCCCCTGGTGGTCCAGTGTGGACATCCTCAGGGGGGCTGCTAGGGTTGCCACCTCATCCTTTTAAACCCGAATACATATGAATTACACAGGTTCTGAGGCTAATTTAATGCAGATAAGGCACCAAGTGAGTTTAATTACCACCTTAATCAGCCACAGAACCTGTGTAATTAATATGTGTTTTGGGTTTAAATGGATGAGGTGGCAACTCTAGGGGCTGTGCTGATAATCAATCAGCACAGACCCCCCCCCGTCAGAAGAGCAGCTGATCGGCACTCCTCTACTCGCGTCTGACAGACGCGAGTGAGGAAAAGCTGATCAACGGCTATTCCTGTTTACATCATGATCAGCCGTGATTGGACACGGCTGATCACGTGGTAAAAAGTCTCCATCAGAGACTCTTTACCTAGATCGGAGTTGCGGTGTGTCAGACTGACACACTGCAACAACGATCGCCGTGATGCGCGCCCCGGTGCTTGTTATCCTGAAAGACGGTCAGGATAACACAACCACTTTGCCAATGTCATTTTGCTATATGGCAGGCGGCAATTGGTTAAACATATATGCAAAAAATGCAAAAAAAAATCAATGGCAGCAGAGACGATATTTCACCAAACCCCACCCCCCAAAGCATTGTGTAAAAAAAATTGAAAAAAAACTCAAATATTAAAAAAATTATTAAAAATATAAAAAATGAAGGGCTCATTCACATGGGTTCTCCGGCTCGTACCATGTGAATGAGCAGTTTGTTTGTGCTGTTGGAGCCACCTGTTACTCTATGGAGATGCAGCAGCCATACGAAGACAGCATGACAGGTGTACAGGCTACCTGCACACAGCTCCAGCCACATAAAAAAAAAATCTGGTTCACATTGTACAGGCCACAGCACCCACGTGAATGAACCCCTAGACCTTATACACATACAGAGCTTTATTTTTTTTATGTCAAAATGTGAACAGTTTCTCCGAAATCTTTTGAATTACAGTCTCAATATGTAAATATCTGAAATAACTCTTTAGCCACTTGGAGTATCTTGGCCAGTGGTGGCGCGTGCATTAAGGGCCCCCTCTCTCCTGCCACTCCCCTCTATCACCAAGAGTCATGCATTGCATGACTCTATCTATGGCCGCCGCTGCCACCCCCTATTAAGGCGCCCGCCCCATTTTTGGGCGCAGGGCCCCTGAATTACAGCGGCGGGGGGGGGGTTGTTTTTAAAGCACCTGATTAGAGCCATAGGCTCTAATAGGCGTCAAAAAAGGTGACCTGCGAGTGCTATGCTGGGCGCTCGCAGGTCACTTAGCTGTGTTAGAAAAGAGAATGACTATCATAACACTAAACCGCCTCTCCACCAATCAGGTGCTAGAGTCTCTTACCTGTCACCTGATTGGCTGAAATGACAGGCGCCGCTATTGTTCAGGATGAGGGGATGGGAGATGAGGATGGCAGGAGACGCATGGAGGACACAGCTCGTCGCCGTCACCCGCTGCCCCACCAAGACTGGGTAAGTGCCTGGCAGACAGCAAGTGAGCGGGGGTCACACTGGGGGCATTCAAGGGCACATTGGCAGCATTTGATGGGCACATTGGCAGCATATGATTGGCACAGTGGCATCGTTTGGCACAGTGGCATCGTTTGGCACAGTGGCATCGTTTGGCACAGTGGCATCGTTTGGCACAGTGGCATCGTTTGATGGGCACAGTGGCATCGTTTGATGGGCACAGTGGCAGCATTTGATGGGCACAGTGGCAGCATTTAATGGGCACAGTGGCAGTGTTTGGCGCAGTGACTGCAATTGAGGGCACAGTGGCAGCGCTTGATGGCACGGTGGCAGCGTTTGATGGCACGGTGGCAGCGTTTGATGGCACAGTGGCAGCGTTTGATGGCACAGTGGCAGCGTTTGATGGCACAGTGGCTGCAATTGATGGCACAGTGGCAGCTTTTATGGGCACAGTGGCAGCTTTTATGGGCACAGTGGCAGCTTTTATGGGCATAGTGGCAGTGTTTGAGGGCATAGTGGCTGCAATTGATGGCACAGTGGCAGTGTTCGATGGCACTGTGCCTGCAATTGATGATTTTTTTTTTTTTTTCTAAATTTTTTTGTGCCCCCCCAAAAAAAATTTGAGCACCAGCTGCCACTGATCTTGGCAGTATTTTGGCACGTGGTGGAAGCGGCAGATGGTATTCAGGGGGCCCCAGGTCTACTTTTGCATTGGGGCCCTCAAGCTTCAAGCTAAACTTCTGGTGATGACAATAGTTTAACAGATATAAAGTAAAGTAAAATCTGCCAAAGGAACATGGACAGCATCAAAAATATTGAGGAAAGTAGAAAAACAACCTTACAGATCAAGCGCTATCTTATTGGTATTGCTATTTTAACCGCTTGCCCACCCACCGCAGTACACTTACTGTGGCACGTTGGCTCGTAAAGGCACAATCGCGTACCTGTACACCGCAGCTTTCTCCCGTGTCCGCTCATGTACAAACATGCGTGCAGACCCGGAAGACTGTGCTGACATTCGCTGCAGCACAAACTGATCAACGGGTCCTGGCCAATGATTTATGGCTGGCACCCACTCAGAAAATTGGATCGGCTCAGGGAATGACAGAAGAGAACCTTGTGTTGGTAAACAACACAGAGCTCTCTTCTGTCAGGGGTGATGTGCTGTGTTTTTTCTCCCTGCACTGCAGGGAGTAGAAGACGGCACATTGCTTAGTAAAACAGCACACAGTGCACACTAAACATTGTTAGGCAACATTTAACCCCGCGATCGCTCTAGATGTTAACCCTTTCCCAGCCAGTGTCATTAGCACAGTGACAGTGTATATTATTAGCACTGATCACTGTATTAGTCTCACTGGTGATGTCAGTGGCAGTTAGTCAATCCCCCCTCCCCCCCAGCATCAGTTAGTGCTAGATTTTCTGCCACACTATCACAGTCCCACTTTAAGTCACTGATGGCCTCCATTGGCAGTATAAGCGCGTCTCCTCTCACCTCTCCCCAGTATCCACTGATCACTGTTATTCCCGGGCAGAGATACAAGCTGTTGGCTGTCCTGTTAGCTGCGTGGTCAAGCACTGACGTGTTTCGTCATCACGACTTTGTCAGAGGGATCACTGCGATCAGTGGATGCTTGGGAGCGGTGAGAGGAGACACGTTTGCTGTACAGTCCGTTACGATAATTACATGCTTGGTTCATTTAGATAATTTGTAAGTGCATTATATTAAAGGGGTTTTTTTTATTTAATACATTTTAAGACAATACCACGCTATCAGCCTGTTTCTTTTGTGACATGGGAGACACTCTGATGGGAGGAAGACCTTGTACACAGTGGACAATCCCTATGAGAAATTGTATTTCAGCCATGTGAGGATCTGGTGGATTCAACATTTAAAGCAGGGGTCTCAAACTGACAGCCCTCCAGCTGTTGTGAAAACTACAAGTCCCATCATGCCTCTGCCTGTGGGAGTCATGCTTGTAACAGTCAGCCTTGCAATGCCTCATGGGACTTGTAGTTTCGCAACAGCTGGAGGGCCGCCAGTTTGAGACCTCTGATCTAAAGGCAGAGGCCCTCACAAGGTGTGGTGATGGAAGATATGGACTGAGATTGCAATTCAACCCCTTTCAAACTCGATTGACGTTGAACACTTTTAGGACTCACATGGTGTAATTCACTTTTTAGGGCACATTAGGTCATATTCACCTGAGGAGCACTGCTAATGCTATTAATGCTAAGGAATTAAGGCATATGCTTATATTGTATAATAAATGCTAAATAGCTACTGCTGAAGGTGCAATGGACCTTTCTGATGAAAAACCTTTATTCGCTAATATCTGTGTTTGATGAACACTGGAAATAGTGATTTATTTGCTTTGATTGTGTTTTAAGTATTAAAAATAAATTTAAAAAAATTCCAGTATCTATATCATAGTTTTTAGTCGCTATAACTGTCACACAAACCAATCATGTATCAGACATGTAGAAAAATAAATTTTGGCCAACATTTATGAAGAAATTTAGATTTCTTTTTTTTTATTGGATATGTTTTGCAGCATAAAGTCAAAAAATATTGTTTGTTTTTTTTTTCAAAATTTTAGGTCTTTTTTCATTTATATCTCAAAAAATTAAAAAACCCAGTGGAGATCAAATACCACCAAAAAAACCTATTCATCTGAAAAAATTCTATACATTTTGCTTGGGTTCAGCATGGCATGACCGCACAATCGCCAGTTAAAGTAGCATAGTGCCAAACTGCAAAAAATGGCTTGGTCATAAAGAGGGTAAAATGTTCTGGAGCTCAAGTGGTTAAAGTATTGATGTTGATGTAAGTAATCTGGTTACTGGGTAGGTGACTTCTACATCCCAGAGGATCTCCATGGTCTCCTTGACTTGTAATTAGGGATGAGCCAAACACGCCCCTGTTCGGTTCCCACCAGAACATGCGAACAGGCAAAAAATTTGTTCGAACACCGTTAAAGTCTATGGGACACAAACATGAATAATCAAAAGTGCTAATTTTAAAGGCTTTTATGCAAGTTATTGTTATAAAAAGTGTTTGGGGACATGGGTCCTGCCCCAGGGGACATGGATCAATGCAAAAAAAAGTTTTAAAAACTGACGTTTTTTTGGGAGCAGTGATTTTAATAATGCTTAAAGTGAAACAATAAAAGTGTAATATTCCTTTAAATTTCGTACCTGGGGGGTGTCTATAGTATGCCTGTAAAGGGGCACATGTTTCCCGTGTTTAGAACAGTCTGACAGCACAATGACATTTCAAAGGAAAAAAAGTCATTTAAAACTACTTGCGGCTAACAAAGAATTGCTGGTCCGACAATGCACACAAAAGTTCATTGATAAAAACGGCATGGGAATTCCCCACATGGGAACCTCGAACCAAATTTTTTAAAAAAAATGACGTGGGGGGGTCCCCCTAAATTTCATACCAGGCCCTTCAGGTCTGGTATGGATATTAAGGGGAACCCCGGCAAAATTTTTTTTTTAAATGGCGTGGGGTCCCCCTCAAAATCTTTACCAGACCCTTCAGGTCTGGTATGGATTTTAAGGGAAACCCCGCGCCAAAATAAAAAAATGGCGTGGGGAACCCCCAAAATCCATACCAGACCCTTATCCGAGCACGCAACCTGGCAGGCCGCAGGAAAAGAGGGGGGGCAAAAGAGCGCCCTCCCTCCTGAACCGTACCAGGCCACATGCCCTCAACATTGGGAGGGTGCTTTGGGGTAGCCCCCCAAAACAACTTGTCCCCATGTTGATGGGGACAAGGGCCTCATCCCCACAACCCTTGCCCGGTGGTTGTGGGGGTCTGCGGGTGGGGGGCTTATCGGAATCTGGAAGCCCCTTTAACAAGGGGACCCCCAGATCCTGGCCCTCCCCCCTGTGTGAAATGGTAAGGGGGTACAAAAGTACCCCTACCATTTCACAAAAAAACTGTCAAAAATTTTAAAAATGACAAGAGACAGTTTTTGACAATTCCTTTTATTTAAATGCTTCTTCTTTCTTCTATCTTCTATCTTCCTTCGGTTTCTTCCTCCATTTTCTTCTTCTTAGGTTCTTCTGGTTCTTCCTCCTGTGTTCTTGTCCCGCATCTCCTCCGCGGCCTCTTCTTCCCTTCTTCTCCTCAGGCCGCTCCGCATCCATGATGGCATGGTGGGAGGCTCCCGCTGTGTGACACTTCTCCTCTTCTAATGCTTCCCTGTTACGTCAAAGGGGGGCAGGGTCACCCGTAACGTAACGGGTGACCCTGCCCCCTCTGACATCACAGGGAATGCCACAGGGAAGTCCCCGTCAAGTCCCCGTGCGTCAGAGGGGCGCGGAGTCACCGGGTGGCCCCGCCCTTCATTATTTAAGAACCGTCAGAGGAGAAGCGTCACAGAGCGGGAGCCTCCCACCATGCCATCATGGATGCAGAGCGGCCCGAGGAGAAGGGAAGAAGACGCCGCGGAGGAGATGCCAGACGAGAACACTGGAGGAACAGTGTTGCCTACGCCCCGAAGTGAAATTTACTGGCAGAACGCCAAAATTTACAAACGACACCAATTTTTTACTGCCACAAAAAAATCATGACATTTACTGGCGGATCCAAATTCTTTACTGGCACTGCAAAAAAGGACCTAAAATTACTGTTTTTAGTGCTAAACAGTGAAAATATCAATATTTTAACTATAAACACATAGCTAGTGCTATTAGCAATGTGTTTAAGTTAAACAAAAGTCAAAAAACATATTTCTCAATTTACATGAAGGTCAGGATACTATAACCCGGCCAGCAGAGAGTTCCCCCTTACATCAGAGTGTGCAGGATGGTGACCAGAGACCAACTTCCGCAGAGTGAATACACTAAGGTAAGGGGGGGTTACTAATATAGGGGGAACCTTTATATCAGTGCCCTCTTACATTATTGTATTCACTCCACCCTTACATCAGTGACCCCCCAGACTGGCCTAGCCGCGCTGTCACTGACCTCCTCTCAGGTGCACCTTGCAGGGCTTACTCAGACGGCTCCAGCTTGGCGGCTATTCTATAGTCTCCTCTCCACAGTCCACACATGTCTGTCTCTTCCCGTAACCCCCATCCCGGCGGCGCTCCCACTCTTGACTCCTTTCTAGGATCCCCTCAGACTGCAGACATGATAAAAGACAAGAGATGGTCAGAGGCTGCGAACATGATACAGAAGGACAGAGGCTGCGGACATGCTACAGGAGGTGGACAGAGGCTGCGGACATGCTACAGGAGGTGGACAGAGGCTGCGGACATGCTACAGGAGGTGGACAGAGGCTGCGGACATGCTACAGGAGGTGGACAGAGGCTGCGGACATGATACAGGAGGTGGACAGAAGCTGCGGACATGCTACAGGAGGTGGACAGAGGCTGCGGACATGATACAGGAGGTGGACAGAGGCTGCGGACATGATACAGGAGGTGGACAGAGGCTGCGGACATGATACAGGAGGTGGACAGAGGCTGCGGACATGATACAGGAGGTGGACAGAGGCTGCGGACATGATACAGGAGGTGGACAGAGGCTGCGGACATGATACAGGAGGTGGACAGAGGCTGCGGACATGATACAGGAGGTGGGCAGAGGCTGCGGACATGATACAGGAGGTGGGCAGAGGCTGCGGACATGATACAGGAGGTGGGCAGAGGCTGCGGACATGATACAGGAGGTGGACAGAGGCTGCGGACATGATACAGGAGGTGGACAGAGGCTGCGGACATGATACAGGAGGTGGACAGAGGCTGCGGACATGATACAGGAGGTGGACAGAGGCTGCGGACATGATACAGGAGGTGGACAGAGGCTGCGGACATGATACAGGAGGTGGACAGAGGCTGCGGACATGATACAGGAGGTGGACAGAGGCTGCGGACATGATACAGGAGGTGGACAGAGGCTGCGGACATGATACAGGAGATGGACAGAGGCTGCGGGCATAATACATCCTCAGAGTAGCCTTTTTTGCATTGATCCATGTGCTCTGGGGCAGGACCCAGGTCCCCAAACACTTTTTATAACAATAACTTGCATAGAAGCCTTTAAAATTAGCACTTTTGATTTCTCCCATAGACTTTTAAAGGGTGTTCCGTGGCTTTCGAATTTGCCACGAACACCCCAAATTGTTCGCTGTTCGGCGAACTGGCGAACAGCCGATGTTCGAGTTGAACATGAGTTCGACTCAAACTCGAAGCTCATCCCTACTTGTAATGTAATGTAACAAAAATGTAAACTGAAGCACCACACCAACACTAAGAGGTCCAGACATGACTTTATTCTAATAAAAGTCGGGGGGCAGTCCAAAGAGGTGCCAATGCATCTGCCTGCCAAACCAGACCCGTGCTTATAATCACATTGGAAGAAGTACTTTTTAAGGTCCAGGTCATTTCTAGTGTGTTCACATTGTTTTCAATAAAACCCTGATAAAGGTAGTTTTTGGACCCGTAATACATGTTGGACAATTTTGAATTGTCCTGACTTTTATTGGAATAAAGTCATATCTGGACCTTTCAGCAGTGGTGTGGCCCCTCAATTTACATTTTTGTAACATCAAAAATCTGACAGTGGTTCTTAATTTGCACTACTCCACTTATGCCCTGTATACACGACCGGATTTGCCGTCGGAATAAACTCCGAAGGCTTCTCCGACGGAACTCTGACGGAATTCCATTCCATTCTTGCCTACACACGGTCAAACCAAAGTCCGACCGTCCAGAACGCAGTGACGTACAGCATGTACGACGGGACTAGAAAAAGGATGTTCAATAGCCAGTAGCCAATAGCTTCTGTCTCATACTTGCTTCAGAGCATGTGTCGTTTTTGGTCCGTCGGAACATCATACAGACGAGCGGTTTTCCCAATAATTAGAACATGTTCCATTTCTAGGTCCGTCAGAATTTTCGGAAAACAAAGTCCGATGAGGCATACACACGATCGGAATAGACGATGAAAAGATTCCGTCTGACTTTTTTTGACGGACATTCCGCTCGTGTGTACGCGGCTTTAGGAGAAGCATTTTTATTTTGTCCATGTTGCTGTTGGAGAGTTTTTCTTATGCCGCGTACACACGAGCGGACATTACGGCGGACTTTGCCCGGCGGACTTTTCGACGTACTTTCCGACGGACTTTGTGAATGAACGGACTTGCCTACACACAATCCACCAAAGTCCGTCGAATTCGTACGTGATGACGTACGACCGGACTAAAACAAGGAAGTTCATAGCCAGTAGCCAATAGCTGCCCTAGCGTGGCTTTTTGTCCGTCGAACTAGCATACAGACGGCGGACTTTTCGACCGGACTCGATTTAAACGGATAAATTTAAAACAAGTTTCAAATCTAATTCCGTCGAACTTTTGAGAAAACAAAGTCCGCTGGAGCCCACACACATCGAATTGTCCGACGAAATCCAGTCCGCCGGGCAAAGTCCGCCGTAATGTCCGCTCGTGTGTACGCGGCATTACTTCTTGTTTGGTAACAGAGACCTATATAGCAGTTGAAATTGAATCCAGTTTTAAACCTTCCCAATCTATCCAAAACAAAGAAAAAAGTTTTGGCTGGTCATACGCTTTAGGATTTAGCTGTGTTCACTTTAATTATCAGATCATTTTTAATCAAAACTTTTTTTATTTTTAACACGCTTATTCACTAAGCTACACTATATTACCAAAAGTATTGGGACGCCTGCCTTTACACGCACATGAACTTTAATGGCATCCCAGTCTTAGTCCGTAGTGTTCAATATTGAGTTGGCCCATCCTTTGTAACTATAACAGCTTCAACTCTTCTGGGAAGGTTTAGGAGTGCAAAAAAAAAATTAATACAGCGCTGCGTAAGATGTAGGTAAACAGCGGCCAACACAACTATAGACCCAAGTAGTAAATATAAGTGTAAAAGTGTAGCGCTATGAACCCAGGTCAAAAATAAAAAAAAAACAGTTTCTTAAACATGAGTTAAGTATATAAATACATGAGATACAATATAATGGTTATAAAGTGCACTCCTTACAGTGCGTTCATAGTGTACAGAGCTATTAAGAGTATAAATACACCTGATTAAATATGAAATACAATATAATCTAATCTTGTTGTAAAAATTATTATAAAATGCACTCCATACAGTGCGTATATAGTGTACAGAGCTATTAAGATAACAATGGAAAAGAAAAACAACAAAATACCCAACTAAAAATATGTGAACAATGGTCCAAACATAATCGGTAAGAACCAATGAATAATAAAGTCCAAAAGTTTCTAATGAAAATTAACACCACAGGAATCTGTAAAGAGTCCACCAACGTTTGCAGAGAGGATAAAAAATAGTGAAAAGGCAACCACCAAGGGTCTTAGGGGGCTTACCAGAAACAAATGACTTGGGAAGACTTATGCCATCCAAGTCACAAAGGCTATGAGACCCACTGGTCACAAGGGTACATCTCCTTAAATGGCCAAATTGGATCGCAGGTTGAAGTAGCAGATATATGAAAAGAGCCACATTAATCTGTGACTGGAGGAAGACATGAAGGTGGGCGTGACAGAGAACAGCCGAATCGCACATGAACAAGGTTTAAGGGTGTGTCTATGGGAATTGGGGAATTAGGGGTGACTTGACAGGACTTCCCTGTGACGTCACGGGGAATGCCACAGGGAAGTCCCGTCATGTCCCGTGCGTCAGAGGGGGGCGGGGTCACCGGGTGGGGTGGTTCCCCTTAAAATCGGGTCCGGTATGGAATTTAGGGGGAACCCCACTTCATTTTTTTAAAAAATTTTGGCCGGGGTTCCCCTTAATATCCATACCAGACCTGAAGAGCCTGGTATGGAATTTAGGGGGACTCCCACGTCTTTTTTTTTTTTTAATTTTGGTTCGGGGTTCCCCTGTGGTTAATTCCCATGCCGTTTTTATCAATGAACTTCTATGTGTATTGTCGGCAATGCAATAGCCACGAGTAGTTTTAAATGGGTTTTTTCCTTTGAAATGTCATTTTGCTGTCAGACTGTTCTAAACATGGGAAACATGCGCCCCTTTACAGGCATACCATAGACACCCCCCCAGCTACGAAATTTAAAGGGATATTACACTTTTATTGTTTGACTTTAAGTATTATAAAAATCACTGCTCCTGAAAAAACGGCCGTTTTTTTAAAACTTTTTTTTGCATTGATCCATGTCCCCTGGGGCAGGACCCAGGTCCCCAAACACTTTTTATGACAATAACTTGCATATAAGCCTTTAAAATTAGCACTTTTGATTATTCATGTTCGTGTGCCATAGACTTTAATGATGTTCACGTGTTCGAACAAACTTTTTTCCTGTTCGCATGTTCTGGTGCGAACCGAACAGGGGAGTGTTCGACTCATCCCTAATGGGAATCTTCCTCCACTCCAAACTTGTTCATTCGTGTCTTTATGGACCTTTTTTTGTGCACTGGTGCAGTCATGTTGGAACAGGAAGGGGCCAGCCCATAACTGTTGCCACAAAGTTGGGAGCATGAAATTGTCCAAAATGTCTTGGTATGCTGACTCCTTAAGTGTTCCCTTCACTGGAACTGAGGAGCCAAGCCCAACCTCTGAAAAACAACCTCACACCATAATCCCGCCTCCACCAAATGATTTGTACCAGTGCACAAAGCAAGGTCCTGACTAGGGATGAGCCGAACACCCCCCCGGTTCGGTTCGCACCAGAACCTGCGAACGGACCGAAAGTTCGCACGAACGTTAGAACCCCATTGACGTCTATGGGACTCGAACGTTCGAAATCAAAAGTGCTCATTTTAAAGGGTAATTTGCATGGTATTGTCCTAAAAAGGATTTGGGGACCCAGGTCCTACCCCAGGGGACATGTATCAATGCAAAAAAACTTTTAAAAACGGCCGTTTTTTCGGGAGCAGTGATTTTAATGATGCTTAAAGTAAAAAAAAAAAAAGTGAAATAATTCCTTTAAATATCGTACCTGGGGGGTGTCTATAGTATGCCTGTAAAGTGACGCGTGTTTCCCGTGTTTAGAACAGTCCCTGCACCAAATGTCATTTTCAAAGGAAAAAATCTCATTTAAAACTGCTTGCGGGTTTAATGAAATGTCGGGTCATGGCAATATGGATGAAAATCAGTGAGACAAACGGCATGGGTACCCCCCAGTCCATTACCAGGCCCTTTGGGTCTTGTATGGATATTAAGGGGAACCCCGCACCCAAATTAAAATAAGGAAATCTCTTTGTAATTTTGAACGGGTACATTTTTAACGTGTTTAGCTCCAGCCAAAAAATCTTTTTTTAAGCTTTTTGGAAAACATAGGGAAGGGTTATCACCCCTGTGACATTTGTTTTACTGTCTTTCCTCCTCTTCAGAAGATTTCACCTCACTTTTTGTCCCAATGAAAAATGTTTTTTTGAAAATTTGGGTTTTTTTGTGGAACAAGGATTGGAAAGCATCAGTGGAAAGGAGAAATTTTTTTCCCATATTAACTCTTACAGGAGAGAATTTCCCTTCCTAGGGGTAGATTTCATCTCACTTCCTGTTGTCTCCTTCCGTTTGCAAGTAGGAGTCGTTTGTAAGTTAGATGTTTGAAAGTAGGGTCCTGCCCTATATACTCAGCAGAAATTTGGGCCTTAGGTGTTGCTGTGGCCACAACACTGTAAGCCCTCACAGGGCCCTGCTGTGAAATATTAGATCAAGAATTGTAATTACATGCCCCTGTTGAACAGGAGCTGAAAAATTAGGCGTTAGGCACTGGTGCTGGTGCCACAACACTGCAACCCCTCACAGACACTCTAGTTGGAATGCAGGAACGAGCCCTGCTGCAAAGTACTACATCAAAAATTGTAATTACACGCCCCTGTTAAACAGGGGCTGAAAAATTGTGCCTTAGGCACTGGTGGTGGCGCCCAGAACCAAAAATGTTCTTACAAGCTATCAGCGTGATGATTGAGGAGGAAGAGGATAATTACTCAGGGATAGTCACTCAGCATCAGCATAGGCAGTCTTTGAAGGGATCTGAGATTTCAAAAAAAATTATTCGGTTACATCAGCATCAGGTGCTTGGTAGCTGGTGGTGATCCAAGACTGATTCATTTTTATGAAGGTCAGCCGATCGACCGAGTCGGTGGACAGACGCACCCTGTGATCGGTTACCACGCCTCCAGCAGCACTGAATGTGCGTTCCGAAAGAACGCTGGATGCAGGACAGGCCAGTAGCTCAATTGCATACTGTGCAAGCTCTGGCCAGTGATCCATCCTCAAGACCCAGTAACCCAGAGGATTTCCGGTGGGAAAGGTGTCCAAGTCTTATCTTGCCCCTAGGTATTCCTGCAAACAGACGCTGGCGATGGTTGCTGGAACCGATCATACCTTGGGGCTGCGGACCAAAAAATTGTCTGAACGCATCGGTCAGACGGCCACCTTCTCCACCGCTCCTTCTTTGACTGACCGAAGCCTCAGCAACACGTTGTCCAGAAACAGGAGTTTGTAACCTCCCAGTCTCTGGGAACGCGTTGCACAGACCTTTCTGCAAGGCCTCCCGAAGATGTTTCATCCTCTGCTCCCTCTGCGATGGCAAGATAAGGTCCGCAACCTTATCCTTGTAACGTGGATCAAGGAGGGTTGCCAGCCAGTATTGGTCCTTCTCCTTGATACCACGAATACGAGGATCCTTACGCAGGCTTTGCAGGATCAGGGAGGCCATGCAGCGTAGGTTTGCTGAGGCATTCGGTCCGGAGTCCTCTGGGTCACTAAGGACGACAACGTCCGCAGCCACCTCCTCCCAGCCACGTACAAGTCCATGTGTTTCTTGGGACTGATCCCTTAAAGACTGCTGCTGATGCTGAGTGCCAGGCTCCACCTCCATACTGACACAATCTTCCTCCTCCTCCTCCTCCTCCTCCTCGTCCTCTTCCTGTGTGATCGGCGGGCACGCAGGAACACTGTCTGGATAAAGGGGGCCTTGAGAGCTAAGGAAGTCCTCCTCTTCCTGCCTCTATTCTGCCTCAAGTGCCCTGTCCATTATTCCACGCAGCGTGTGCTCCAACAGGTGGACAAGGGGGACAGTGTCACTGATGCATGCACTGTCACTGCTCACCATCCTCGTGGCCTCCTCAAATGGTGACAGGACAGTGCATGCATCCCTGATTATGGCCCACTGGCGTGGGGAAAAAAAACCAAGCTCCCCTGACCCTGTCCTGGTGCCATAGTCGCACAGGTACTCATTGATGGCCCTCTGCTGCGTGTGCAGCCGCTGCAGCATGGCCAACGTTGAGTTCCACCTGGTGGGCATGTCACAGATTAGGAGGTTCTTGGGCAGGTTAAACTCCTTTTGGAGGTCCGTCAGCCGAGCACTGGCATTATATGACCGGCGGAAATGCACACAGACTTTCCTGGCCTGCCTCAGGACATCCTGTAAGCCCGGGTACCTGCCCAAGAACCGCTGCACCACCAAGTTAAGGACGTGAGTCAAACAGGGCACATGGGTCATTTGTCCCTGTCGGAGGGCAGAGAGGAGGTTGGTGCCATTGTCGCAAACCACCATTCCTGCCTTAAGTTGGTGTGGCGTCAACCACCTCTGAACCTGCCCCTGCAGAGCTGACAGAACCTCTGCCCCAGTGTGGCTCCTGTCCCCCAAGCACACCAGCTCAAGCACCGCATGGCATCTTTTGGCCTGCGTACTTGTGTAGCCCCTTGAACGACTACGAAGCACCGCTGGTTCCGAGGAAGAGGCCATGGAGGAAGAAGAAGAGGAGGGGGTGGAGGAGAGAGGTGTGTCACAATCATTAGCATTTTGGAGGCGTGGTGGCGGAACAACCTCCAACACTACTGCACCTTGTCCTGCATCCTTCCCAGCTGCCAGCAGAATCACCCAATGCGCCGTGAAACTTAGGTAACGTCCCTGTTCATGCCTGCTGGACCATGAGTCAGCGGTAATATGCACCTTACCGCTGACCGCCCTGTCCAGTGAGGCATGAACATTGCCTTCCACATGCCGGTAGAGAGCCGGAATCGCCTTCCGTGAGAAAAAGTGGCGTTTGGGTACCTGCCACTGAGGAACCGCACATTCCACAAACTCACGGAAGGGGGCAGAGTCTACCAACTGAAAAGGCAGCAGTTGAAGTGCTAGCAATTTTGACAAGCTAGCATTCAACCGCTGGGCATGTGGATGGCTGGGAGCAAACTTCTGTCGGCGGTGCAGCAGCTGGGGCAGGGAAATTTGCCTGGTACAATCTGACGTCGGTGTACCAAAAGCAGATTGCCCACAAGTACTTGGCTGTGACACACCTAATTCTACACCTTCATTCCTCTCAGTGCAGGTCTCAGAGAGGACTGGAGGTCTAGTGGGGTTGGAAATCTCAGCTGATGAGGAGCAAGGAGAGGTCCTCTTTGTTCTTTGGTGTGGGTCTTTTAGATACGCTTGCCAACGAACTGCATGGCAGGTCAACATATGTCTGGTCAAGCATGTGGTACCCAAGCGGGAGATGTTTTGGCCACGTGAGATACGCTTGAGACATATGTTGCAAATAGCAGCGGTGCGATCTGATGCACTCGTCTCAAAAAAGGCCCACACCAAAGAACTTTTTGAATAACGCGCAGAGACTGCAGCGCCCTGCACATGTGGAGCTTTGGGGTGTGATGCAGTCAATGTGCTGCCCTTAGGCTGCCCCCTGGAGGGCATCCTGCCTCGTTGGTGATGTGCCTCCTCCTCCTCCTCCTCCTATCAGGCACCCACGTTGAGTCAGTGACCTCATCATCCCCTCCCTCCTCATCACTGGAGCAAACCTGGCAGTATGCTGCAGCAGGGGGAGCATGACTGCCAGATTGCTGTCCTTCTTGGGCACCCCCTCTGTCCGTGTTCATGTTACTGCCTTCATCGAGCTCAGTATCATCATCAGAGCCTTCCAAACGCTGGGCATCCTCCTGGAGCATGTACCCAACACTGTGGTCAAACAGTTTGAGGGACTCCTCAGGAGGACATGGTGGAGCTAGGGAAGGAGTCACTGATGACATTGAGCCGAGGGAAGAGGCCGCTGCTTTGCCAGACAAAGCACCCTGGGCATGGGTGAGAGAGGATGAGGAGGATGAGGACGGCTTGGTCATCCACTCGACCAAGTCTTCCGCATGTTGCGGCTCAACACGGCCAGCTGCCAAAAAAAAGGCCAAGCGTGTCCCATGGCCACGTGCTGAGGATGCACCGTCTCCACGACCAGCACTAGACACAGAGCCTGCTTGCCCTCTTTTATTGGCTTGTGACTGTCTGCCTCTCCTTCTTGGCATTCCAGACATACTAATGGCCTGTAGCTGCACTAAGCTGGGAGATATATATATATATAATCAACTGCCTGCCTGTAGTATGAGAACACCACCAACCTTCTACAGGTAGCTTTAGCTGAACACTGAGGTGGACGCACCCCACTAACTTGTAGGTTTAGCTGAACACTGTGAGCAGGACGCACTGCACTAACTGTAAATAGTCTAGCTGCCTGACCGTGGTACTAATAGGATCAAAAGAACACCAGTAATTTTCTTCAGGTAGCTTTATATACTGTAACAAGACAAGCCTGCCTGTCAGTAGGAAGATAACAGGAACGGATCTAGCTGAACACTGTGAGCAGGACGCACTGCACTAAATGTAAATAGTTTAGCTGCCTGACCGTGGTACTAATAGGATCAAAAGAACACCAGTAATTTTCTTCAGGTAGCTTTATATATTGTAACAAGACAAGCCTGCCTGTCAGTAGGAAGATAACAGGAACGGATCTAGCTGAACACTGTGAGCAGGACGCACTGCACTAAATGTAAATAGTCTATCTGCCTGACCGTGGTACTAATAGGATCAAAAGAACACCAGTAATTTTCTTTAGGTAGCTTTATATACTGTAACAAGACAAGCCTGCCTGTCAGTAGGAAGATAACAGGAACGGATCTAGCTGAACACTGAGCAGGACGCACTGCACTAAATGTAAATAGTCTAGAAGATAACAGGAACGGATCTAGCTAAACTGAATACAGTGTATATATATATATATATATGCAACACCTGGGATGCATATATATACACAATACACTTTAAGTGCAGCTAACTGACTGACTGTCCTGCCTAATCTAGCTAACTCAAATGAAATTACACTGTCTCTCTCTCTCTCTCTCTCTCTCTCTCTCTCTAAGCACACCGGAACACACTGCACAGGGCCGCCGTGCAGGCGGCCTTATATAGTGTGGGGCGTGTACTAAATCCCCTGAGCCATAATTGGCCAAAGCCTCCTTGGCTTTGGCCAATTACGGCTCTCTGGTCAGGCGGCGCTGTGATTGGCCAAGCATGCGGGTCATAGTGCATGCTTGGCCAATCATCAGCAAGCAATGCACTGCGATGCCGCAGTGAATTATGGGCCGTGACGCGCCACACGAATTTGGCGCGAACGGCCCATATCGTTTGCAACTCGGCGAACGACCGAACAGCCGATGTTCGAGTCGAACATGGGTTCGACTCGAACACGAAGCTCATCCCTAGTCCTGACCTCAACCTGATAGAACACCTTTGGGATGAATTAGAGCAGAGACTGTGAGCCAGGCCTTTTTTTCCAACATCGGTGCCTGACCTCACAGATGCGCTTCTTGAAGAATGGTCAAACATTCCCATAGACACACTCCTAAACCTGCCTTCCCAGAAAAGGGTGAACCAACTCAATATTGAACCCTACGGACTAAGACTGGGATGCCATTAAATTTCATGTGCATGTAAAGGCAGGTGTCCCAATACTTTTGCACACCTGGTAGTTCACAAGCAAACGCCCTACACCCTGTGATACCTCCACTGTGCTCCTGAATAAGTGAAGTATAATTTAAATAAACTATAGCTGCCACTTAATATGTAACAAATACGTGACTGAATTTAAACCTCTAGAAATAAGTGGAGTAAATTGTAGCGCTCAAATAAATAAAAAATGAAAAAAGTCAGTTGCGACTAAACATGTCGGGGCGCCGCTATACGGCAAGCATCTGAAGCGTGACACAGGACGTTGTAACGTGACACGCTGCATCGAATGGTGAAGGCTTGAGACTAGGAGTGGGTGAGACTGCACAGCTGACACACTATCCTGGCTCCGCCGTGACCACTATAGATTGCTTTATTAGTGCATGGATTGGCTTGGATTGGATTTGGCCTACTTTGGTTTTTACACATGTGAGTGCAATGTTGTGCGATGGTTTGAATTTTTAATACATTTGCTGTACTTTATCACACTATTTGGAGCATTTTTTCATTTTTCTTGTGGAGCAATCACTTCTTGAGGAAAAGGATTTGTTGCATTTACGCTCGCTATTTGGAGATCACGTTTGGAAGCTGGAGATCACATTTTAACCACCAATAAGTGTGGGTTGAGGCGAGTAATGCCAAACACGAGAGTGGGAGTCAATTTTAGTTGGTGAGTGCAAATCTTTAAGTGGGAGTGGAAGCACAAACACTGAGGTGTGGTGGAAGATCACAAATAACCAAGAGTTTTCATTTATAAATTTTTTCAGACTATTCATCAGAATATTCATAATTCATGAACTTTATGTCAACACTTTATTCATTATTTTCACATCTGTCACAGGGTGTGTTTTGATTATTATGTGATATGATGTGTTTGCTCACAGTGTTCACCAATAACTTTTTTTGTTAGAATATATTCACATGATATGAACTTTATGTTAAGATTTCATTTATTATTTTCACAGCTGCCACAGGGTGTGTTGCTTTGAACATTATGTGATATGATGTGTTTGCTCACAGTGTTCACCAATAACTTTTTTGTCAGATCACATTCATATTGTGACTGATTTTCAATGAGGGTATTATTGTCAATATTCACACATATATACTTTTACTGTTCATTTAGATTGATCATTGCTTTCATTAGCACATTTTTTTTTTATTTTATTTTTTTTTTTATTTGAGCGCTACTATTTACTCCACTTATTTCTAGAGGTTTAAATTCAGTCACGTCCCAATACTTTTGGTAATATAATATAAGTGAAAATTCAATTGAACAGTAAAATGAACTTCTTTACACCTTCATTTTATCAGTTCTAATAAGCACTTGATTCATTTTTAGAAATGTTTAGCAATGGCAGACGATATATTTTCCTAATAATGGATTGTATTGAATGATCGGGTACTTTGCAAACACAGTGTGATTAAAGTGAATTAAAGAAATTAACTTTTTTCTTTTTTGATCTAATTTGGTTTGCTAAGTATACAATTTAAAATGTTTTATTCTATCTGTTTAATACATTAAAAAATATATCTGATGATCCTGCCAGAAATCCTGACTTCTCACAGGTTGAGTTATCAGCCCTGACAAAGTTACTTCTGCAAACTACACAATACCACCTCTCCCTCATATTAAGAAGATAAGGAAAATTGGAGAAGTCCTTTAATCCAAATCAGGAGCATTATCCTAGGGTGACTACACTGTTATTTTACAGAACAGTTATGCCCCGTACAAACGATCGGAAATTCCGCCAGCAAAAGTCGGATGTGAACTTTTGGTCGGAAATTCCGACCGTGTGTATGCTACATCAGACTTTTGCTGGCGGAATTTCTGCCAGCAAAAAATTGATTGCAGGTTCTCTATTTTTCAGACGAAAAAAGTTCCTACCTGAAATTCCGATCGTCTGTAGCAATTCTGACGCGCCAAATTCCTATGCATGCTCGGAAACAATTCGACACATGCTCGGAAGCATTGAACTTCATTTTCTCGGCTCATCGTAGTGTTGTATGTCACCGCGTTCCTGGCGGTCAAAAGTTCAGAGAACTTTTGTGTGACCGTGTGTATGCAAGGCAAGCTTGAGCGGAATTCTGTCGGAAAAACCATCCAAGGTTTTTCTGACGGAAATTCCGATTGTGTGTACAGGGCATAACCACCTGACATCCGGCCGTAGCCGAATGACGGCTTCAGCGCGGATGTCAATTCCCGGGAGGCCATCATATGACGGCCTCCCCTTTCCTCGCTCCCCGTGCGCGCTCACAAGCGCGCAACAGGGAAATTCTGTGTTGGCCGTGTCCCTTGGACACAGCCAATCACAGATCGCTGTAAACGGCCAATCACAGCGGCCGTTTACAGCGCGATCGCTGCCTCCAATGAGAGATGATCTAAAATGTAAACAATTGAGATCATCTCTCATTGCCGGCTCTCTCTCCTCACACAGAGACAGCGTGTGAGGAGAGAGAGATCTGTGAGTTTGTATTTAACGTTTACTGTGCCTACAGTGCCCCTCAATACAGTTCCCCATCAATACAGTGCAGCATCAGTACAGTGCCAAATCGGTGCCCACCTGTGCCAAATCGGTGCCCACCTGTGCCAAATCGGTGCCCACCTGTGCCAATCGGTGTCCACCTGTCTGCCCAGCGGTGATCAGTGTCCAGCTGCACATCTGCACAATCAGTGACCACCTGTGCCACCTCATCAGTGACCACCTGTGCCACCTCATCAGTGACCACCTGTGCCACCTCATCAGTGCCCACCTGTGCCAATCAGTGCCCACCTGTGCCAATCAGTGCACATCTGTGCTGCCTCAGTGCACATCTGTGCCGCCCCATCTGTGCTGCCCCATCTGTGCCGCCCCATCAGTGCCCAGCTGTGCCACCTCATAAGTGCACATCTGTGCAATCTCAGTGCACATCTGTGCAATCTCAGTGCCCACCTGTTCCACCTCATCAGTGCCCACCTGTGCCGCCTCATCAGTGCCCACCTGTGCCGCCTCATCAGTGCCCACCTGTGCCGCCTCATCAGTGCCCACCTGTGCCGCCTCATCAGTGCCCACCTGTGCCACCTCATTAGTGCACATCTGTTCCACCTCATCAGTGCACATCTGTTCCACCTCATCAGTGCCCATCTGTGCTCATCAGTGCCGCCTCATCAGTGCAGGCTTAGCAACCATGGCCAAAAGAAGCTTATCCGCCGAGGAGGCGTACCAAATACTGTCCCAGGTCGACGAGAGCAACGGGGAGCTCTCTTTTTCAGATTCCCTTTCCGATTCCGAGTCGGACATAAACTATGAGCCAGTCTTCAGTAGTGAAACACTGAGTGACTCAGAGGAGGAAGAGATTCGGCCCGCCAAACGAAGGCGTTCTGGTGGGGAGGCAGTGGCATCTACCAGCACGGCAGTCCCATCCACCAGCACGGCAGTCCCGTCCACCAGCACGGCAGTCCCGTCCACCAGCACGGCAGTCCCGTCCACCAGCACGGCAGTCCCGTCCATCAGCACCGCAGTGCCTCGGCAAGAAAGGCCAAGGACCCAAGCCAGCCTTCCCTATGCCCTGCAGAACCCCTTGTGGCTTCCTCCTAATTCAGGAGAAGCCAACATTCCCCCTTTCACTGCCCAGCCAGGAGTCCAGGTGAACACGGAGAATTTTTCCCCAATAGATTTTTTTAATTTATTTTTTACCGAGGACATGCTGTCAAGTATTGTGGCCCAGTGCAACCTTTATGCACATCAATTCATTGCGAATAATCCAACGTCCTACTATGCCCGTCCCTACGAATGGAGAGACCTAACGGTGGAGGAGTTTAAGGTTTTTTTAGGGCTCACATTTGACATGGGACTCACGAAAAAAAACACTTTGCTGTCCTATTGGTCAACCCACCCCCTCCAACACCTGCCAATATACTCCAAGGTGATGCCCAGAAACAGATGCCTCATGATATTGAGGTTTCTTCATTTCAACAACAATACCCAGTGCCCTCCCCGAAATGACCCAAACTATGATAGACTTTTCAAAATTCGGCCACTTTTAAATGATTTTTCTGCACTATTCCCCCTACTGTTTACCCCAGACAAAAACATATGTGTGGATGAGTCCCTTCTTAAGTTTAGTGGCAGGCTTAAGATGAAGCAATATATTCCCAGTAAAAGGGCACGCTATGGGGTGAAGGTATACAAATTATGTGACCGAGTCACAGGTTACTTGTATGCCTTCAAAGTGTACGAAGGGAAGGACACCCAGCTGCAACCCCCTAATTGCCCAGACTACTTGGGATCAAGCGGGAAAATTGTTTGGGATCTCACATACCCCCTACTGGAGAAAGGCTACCACCTGTACGTAGATAACTTCTACACATCTCTGCCCCTGTTCCACAACCTGCATCGGATGAAGACGCCTGCATGTGGTACCATCAAAAAGAACCGGAAGGGCTTTCCTCAAAGTCTGGTCAATAAAAAATTGAGAAAAGGAGAAACGGCGAGTCTACGAAACAACAAGATTTTGGCAGTGAAGTGGAGAGACAAAAGAGATGTATACATGTTGTCTTCAATCCACGATGATACCTTTATGGAAATCCCCAGAAGAAATGGCCCCATACAGAAACCTAAATGCATCTTTGACTATAATTTGTTTATGGGGGGAGTCGACTTGAATGACCAGATGCTAGAACCGTACCTTGCCACAAGACGGACATACCATTGGTATAAGAAAGTCGCAATTTATTTTTTTCATTTGGCCATCTACAATTCTTATGTCATTTATCGTAACTCCACCCAAAACCCCAAACGCTTCCTTGGCTACCAGGAGGACGTTTTCACTGCCCTTACATTCCCGAACGGCCCCCCAGAAAATATCCGATCTGATGTTCTAAGTTGACTCTCCGAACGCCACTTTCCAGATAAGATCCCTCCCAAACCAACTGGCCAACGACGGCAAAAAAAATGTAAGGTGTGTACCAGAGCTGGATTCAGAAGAGACACATCTTATTATTGTGCACAATGTCCTTCTGAACCAGGCCTCTGGGTAGGTGAATGTTTTCGTCGTTACCATACTTCAGTAAATTATTAGTGAAGTATGGTAAACGTAAGCCTCCGTTCCTGCAATTTACCCTCACACCCCTTATGCCACTGCCTCCTCTGTAACTGACCCTGGCTTGTTATTTGACCACGCTTCTGCCTAACGATTCTGCACATACCTCTGCCTGATCTGGAACTGACCCTGGACTGTTATTCGACCATGCTTCTGCCCAACGATTCTGTACATACCTCTGCCTGATCTGGAACTGACCTTGGACTGTTTGACCATGATATTTGCCTGCCTCTTGGACTGATCTTGTACCCTGCAACTGGACTAGTGGGATTCAACACAGGGGTCTCACATATGTGAGGGGCTCCAGAATTGTTTTTCTGGATGAAGAAAACAATTTATTTTGTTTTCTCAATCCTAGATTAGGGTCTGGAGACTCTGAGGCTTCAAAGAGATTTGGGTGGGAGAAGCCTCTACCCCTGTCCCCATTCTGTCCTGAACGAGGCCCTACTTCTTCCTGTAGGACTTACTGCCGTCATGCCTCTGCCTGTTGCACTGACCACACCACATGGACCTGCCTACTACCAGGACCAATATTTTTGGCACTGCGGACAATATCTCTGCCTGCACTGACCCTGGACTTTATATGGACAGTAACCCTGCCTGCTGCCTGGACAATTGTGTTCGCCGCTGCTGACCAAGTCCCTGCCTGCTGCCTGGACCAGTGCTATCCTCCTGTGTACAACTGCGCTACTACAACCACAGGTAATCTTTTTTGTTTACACTTTGCTCAGCATAATGTATTTTGGGGTGTAATTCTTGGTATGTGCATGCTATGTGTCCCTGGAACACCTGACGGTGTTCCTTGCATGTTGGGCCTCTGTATGTGGCCAGGCAGTGAAAAAGTCCCACACATGTGGTATCGTAATACTCAGGAGGAGTAGCAGAATGTATTTTGGGATGTCATTTTTGTTATCTAAATGCTATGTGTTGGAAATATCTTATAAACGGACAACTTTGTGTAAAAAAAAAAATGCGTTTTCATTTTTTTCCATATTTTCCAAAAACTTCTGGAAAAAAATAAACCATTCAAAAGACTCATTATGCCTCATAGATTATACGTTGGGGTGTTGGCTTTCCAAAATGGGGTCATTTTGTGGGTGTTTCCATTGTCCTGGTGCTCCAGGGCCTTCAAAATTGCAATAGGTGGTTGAGAAATGTGATGTGTAATTTATGCTCCTAGAACACCTGATGGTGCTTCATGCATGTTGGGCCTCTGTATGTGGCCAGGCAGTGAAAAAGTCCCACGAATGTGGTATTGTAATACTCAGGAGTAGCAGAATGTATTTTGGGGTGTCATTTTTGCTATCTAAATGCTATGTGTTGAAAATATCTTATAAACGGACAACTTTGTGTAAAAAAAAAATGCGGTTTCATTTTTTTCCACATTTTCCAAAAACTTCTGGAAAAAAATAAACCATTCAAAAGACTCATTATGCCTCATAGATTATATGTTGGGGTGTTAGCTTTCCAAAATGGGGTCATTTTGTGGGTGTTTCCATTGTCCTGGTGCTCCAGGGCCTTCAAAAGTGTAATAGGTGGTTGAGAAATGTGATGTGTAATTTATGCTCCTAGAACACCTGATGGTGTTCCATGCATGTTGGGCCTCTGTATGTGGCCAGGCAGTGAAAAAGTCCCTCACATGTGGTATCGTAATACTCAGGAGGAGTAGCAGAATGCATTTTGGGGTGTCATTTGTGGTATACACATGCCATGTGAGAGTAATAAGCTATTACAATGTCAATTTTGTGGGGAAAAAAAAATCTCAATTTTGCAAAGAATTGCGGGAAAAAAATACAACTTCAAATAACTCACCATGCCTCTAACTAAATACATTGAAATGTCTACTTTCCAAAAAGGGGTTATTTGGGGGGCATTTGTACTTTCCTGGCTTGTTAGGGTCTCAGGAAATGAGATAGGCCTCAGTACATCAGATGTGATAATTTTTTTATGATTTGCACCATAGCTTGTAGACTAAAACTTTCACACAGACCAAATAATTTCCACAAATTTTTGGTTATTTTTACCAAAGATATGTAGCAGTATAAATTGTGGCCAAAATTTATGAAGAAAAATTATGAATTTGCAAAATTTTATCACAGAAATTAGAAAAAATGTGTTTTTTTTCAAAATTTTCGGTCTTTTTTCATTTATAGCGCAAAAAATAAAAAACCCAGAGGTGATCAAATACCACCAAAATAAAGCTCTATTTGTATGAGAAAAAGGACAAAAAATCATTTGGGTACAGTGTTGCATGACTGAGTAATTGTCATTCAAAGTGTGAGAGCACTGAAAGCTGAAAATTGGTCTGGATAGGAGGGGGGTTTAAGTGCCTAGTAAGCAAGTGGATAAGTGAGGTTTGTCACCCTAGGACAGGAAGTTATTGTTATTGGTAGGACCACAAGGCAAATTAAAGTAAGGGCCTGAAAAAATAAAACTAATGCAGCTACAACATCTAAGAAATGCAATCTATTACTTTTGCATACAGAAACTATTTGCCCACCTAATTGTATACATATGGAATAAACCACTTCTTTTTGGATCTAAGTTTGATATGATGTGCGATCTAAAGATTGAGGATAAGAGAAAGAAGGGCTCTTCTGGATAGCTGTATCTGACCAGAGAAAATAATCCTCAAAGGGTGAATATAGTTCTGGCTGATGGACGTCTGTGTAGGGCTCTGAGGCAGCACTTCAAGAGTAAAGCAACAACTCTAAAGGAAACAGGATAAAAAAGAAGGCGCCTCTAAGTGCAGCAGCATTAAGACTTATATTTCGCCAAAGGATTAAAAACACTTACTAGAGGTAGAAGTTAAAAACTCTGTGTGTGAAAAAGTCCAGCTTGGGGGGGTGGTCCTTGGATGATCAGGTCTGCAGTAGGTGTTGATCCAGACTGTCCAGCAGAGGGAAACCGCGTGATCAGAAACCAGGAGAGATGGCAGTGTTGGAGTATACCAGCAGCATGAAGAAGGAGCTCTGAAACACGTCCCGCCTAATAGACGTCACTTCCGGCCTGTGCAGTTCATGCTGGCTTCGGGCGCACTTCCACTGACGTCACCTACGAGTCCAGCATCCTACGCTGGTATACTCCAACACAGCCATCTCTCCTGATTTCTGATCACGCGGTTTCCCACTGCTGGACAGTCGGGATCAACAAAACCTACTGCGGACCTGATCATCCAAGGACCACCCCCCAAGCTGGACTTTTTAACACACATGATGAGTTTTTAACTTCTACCTCTAGTAAGTGCTTTTAATCCTTTGGCGAATTAAAAGTCTTAATGCTGCTGCACTTAGAGGTGCCTTCTTTTTTATCTGATCTGATCGAAAATCTGTTACTTTAAAGTTAGTTTAGGCTATCAACAGCAGTAATAATCTAGACAATAGACATGAGATAGTATAACAGTTTTAGCCCCCGTTCACACCGGTATGACTTGTCATGCGATTTGACAGTTCCAAATTACATGACAAGTCGTACCTCATTGCTGGTAATGGAACTGTTCATATCGCCATTATGAAAAAGGTTCCTGCACTACTTTTTACCGATTTCATTGGAACTTGCATAGACCTCTGTTAAAAGAAGTTCCAGGCAGCAAAAAAATTGTCTGATGTGCGGCTTTGAAATTGCGCCAAAGTAGTGCAATTTCAAAGCTGCACCGGTGTGAACGGGAGCTTATGTGGACTTTCTATGTTAAAGCAATTTCCTACTACAAAATACCAATCTGTGCTTCTACTCCTTACTAATCTATTCTGCTGCATAGCACTAATCTGTTCTACTACAAAGCACTGATCTATTCTGCTACATAGTACTGTGTACTGCATGTTTCTCAAGAGCTCACAAACACAGCTTGAGATGTAGACCAGCTTACAAAGCGCACATAAGGTTGTCAGTGAGCTCTTCTCTCCAAATCCATGAATGAACCAAAGAATGTACAGACATTATGGCTCCAATAATGATGTCCCCTTTTTGACAAAATTCATATTCAAAAGTATATTCCTTCATTCTAAGGTGACAGCCAGTTGCTGTGCTTGGTGACTTGCAAGGTGTCACAGAGAGAGAACAGATTACGAACATAGTAATTATTATCTTTGTTATAATGTTACATAATTTCTGAAAGAATTGAGACATCCTTCTTTCTTGCTCCTGTCTGGATTCTGTTAGATGCATGGCAAACAGTAGATTGATATACTCTTTGGTTTAAGTAAAAATATATAACGGATGATAAAAAAAGAAAGAAAGAAAGATAAGAATTCAACAAAGACAACCTCTCATGTATGACTATATAAATATAAATGATAAAAGTTGATTATGAAAAAAAAAAAGAACTAGAAAAATAGACAAACATGCACAACTATGCTTAAAGTGGTAACAAGACCCCAGAATGGGTTAGCCACTTTCATGCTTTCTGTAGGAGCAGGACCTAAGCTGCTGGTTCTTTCAAGGGTTAGTTAGACTAGGAAATGGTACCTAACTAAGATTATGTTATAAGTAGGGATGAGCCGAACACCCCAAACACCGTTAAAGTCTATGGGACACAAATGTGAAAAATCAAAAGTGCTAATTTTAAAGGCTTATATGCAAGTTATTGTCATAAAAAGTGTTTGGGGACCCAGGTCATGCCCCAGGGGACATGTATCAATGCAAAAAAAAGTTTTAAAAACTACCGTTTTTTCGGGAGCAGTGATTTTAATAATGCATAGTGTGAAACAATAAAAATGAAATATTCCTTTAACCACTTGAGGTCCGGGCCATAGCCGAATGACGGCTACAGCGCGGACCTCAATCTTCGGGAGGCCGTCATGGGACGTCCTCCCCTGTCCTCATTCTCACGAGCGCGCAACGGGGGAAATTCTGTGCTGGCTGTGTCCCTTGGACACAGCCAGTCACAGATCGCGGTAAACGGCCAATCGCATTGGCTGTTTACAGCACGATCGGCGGTGCTAATGAGAGATGATCTCAAATGTAAACATATGAGATAATCTCTCATTGCCGGCTCTCTCTTCTCATACAGAGACCATGTGTGAGGAGAGAGAGGATATCTGCAGCGATCTGTACCTTCAGTGAGTGAAAAAAAAAATTTTTAGTGATAAAAGTGCCTAAACAGTGCCCAAACAGTGCCCAATCAGTGCCCCATCAGTACAGTGGGATCTGTGCCAATCAGTGCCCACCTGTGCCAATCGGTGACCACTTGCACCCACCTGTGCCAATCTGTGCCCACCTGTGCCCATCTGTGCCATTGGTGATTAGTGTCCGGACATCTGTGCACATCTGCAATCAGTGCCCACCTGTGCCACCGAATCGGTGCCCACCTGTGCCACCGAATCGGTGCCCACCTGTGCCAATCAGTGGCCATCTGTGCCGCCTCATCAGTGGCCATCTGTGCCGCCTCATCAGTGGCCATCTGTGCCGCCTCATCAGTGGCCATCTGTGCCGCCTCATCAGTGGCCATCTGTGCCGCCTCATCAGTGCACATCTGTTCCGGCTCATCAGTGCCCATCTGTGCCACTTCAGTGCCCATCTGTGCCATCTCATCAGTGCCACCTCATCAGTGCATATCTGTGCCATAAATCAGTGCCCATCTGGGCAGCCTCAGTGCACATCTGTGCAATCAATCAGTGCCCATCTGTGCAGCTTCATCAGTGCCCATCTGTGCCGCCTCATCAGTGCACATCTGTGCCACTTAATCAGTGCACATCTGTGCAATCAGTCAGTGCACATCTGTTCCGCCTCATTAGTGCCCATCTGTTCCACCTCATCAGTGCCCATCTGTACCACCTCATCAGTGCCCATCTGTGCCACCTCAGTGCCCATCTGTGCCATCTCATCAGTGCAACCTCATCAGTGCCCATCTGTGCCGCCTCAGTGCACATCTGTGCAATCAATCAGTGCCCACCTGTGCAGCTTCATCAGTGCCCATCTGTGCAGCTTCATCAGTGCCCATCTGTGCTACCTCATCAGTGCCAAAATGTGCCACTTCATCAGTGCACATCTGTGTAATCAGTGCACATCTGTGCCGCCTCATCAGTGCACATCTGTGCAGCCTCATCAGTTCCGCCTCATCAGTGCACATCTGTTCCGCCTCATCAGTGCACATCTGTTCCACCTCATCAGTGCTCCTCTGTGCCGCCTCATCAGTGCCCCTCTGTGCCACCTCAGTGCCCATCTGTGCTCATCAGTACCGCCTCATCAGTGCCCATCAGTGCAGGCTTAGCACACACCTGTGTAGTCGCATCACCACCAGCAAGCATGTCCAAAAGAGGCTTTTTCTCTAGTCATCTTCCAGGACGGCAGGCCTGAGAGATGAGAGGCTCCTCCCTACAGGAAACACAATCAATCGACAGCTGTTTTAAGTCCCCACCCTTCCCCTTGAACCTCAGTTTTTGATTGTGTTTCTCCCTACACAGCGAAATCGTTTGTTTTTTTCCAAATGACCCGAAGCCTGGGGCTGGTGGTCCCCCCCTGGGAGCCGGACCAAATGCCTGGGGAAGGCCTACGGCCACATCACCCTGAAAGTGAAAGAGGGCGCCGCCTGCCCGATCTCGTATGATCTCGGAAGCAAAGCAGGGTCGGGCCTGGTTAGTACCTGATGGGCCTCTGGGTCTGGCCGAATATATTTATCCTTCCTGGGGGGTTCCCCTATCCTTTCCTCAGGGGGGGCAGCAGAAACTGGAAGAGCCCCCCTGAGAGCTGAAGGCCCCTGGGTACAGTGGTGTCCCCAGAACTTCAGGGGCCTTTTTCCTGTCTCCCCCCCTTACCTGTCCGGGCGTCCGTTCACACAGGGGTGCTGGCTGTCAGTTCTTTCCAGGGCCCCCGACTCCTGGGCCCCTGGTAGCTCGCGTGGGCTGCTGGGGAGGGTGCCGCCTGAATGACCCGCGTTCTTACCCAGGAGGGAAGGCTGAGAGTCAGCAGAAGCAGGCACCCACATCCTCCTTTCCAGGAGGCACCAGTTCACTACGGTGGATGTCTGCCTAAACCACCTCAGAATGGAATGAGGAACGTACGGCATTGCCCCCCCCCCCAGGTGTATATACTGACTGGCAGGACACAGCCTAACCTTGCAGCTCCCTACGGGGACAGCAGTTGGGGGGGCACTTTGGCGGCTATCCTCCTTGCGTGTGGACCATAAGGATGGAAAAGCAAGCCCGGTGGCTGTGGAAAAAGGGGAAGACTACAACGGTGAGTACTTTCCTTTACCTTGGGAATTTAGCTGCAAAATCCCCAATCCCAGCCAGATGGTTTCTGGGCATTTGAGATAATCTCCCCTGGGGTCTAGATTCAAATAGCCCAGAAGCTTCTGCTAAAAACACCAGCTACAGCTCCCTCTTACATCAGAGATGCTGTATGGTGGACAAGTGGTGCAGAGGAGCGAGTGTGCCTAAACCACCTCAGATGGGAAAGAGGTAGGTAAGGCATTTCTTCCCCTTCCCCCTGTATTTACTAAGTGGTGCAGTGCAGGACCTGGGGTCTGCATAACAAAATAGCCCAGAAGCTACTGCTAAAACCACCAGCCACAGCTCCCTCTTACAGCAGAGACACTGTGGTTATCACAACAGTAGGTTTCCAGACTCTCCCTACATGTCCGGTTGTGGGACATTAGTAGGGATGAATAGAGCGAAGGGGGGGGGGGGGGCCTGGTAGATACAAAGAGTTCCTTACAGGCCAGGTATACTACTGAACAATTTATGGATTGTGCAATGGTTGAAGGATTCAGGAGTAAGCTCTCCTGGTCAGCAGGTGCACTAGGTTATATGGCCCTATTAGCCCAGCTGCTAGGAATCTGAAGTCATAAGCTCCAACCTCCCACTCCACCTTTACATTGTGGTTATATTGAAGTGCAGGAGGTAAGAAAAAACCTTTTTGTTGGTTTGGGCTACAGTCCACTCTGACAGATCTAAAGGCGATTTACCATAAATCGCTTCCTATATCCTTTAATTAAGGATTTTCTGTGCAAACATATGCAAGAGCTAGATAGATACATGATTGCTTGTTTAAGGCCTGCAGGTGGCTATTTTCCTCCAGGCTAAATTGGTGATCACCTTTTCTAGAGGCTGTCCTAAATTGGTCTCTAGGGCTGGGCTCATTGAGACTTTAGTTTCTGATCAGCCCCACCTGTGTGTGAGCTGGCCAGCGTTTGCTCGGTCTACGGAGGTAAGGTAGGACAACAGCTACTATAGTAAGGTGTCTAACCATTTTTAGAATTTGTTCCTTCACTGGGGGTGAAGTGTTAGTATCTACAGCCCAGGCTATGCCTAGGGATCAAATTGCTCTGTTTGGTTATTTCATAAAGAGATACACCATGACTCCTCCTTGGTTGCACACAAGTAGACCTCAGTAGTGAAGGTTTGTCCTTGCTGGGATGTTTTGTGGCACAGCAGAAATACACATTGAGATTTGTGACATCTCTGCTCATAAGGGGTATAGTGCTGTACATCAGAAATGCACTGCACTGAAGCTTGGTTGTTGTCTGTTATATCCTAAAGGTACTGCCTTATTTGGCTACAGATCAGAAAAATACAACAGGGAAGGTGGTCTGTACTTTCTGGTCTTGTGACGCATGGCGGAAATGCACATCATTGAGTCTTATGACATCTCTGCTCATATTTGTTATATTGCTGCACATCAGACATACTCAAAATTGAGTTCTGTCTGGGTTTTTTTGTGTCCTGTATTACTGCCTTATTGGTTGCTTATTAGAAAGGCAGTAGTGAAGATTGATGGTCCTGAATTGTTAGGAAATACAAATTGAACCTGTGCCAGGGGTAGTACTGGTATTGCCTTTGGTAATCGGTGCAGCCCCGCAAAGTGGCGTTGGGCGTTGGGCTGACAGTGCTATTAATGGCAAAGGTTGCCGATTTTAGGCATGCGATTTGACATGTTGAGTCGCATGCCAAATCCCTTCAATATGGATGTGCTATCTCTATTCAGATTGTTATATTGTTGCACATCAGATATATACAAGATTGAAGGTTGTCGGTCCTTTTATGTCCTACATTTACTGCCTTATTGGCTGCATATCAGAAAGGACACAGCAGTGGGGTTGTTTATCCTTTTCTGATTTGTTTTTGCTGCCTCAGCAGGGAGACACATTGAGGATGGTGGCATCTCTGCTCAGTATTGGTAGAGTACTACACATCAGACATACACAAAGATTGAAGATTGTTTGTGTCCTGTATGTTCTATATTTACTGCCTTATCGGCTGCATATCAGAAAGGCACAGCAGTGAGGGGTGTCTTTTCTGTTTCTCATTGTTCTACCTTGCTGCTTCTAATGCCGCGTACACACGGTCGGACTTTTCGTCTACAAAAGTCCAACGGACGCTGACGGACTAAAGCTGGCTGGTAATCCGATCGTGTGTGGGCTTCTCCGGACTTTCAACTGACTTTTTTAGCCTCAAATCCGACGTACTTTAGATTTGAAACATGCTTCAAATCTTTCCGACGGACTCGAGTCCGGTCGAAAAATCCGCTCGTCTGTATGCTAGTCCGACGGACAAAAACCCACGCTAGGGCAGCTATTGGCTACTGGCTATGAACTTCCTTATTTTAGTCCGGTGTACGTCATCACGTAAGAATTCAACGGACTTTTGTGTGATCGTGTGTAGGCAAGTCTGTTCGTTAGAAAGTCCGCCGCAAGTCCGTCGAAAGTCCGCCAAAAGTCCGTCGAAAGTCTGTCGGACAGGCTGTCGGACTTTTGTAGCTGAAAAGTCCGACCGTGTGTACACCCCATTAGGGATACACAGCAGGGGGTTGTTGGCTGCACGCCTCCAGGGAGATACAGCATTGGGGACCCCTCGCTTGTTCAACCTGAAAATTGCAAGTTACCTGCGACCTGTGTAATCTTGAGGTCTGTGGATCCAGAAAGCAGGGTCTGCTTGGTGGCGCTGCGACTTGGAGTTGCACAGACACAAATGGTTCCCATTGGAAGCCATAGTGTATGACTTTTCTCTTGCGTTTTTGCGGTTGCAGGTTGGGTCGCACAGGTGTGGGAACCCTAAGTTTTATCGGTCCCTTCTGGTTGAGGTTTTGCTACACACAAGAATAGACATCATGGAGTTTATTGCCTTACTTTGCAATACACCAGAAAGATCACAGCTAGGAAGGCTGTCTGTTTTTATGTGGCTTCACAGCAGAAATACTTAATATTGAAGCTTGTTGGTGCTTTCTGTTTCAGATTCCCTTGCCTTACTGCACTTTGGAAAAACACAATGCTGCAGGTTGCTTGGGTCCTTTCTGTGTTGGTTCTATGTGACTGCACTACAGAACTGCATAACAGAAAAGATATTGTCTTGTTATGTTGGTTTAGCTAGCCAGTGC
This sequence comes from Lithobates septentrionalis, assembly GCA_037952835.1. Taxonomy (NCBI): domain Eukaryota; kingdom Metazoa; phylum Chordata; class Amphibia; order Anura; family Ranidae; genus Lithobates; species Lithobates septentrionalis. Next base: position 251,457 of record JBBDGP010002930.1, on the reverse strand, counting down.
CATATTGATCTTATAACTGTATTTGGTGGTTCATCAGAAATACGCAACATAGAAGTTTGGGTCTTTCTGTCTTATATTTATGGCCCTGTTTTGCTGTACATCAGTAAAACTCCACCGTAAACAGGACTCCCGTCCTTTATGTATATATATCAGTTATGACCTAGCTAGCTGCACTTCAGAAACACGCAGCATTTAGGGTCGGTTCACACTGAGGCAGCACGACTTACAGCGCGACTGCCTCAGGCGACCCAGGACACGACTCAGCGGCGACTTGCGAAACGACTTCTGTATAGAAGTCAATGCAAGTCGCCCCCAAAGTCGTACAGGAACCTTTTTCTAAGTCGGAGCGACTTGCATCGCGCGATTTAGAACGGCTTCATTGCACAGAACAGGACGCTACTTGTCAGGTGACTGTCGCCTGACAAGTCGTCCCAGTGTGAACCAAGGCTGAGGGTTTGCGTGTGTCTTAATGTTTTTACAGATTGGCTGCACATCAGAAAACCAGACTGTGAGGACTGTTTGTCTACATTGAAGTTCAGATTTGGGCCTCTCCCATATTTGATATGTTGGTTTAGCTAGCCACACTCAGATACACATTATTGTCTATTCTTGTGTCCTTTCTGTCTAAATCTATTGTGCTGGGTCCACAATCTATGATCTTTTTTAATTTGTGATATTAATAATGCATGTATCACCTTTTTGTATTTCAGCCCTCTTTTCCGTGGAGGGGCCTGGAGTTCTGGCTGCAGATGTCACATGTCAGAAAGCCTCAGCCCCTTACATTCAGGGATGCTGGAACCATTTCCTAGGGTTGAAGCCCAGTAGGGTTATAGGACACTGGAGGAAGGCGATAAAGAATCACCCTGCTTAGTAAGAACTTGGGAAGTTCTGTTCAGAGGAGTATTATGACCTGAAGATGAAGTATAAAGATGTATACCCGACCGAATAGGTTACGGCTCGGTGCATGGCCTTCATCTCACCCTTCTAGCAGAACTAGATGTAGCAGTATAAGTGTTATACTCCTGCTATGAACTTTATTCTCCTGAAGTAGGCACTCAGGCGTAAGTAAAGCCACAGAGTGGGCATGCCTTAAACCCAGGGATCAAGCCTCGGTTAATCTATTACCCTTAAGTAGGCTTCCCTTTAGTCTTTGCTGATGTAAAGATAAAAATGAACAAAAAAGGTTGTCTGTTAGGGGCCCACCTTTTTTTGCAGTTTTAATTCCCTGAACAGGGTAGTGTTAAGACAGGCCCTCTTAGTGATCAATTAGTGTCCTTGTCTTACAACACAGGCCTCTGATTAATCTTTAAGGGTTCTAAGTAGCACCTACAGGCACAATAGGCCATGGTTGTTAGATGTGTGAGACAGGCAACATTGATAACCTACAAGTTTAACATGTTTTCTGATTCCATCTTTAAGAGCCCACTCCACCTAGGTCCTGCATCCGAAGCAGAGAAGGCAGGGACATCGGTGGAGTAGACCTGCAGACCAGCCGCATGATCCAGCTATAATACCTTCATCAAGCATATGGAGTGGAGGTAAAACTCACTGCAGAACCAAGGTTCGCCAAGAGGGTCTTGCAGTGGTCCCACCCTAAGGTAGGCCTGAGGTACTTGATTATCCTCTCAGGTGTGCCGTCCTGGAAGATGACTAGAGAAAATTGACAGTTACTTACCGATAACTGTTTTTCTAGGATATCTTCCAGGACGGCAGGCCTACTTCCCGCCCGTTGGAGGAGGGAAAATGGTAGAACACTAGAAGGTGAGTACCTATGAGGAATGATTTCCCTTGTGAACCAGGTTCAGGAGTTACTTCTCTACAAACTGAGGATCAAGGGGAAGGGTGGGGACTTAAAACAGCTGTCGATTGATTGTGTTTCCTGTAGGGAGGAGCCTCTCATCTCTCAGGCCTGCCGTCCTGGAAGATATCCTAGAAAAACAGTTATCGGTAAGTAACTGTCAATTTTCGCCGAGGAGGCGTACCAGAAACGTTCCCAGGCCGACGAGAGCAAAGGGGAGCCCTCCTTGTTCGGATTCCATTTCAAACTCCGATTCTGAGTCGGACGTAAATTATGAGCCAGTCCTCAGTAGTGGAACACTGAGTAACTCAGAGGAGGAAGATATTCGGCCTGCCAAACGAAGGCGTTCTAGTGAGGAGGCAGTGGCATCCACCAGCACTGCAGTGCCATCCACCAGCACCGCAGTTACCTCGGCAAGAAAGGCCAAGGACCCATGCCAGCCTTCCCTATGCCCTTCAGAACCCCTTGTGGCTTTCTCCTAATTCAGGAGAAGCCAACATTCCCCCTTTCACTGCCCTGCCAGGAGTCCAGGTGGACACGGAAAATTTTTCCCCAATCAATTTTTTTTATTTAATTTTTACAGAGGACATGCTATCAACAATTGTGGCCCAGTGCAACCTTTATGCACAGCAATTTATTTTAAATAATCCAACGTCCTATTATGCCTGTCCCTACGAGTGGAGAGACCTAACGGTGGAGGAGTTGAAGGTTTTTTTAGGCCTCACATTTTGTATGGGACTCACCAAAAAAATTGAATTCCTATTGGTTAACCCACTCCATCCACCACATGCCAATCTTCTCCAAGGTATTGCCCAGAACCAGATACCAAATGATAATGAGGCTCCTTCATTTCAATGATAACACCCAGTGCCCTCCCCGAAATGACCCAAATTATGACAGGCTTTTCAAAATTCGCCACTTCTAAATTATTTTTCTGAAGTATTCCCCCAGCTGTTTACCCTGGATCAACACATATGTGTGGATGAGTCCCTTGTTAAATTTAGTGGCAGGCTTGAAATCAAACAATTTATTCCCAGCAAAAGGGCCCGCTATGGGGTGAAGGTATACAAATTATGTGACCGAGTCACAGGGTACATGTATGCCTTCAAAGTGTACGAAGGGAAGGACACCCAGCTGCAACCCCCTAATTGCCCAGACTACTTGGGATCAAGCAGGAAAATTGTTTGGGACCTCATATACCCCCTACTAGAGAAAGGCTACCACCTGTATGTAGACAACTTTTACACATCTCTGCCCCTGTTCCACAACCTTCACCAGAAGAAAACACCAGCATGTGGCACCGTAAAAAAGAACCGGAAGGGCTTTCCTCAAAGTCTTGTCAATAGGAGGTTGAGGAAAGGAGAAACGGCAAGTCTGCAGAACAAGGAGATTTTGGCAGTGAAGTGGAAGGACAGAAGGGATGTCTACATGTTGTCTTCAATCCACAATGATACCTTCGTGGAAATCCCTAGAAGAAATGGCCCCATCCAAAAACCAAAATGCGTTTATGAATATAATTTGTTCATGGGGGGAGTCGACGACTTCAATGACCAAATGTTTGAACCATACCTTGCCACAAGACGGACATACCATTGGTATAAAAAAGTCGCAATTTATTTTTTTCAATTGGCCATATACAACTCCTATGTAATTTACCGCAACTCCACCCAAAACCCCAAACGCTTCCTTGGCTACCAGGAGGAAATTTACACTGCCTTTATATTCCCAAACGGCCCACCAGAAAACATCCGATCAGATGTTCTTAGTCGACTCTCTGAATGCCCTCCCAGACCAACAGGCCAACGACATAAAAAAAAAATGTAAGGTGTGTACCAGAGCAGGAGTCAGAAGAGACACATCTTATTACTGTGCCCAATGTCCTTCCGAACCAGGCCTCTGCATAGGTGAATGTTTTCGCCGTTACCGTACTTCAATAAATTATTAGTGAAATATGGTAAACGTAATCCTCAGTTCCTGCCTTCACACCCCTTATGCCACTGCCTGCTGTAACTGACCCTAGCTTGTTATTCGACCACGCTTCTGCCTTACGATTCTGTACATACCTCTGCCTGATCTGGAACCGACCTTGGACTGTTATTCCACCATGCTTCTGCCTAACGATTCTGTACATACCTCTGCCTGATCTGGAACTGACCTTGGACTGTTTGACCATGATATTTGCCTGCCTCTTGGACTGATCTTGTACCCTTCAACTGGACTAGTGGGATTCAACACATTGGTCTCACATATGTGAGGGGCTCCAGAATTGTTTTTCTGGATGAAAAAAACAATTTGTTTTGTTTTCTCATTCCTAGATTAGGGTCTGGAGACTTCAAAGAGATTTGGGTGGGAGAAGCCTCTACCCCTGTCCCCATTCTGTCCTGAACGAGGCCCTACTTGTGCCTGCTGCCTGTAGGACTTACTGCCATTATGTCCCTGCCTGTTGCACTGGCCACACCACATGTTCCTGCCTACTACCAGGACCAATATTTTTGGCACTTCTGACAATATCTCTGCCTGCACTAACCCTGGACTGTATATGGACTGTATGTAGTAGCAGAATGTATTTTGGGGTGTCATTTTTGCTATCTAAATGCTATGTGTTGGAAATATCTTATAAACTGACAACTTTGTGTAAAAAAAAAATGCGTTTTCATTTTTTTCACCCATTTTTCAAAAACTTCTGGAAAAAAATGAACCGTTCAAAAGACTCATTATGCCTCATATATTATATGTTGGGGTGTTAGCTTTACAAAATGGTGTCATTTTGTGGGTGTTTCCATTGTCCTGATGCTCCAGGGCCTTCAAAATTGTAATACGTGGTTGAGAAATGAGATGTGTAATTTATACTCCTAGAACACCTGATGGCGCTCCCTGCATGTTGTGCCTCTGTATGTGGCCAGGCAGTGAAAAAATCCCACACATGTGCTATCGTTATACTCAGGAGGAGTAGCAGAATGTATTTTGGGGTGTCATTTGTGGTATGCACATGCCATATGAGAGAAATAAGCTATTACAATGACAATTTTGTGAAAAAAATCTTAATATTGCAAAGAATTGTGGAAAAAAAATACAGCTTCAAATAACTCACCATGCCTCTTACTAAACACCTTGAAATGTCTACTTTCCAAAAAGGGGTCATTTGGGGGGCATTTGTACTTTCCTGGCTTGTTAGGGTCTCAAGAAATGAGGCCACCAGTACATCAGATGTGATACATTTTTTTGATTTGCACCATAGCTTGTAGACTCTAAACTTTCACACAGACTAAATCATTTCCACTAATTTTGGGTTATTTTTACCAAAGATATGTAGCAGTATAAATTGTGGCCAAAATTTATGAAGAAAAATTACTAATTTGCAAAATTTTATCACAGAAATTAACAAAAATTTGTTTTTTTTTTCAACATTTTCGGTCTTTTTTGATTTATAGCGCAAAAAATAAAAAACCCAGAGGTGATCAAATACCAACAAAAGAAAGCTCTATTTGTATGGAAAAAAAGGACGAAAAATCATTTGGGTACAGTGTTGCATGACTGAGTAATTGTCATTCAAAGTGTGAGAGCACTGAACGCTGAAAATTGGTCTAGACAGGAGGGGGGTTTAAGTGCCCAGTAAGCAAGTGGTTAAATATCGTGCCTGGGGGTGTCCTTAGTATGCTTGTAACGTAGCGCATCTTTCCCATGTTTATAACAGTACCACAGCAAAATGACATTTCTAAAGGAAAATCTAAGAAAATTCTAAATCTCATTTAAAACTGGTAGCGGATGTAATGTCGGATCCTGGCAATATAGATAAAAATACCAAAAATACCAAAAAAAATGGCGTGGATGTCAATATTAAGGGGAACCCTGCATCCAATTTTTTTTTTAATGGCGTGGGGGTCCCCCAGGCACTATATACTCTGAACAGCAGTATATATACTATACGGCCTGCCCTATATAGTCTGCAGAAAATTGGCCCTTTAGCTGTTGGTGGTACCAGAACACTGTATGCTCTCACAGTTACTCTTGTTGGGCGCAGGAATGGCCTCTGCTGTGAAATATTAGATCAAAAATTGTAATTGCATGCTCCTGTCAAACAGGGGCAGAAAAATTGGGCCTTGGGCGGTGGTGGTAGTGCCACAGCACTGTAACCCCTCACAGATACTCTTGTTTGGCGCAGGAACAGGCCCTGCTGTGAAATATTGTATCAAAAATTGTAATTACATGCCCCTGTTAAACAGGGGCAGAAAAATTGGGCGTTCGGTTTGTGGTGGTGCCACAACAATGTAAGCCCTCAGTTACTCTTGTTGGGCGTAAGAACGGGCCCTGCATTGAAATATTATATCAAAAATATCATTTTAATTATATGCCTCTGTTAAACAAGGGCAGAAAAATTGGGCCTTGGATGGTGGTGGTGGTGGTGCCACAACACTGTAACCCCCTCACAGATACTCTTGTTGGGTGCAGGAATGGGCCCTGCTGTGAAATATTATATAAAAAATTGTAATTACATGCCCCTGTTGAACACGGGCAGAAATATTGGTCCTTGGGTGGTGGTGGTGCCACAACACTGTAACCCCTCACAGATAATCTTGTTGAGCGCAGGAACGGGCCCCGCTGTGAAACATTATATCAAAAATTGTAATTACATGCCCCTGTTAAACAGGGCCAGAAAAATTGGGCCTTTGGTGGTGGTGGTGTCACAACACTGTAACCCCTCACGGATACTTTTGTTGGGCACAGGACTGGGCCTTGCTGTGAAATATTAGATCAAATATTTGAATTACATGCCCCTGTTAAACAGGGGCAGAAAAATTGGGCCTTGGGTGGTGGTGGTACCTTAAACCAAAAATATTGTTGGAAGCTAGGGATGAGCCGAACACCCCCCTGTTCGGTTCGCACCAGAACCTGCGAACGGACCGAAAATTCGCAGAAACGTTAGAACCCCATTGACGTGTATGGGACTCGAACGTTCAAAATCAAAAGTTCTCATTTTAAAGGCTAATTTGCATGGTATTGTCCTAAAAAGGGTTTGGGGACCAGGGTCCTGCTCCAGGGGAGATGTATCAATGCAAAAAAAACTTTTAAAAACGACTTTTTTCGGGAGCAGTGATTTTAATGATGCTTAAAGTAAAAAAAAAAGTGAAATATTCCTTCAAATATCGTACCTGGGGGGTGTCTATAGTATGCCTGTAAAGTGGCGTGTGTTTCCCGTGCTTAGAACAGTCCCTGCACAAAATGTCATTTTTAAAGGAAAAAATCTCATTTAAAACTGCTTGCGGGTTTAATGTAATGTCGGGTCCTGACAATATGGATGAAAATCAGTGAGACAAATGGCATGGGTACTCCCAAGTCCATTACCAGGCCCTTTGGGTCTTGTATGGATATTAAGGGGAACCCCGCACCCAAATTAAAATAAGGAAAGGTATGGGGCCACCAGGCCCTATATACTCTGAACAGCAGTATACAGGCGGTGCAAACAAGACAGGGACTGTAGGTTTGTTGTTAAGTAGAATCTGTTTGTAATTTTGAACGGGTACATTTTTAACGCGTTTAGCTCCAGCCAAAAAATCTTTTTTAAGCTTTTTGGAAAACATAGGGAAGGGTTATCACCCCTGAGACATTTGTTTTGCTGTCTGTCCTCCTCTTCAGAAGATTTCACCTCACATTTTGTCCCAATGACAAATGTTTTTTGAAAATCTGGGTTTTTTTGTGGAACAAGGATTGGAAAGCATCAGTGGAAAAGAGAAATGTTTTTCCCATATTGGCTCTTACAGGAGAGAATTTCCCTTCCTAGGGGTAGATTTCATCTCGCTTCCTGTTGTCTCCTTCCGTTTGCAAGTAGGAGTCGTTTGTAAGTTAGATGTTTGAAAGTAGGGGCCTGCCCTATATACTCAGCAGAAATTTGGGCCTTAGGTGTTGTTGTGGCCACAACACTGTAAGCCCTCACAGGGCCCTGCTGTGAAATATTAGATCAAGAATTGTAATTACATGCCCCTGTTGAACAGGGGCAGAAAAATTGGGATGTGGTGGTGGTGGTGCTGGTGCCACAACACTGCAAGTCCTCACTCGCTCTTGGTGGGCGCAGAAATGGGCCCTGCTGTGAAATATTAGATCAAGAATTGTAATTACATGCCCCTGTTGAACAAGGGCAGAAAAATTGGGCCTGTGGTGGTGGTGGTGCTGGTGCCACAACACTGTAAGTCCTCACTCGCTCTTGGTGGGTGCAGAAATGGGCCCTGCTGTGAAATATTAGATCAAGAATTGTAATTACATGCCCCTGTTGAACAGGGGCTGAAAAATTGGGCCTTAGGCACTGGTGCCTCAACACTGCAATCCCTCACAGATACTCTAGTTGGAACGCAGAAACGAGCCCTGCTGCAAAGTATTGCATCAAAAATTGTAATCACACGCCCCTGTTAAACGGGCTGAAAAATTGGGCCTTAGGCACTCGTGGTGGCGCCCAGAACCAAAAATGTTCTTACAAGCTATCAGCGTGATCATTGAGGAGGAAGAGGATAATTACTCAGGGATAGTCACTCAGCATCAGCATAGGCAGTCTTTGAAGGGATCTGAGATTTCAAAAAAAATTATTCGGTTACATCAGCATCAGGTGCTTGGTAGCTGGTGGTGATCCAAGACTGATTCATTTTTATGAAGGTCAGTCGATCGACCGAGTCGGTGGACAGACGCACCCTGTGATTGGTTACAAAGCCTCCAGCAGCACTGAATGTGCGTTCCGAAAGAACGCTGGATGCAGGACAGGCCAGTAGTTCAATTGCATACTGTGCAAGCTCTGGCCAGTGATCCATCCTCAAGACCCAGTAACCCAGAGGATTTTCGGTGGGAAAGATGTCCAAGTCAGATCTTGACCCTAGGTATTCCTGCACCATGTAAAACAGACGCTGGCGATGGTTGCTGGAACCGATCATACCTTGGGGCTGCAGACCAAAAAATTGTCTGAACGCATAAGTCAGACGGCCACCTTCTCCACCGCTCCTTCTTTGACTGTCCGAAGCCTCAGCAACACGTTGTCCAGAAACAGGAGTTTGTCACCTCCCAGTCTCTGGGAACGCATTGCACAGAACTTTCTGCAAGGCCTCCCGAAGATGTTTCATCCTCTGCTCCCTCTGTGATGGCAAGATAAGGTCCGCAACCTTACCCTTGTAACGTGGATCAAGGAGGGTTGCCAGCCAGTATTGGTCCTTCTCCTTGATACCACGAATACGAGGATCCTTACGCAGGCTTTGCAGGATCAGGGAGGCCATGCAGCGTAGGTTTGCTGAGGCATTCGGTCCAGAGTCCTCTGGGTCACTAAGGACGACATGGTCCGCAGCCACCTCCTCCCAGCCACGTACAAGTCCATGTGTTTCTTGGGACTGATCCCTTAAAGACTGCTGCTGATGCTGAGTGCCAGGCTCCACCTCCATACTGACACAATCTTCCTCCTCCTCCTCCTCCTCCTCCTCCTCCTCCTCCTCCTCCTCTTCCTGTGTGATCGGCGGGCACGCAGGAACACTGTCTGGATAAAGGGGGCCTTGAGAGCTAAGGAAGTCCTCCTCTTCCTGCCTCTGTTCTGCCTCAAGTGCCCTGTCCATTATTCCACGCAGCGTGTGCTCCAACAGGTGGACAAGGGGGACAGTGTCACTGATGCATGCACTGTCACTGCTCACCATCCTCGTGGCCTCCTCAAATGGTCACAGGACAGTGCATGCATCCCTGATCATGGCCCACTGGCGTAGGGAAAAAAAAACAAGCTCCCCTGACCCTGTCCTGGTGCCATAGTCGCACAGATACTCATTGATGGCCCTCTGCTGCGTGTGCAGCCGCTGCAGCATGGCCAACGTTGAGTTCCACCTGGTGGGCATGTCACAGATTAAGCGGTTCTTGGGCAGGTTAAACTCCTTTTTGGAGGTCCGCCAGCCGAGCACTGGCATTATGACAGGCAAAAATGCACACAGACTTTCCTGGCCTGACTCAGGACATCCTGTAAGCCCGGGTACCTGCCCAAGAACCGCTGCACCACCAAGTTAAGGACGTGAGCCAAACAGGGCACATGGGTCATTTGTCCCTGTTGGAGGGCAGAGAGGAGGTTGGTGCCATTGTCGCAAATCACCATTCCTGCCTTACGTTGGTGTGGCGTCAACCACCTCTGAACCTGCCCCTGCAGAGCTGACAGAACCTCTGCCCCAGTGTGGCTCCTGTCCCCCAAGCACACCAGCTCAAGCACCGCATGGCATCTTTTGGCCTGCGTACTTGCGTAGCCCCTTGAACGGCTACGGAGCACCGCTGGTTCCGAGGAAAAAGCACAGGAAGAGGCCATGGTGGAAGAAGAAGAAGAGGAGGGGGTGGAGCAGAGGGAGGTGTGTCACAATCATTATTAGTGGCATTTTGGAGGCGTGGTGGCGGAAAAACCTCCAACACTACTGCACCTTTTCCTGCATCCTTCCCAGCTTCCAGCAGAGTCACCCAATGCGCCGTTAAACTTAGGTAACGTCCCTGTCCATGCCTGCTGGACCATGAGTCAGCGGCAATATGCACCTTACCGCTGATCGCCCTGTCAAGCGAGGCATGAACATTGCCTTCCACATGCCGGTAGAGAGCCAGAATCGCCTTCCGTGAGAAAAAGTGACGTTTGGGTACCTGCCACTGAGGAACCACACATTCCACAAACTCAGGGAAGGGGGCAGAGTCTACCAACTGAAAAGGCAGCAGTTGAAGTGCTAGCAATTTTGCCAAGCTAGCATTCAACCGCTGGGCATGTGGATGGCTGGGAGCAAACTTCTTTCGGCGGTGCAGCAGCTGGGGCAGGGAAATTTGCCTGGTACAATCTGACGTCGGTGTACCGAAAGCAGATTGCCCACAAGTACTTGGCTGTGACGCACCTAATTCTACACCTTCATTCCTCTCTGTGCAGGTCTCAGAGAGGACTGAAGGTATAGTGGGGTTGGAGATCTCAGCTGATGAGGAGCAAGGAGAGGTCCTCTTTGATCCTTTGGTGTGGGTCTTTTAGATACGCTTGCCAACGAACTGCATGGCAGGTCAACATATGTTTTGTCAAGCATGTGGTACCCAAGCGGGAGATGTTTTGGCCACGCGAGATACGCTTGAGACATATGTTGCATATAGCAGCGGTGCGATCTGATGCACTCGTCTCAAAAAAGGCCCACACCAAAGAACTTTTTGAAGAACGCGCAGAGACTGCAGCACCCTGCACATGTGGAGCTTTGGGGTGTGATGCAGTCAGTTTGCTGCCCTTAGGCTGGCCCCTGGAGGGCATCCTGCCTCGTTGGTGATGTGCCGCCTCCTCCTCCTCCTCCTCCTCTCTCCTATCAGGCACCCACGTTGAGTCAGTGACCTCATCATCCCCTCCCTCCTCATCACTGGAGCAAACCTGGCAGTATGCTGCAGCAGGGGGAGCATGACTGCCAGATTGCTGTCCTTCTTGGGCACCCCCTCTGTCCGTGCTCATGTTACTGCCTTCATCGAGCTCAGTATCATCATCAGAGCCTTCCAAACGCTGGGCATCCTCCTGGAGCATGTACCCAACACTGTGGTCAAACAGTTCGAGGGAATCTTCAGGAGGACATGGTGGGGCTAGGGAAGGAGTCACTGATGACATTGAGCCGAGGGAAGAGGCCGCTGCTTTGCCAGACAAAGTACCCTGAGCATGGGTGAGAGAGGATGAGGAGGATGAGGACGGCTTGGTAATCCACTCAACCAAGTCTTCCGCATGTTGCGGCTCAACACGGCCAGCTGCCGAAAAACAGGCCAAGCGTGTCCCACGGCCACGTGCTGATGAGGATGCACCATCTCCACGACGAGCACTAGACACAGAGCCTGTGCCCTCTTTTATTGGCTTGTGACTGTCTGCCTCTCCTTCTTGGCCTTCCAGACATACAAATATATATATTTTGTACTGATACTGCAGCTAGCAAAATCAACTGCCTGCCTGTAGTATGAGAACACCACCAACCTTCTACAGGTAGCTTTAGCTGAGCACTGTGCAGAGCTCACAAAAAACGAACTTGTAGCTTTTTTAGCTGCCTGCGGTAGTGATAGGATCAGGAAAACACCACCAACCTTCTACAGGTAGCTTTAGGTGAACACTGTGCAGAGCTCGCCAAAAAATAACTTGTAGGTTTAGCAGAACACTGTGAGTAGGACGCACCACACTAACTTGTAGTTTTAGCTGAACACTGTGAGCAGGACACACTGCACTAACTTATAGTTTTAGATGAACACTGTGCAGAGGTCTCACTACACTAACTTGTAGTTTTAGCTGAACACTGTGAGCAGGACGCACTGCACTAACTTGTAGCTTTAGATGAACACTGTGCAGAGGTCTCACTACACTAACTTGTAGTTTTAGCTGAATACTGTGAGCAAGACGCACTGCACTAACTTGTAGCTTTAGATGAACACTGTGCAGAGGTCTCACTACACTAACTTGTAGTTTTAGCTGAACACTGTGAGCAGGACGCACTACACTAACTTGTAGCTTTAGATGAACACTGTGCAGAGCTCGCAAAAAAATAACTTGTAGGCTTAGCTGAACACTGTGAGGAGGACGCACCACACTAACTTGTAGTTTTAGCTGAACAGTGTGAGCAGGACGCACTGCACTAACTTATAGCTTTAGATGAACACTGTGCAGAGGTCTCACTACACTAACTTGTAGTTTTAGCTGAACACTGTGAGCAGGACGCAGCGCACTAACTTATAGCTTTAGATGAACACTGTGCAGAGGTCTCACTACACTAACTTGTAGTTTTAGCTGAACACTGAGCAGGACGCACTGCACTAACTTGTAGATTTAGATGAACACTGTGCAGAGGTCTCACTACACTAACTTGTAGTTTTTGTTTTTTTTGGAGTTTAAAAGTAATTTATTGGGAGGACAGGAGGCGGAGCAGACATGCATTGTTAGAGCTCCACACCGCTGAGGAGAGAAGAGAAGGACAAAGCGGAGCCTGCAGGCTCAAAAGGTATCCATTTGAACCTTTTTGCCCCAGGGAACAAACTGTGAAAGTTTGGGCAGGAAATATGGTACTGGGAGGAAACCGTGGCAGAATTAAACATCACCTCACAAAGCTCACAGGCACTCACTGCAGCTGAAGCAGCTCCAGTCACCTCACAAGATACAGCATCAGGGCGCTCTCACAGACAGAAAATGTCACAGCAAGACTCTCCATTTGAGTCAGATACAGAACAAATCCTCTCACAAACTTCTCCACAAGCCTCCTCAGTATCCCCAGTAATATTATTACAATTTGAAAAGATGCTTCAAAAACAAACCTCAGACCAAATAACAAAAAGCCTAACCAAAGAAATAAGAGAGCTGGGAAACCGCACCGCAGCCTTAGAAATAAAAATGGATGAATTTGAAATTACAACCCAAGAAAATATAACAGTATTGGAACAATTAAAAAAAGAGAATTTAATAGTTCAAACTAAGCTCGAAGATCACGAAAATAGAGCCAGACGTTCAAACTTGCGCAGAAGGGGAATACCTGAAACTGTGACAGACCTGCAATCTACTATTACTGCTCTATTACAAGAACTAAAGCCAGATATCCCTATTGAACGTTTAGAACTGGACAGAGTACACAGAGCCCTCACAGCCAAAAAGAAAGATGGACCCCCACGTGATATAATCACAAAATTTCATTATTACAGAACGAAAGAACAAATACTAATTGCTGCAAGAGAAAAAAAGGAACTTAATTTTCAAGGACACAATTATCAAATTTTTGCTGACCTATCCCAACTTACTATTACTAAAAGACGATCCATGAAACCCCAACTAATGGAACTGCAACGCCACAACATTATGTATCAATGGGGCTTCCCCTTTTCAGTCAGATTTAACTACCAAGGTACAATTTACAGAAGCAGATCAGCAGATGAACTACAACAAACCCTTTTAAAATTAAATCTGACAGAACCCACAAGCAGCAACACTCCCGCACGCAGAAGAATGGCATCATCTTCACCTTCAGGCAGCACCCAGAAAATTTCAGAACAAAATGGGAATCATCATTCTCACAAAAGAGGCCGTTATGCCACATCATCCATGGACCAAGAAGATTCAATGGACTGACATCCTAATTCCTGATATCTCTTCATTTATTATACTAAGAGATGGTTCTCTATAAAAAACCTGTATTTATAACTGAATGTAACTGCATTCTGATAGTCACACACTGTGTGGGATCATGTTACATTCCAGTTATATTTCTTATTACTTCTGATTCATATAGCCTTAGAATATATAAGTGAAATAAGGAAATTCTTGTTCAGTTATATATTATCAGGTAATAACAATAGATTTATTACTTTTTAGGACAAATATGTTCAATAATCCAGAAGTAATGGAAGCTTTTTCTTTCTTTTCTTAAAACAAATATATTATTACCTAACTAGTACCTAGAACTATGTTTTTGTTTATTCTAATCTGAAGCAATACAACCTCAATTTTATGAGTTAACATATCTAAACAGTTACATATGAATAAAATATGTAATTGTTTACTCTAAAAGGGTTAAAATCCCAAAATAATTCAAACTATCTTCATCAATACCAAAGTTATTAACAGTACCTTTCTTACTGAATTATTTAGCCTAGGGCAAGACTAACCATATACAACCACCCTGGAATAAATAATTTCAACAAAAACTATATTCTGCACTCCAATTAATGAAACATCATTTTGATGTCTTTTGACATAGCACTTCTCTCCTGTAAGCGGAAGATCCGTGTACCCCCATTAGCCCTCCTCATTCTTCCAACCATATTATGTGGGAGTGTGACGAAGGCACTTATTCCCCTGAGAGAGATATTTATTCTCTTTCACGGGTAAATTGTGATTACTTGCAAAAAATAATTTATACAATGTATCATCTAATCTCATATGTTTTTTTGTTTACTCTTTACTCCAGAATTCACTGGTTTCTTTTCTATCTATTCATCTCTTCAGTCCACACAGGTTGATCTGCGCAGTCAGCTCTGCATAACAAAAAGTAAGTCAAAACTATTTGATCTATTGCCATGGCACCACTGAATATACTTTTCCTGAATGTTCAGGGAATAAATGTCCCTCAAAAAAGGACCAAAGCCTTCCGTACTTTCCATAATAAGAAGGCTCACATAGTATGCCTCCAAGAAACACACTTCACCAAAGATTCTACTCCAAAATATATTTATCCTTTTTATCAACAAATTTACACAGCTTCTGCCTGTACCAAGCAAAGGGGAACTCTAATTGCATTTCACCGATCCACACCATTCACCTTATCATCAGAAATTAAAGACCCAGAAGGTAGATACCTGATACTCATGGGTTATATAATGGATACAGCAATCACGGTGATTTCCTACTACGCTCCTAACAAACAACCTACACCATTCCTCTCACACATATTACAAGTGATTAATACACACAAAATAGGAACAGTGATAATGTGTGGGGATTCGAACCAGGTCCTCCTCCCATTTCTAGATAAATCACCTTTTACACCATCCAAAATAACCTCTAGATTACCTTTTTTCTCAACTTCTTTCCAAATACAATCTGGTAGATTCGTGGAGAGAAAGTAACCCAATGAAAAAGAAATTCACTTATTTCTCGCACCCTCATCAAACCTTCACCAGAATAGATCATATTTTTCTAACAATAGGAATGATACCAGAAATTATTGCATCAGATATAATTCCGATTCCGTGGTCTGACCATAATGCAGTATACACTACTATAGCCTCAGCCATACCAAAAGCGCATGACCCAACGTGGTACTTACCGGACATAATGCTCAAACACCCACTACATCAGATGGCCATTGAACAAGCTTTAAAGGAATACATATCAATTAATAATACAACAGACATCTCCCCAATAACACTGTGGGAAGCTCATAAGCCTGTCTTGCGTGGTATAATACAAAGACAAATGGCACTATTTAAACGGGAACGCAAAAATCTAGCAAAAAAACTAGAACTCAATTTTAATGCAGCCTACATATCATTTCAAGATAATCCATCTCAGAGTACAAAATCTCATCTGGAAAAATCTAGATTGGAATACGATCTATTTCTCACTGAGTCAGTTGATAAATCCCTCAAACGCTCCAAACACAATTTCTACATGAATACAAACAAATCAGGTACATATTTGGCTCGGGCATTAAATTCAACTAACAAATCTTTCAAACCAATACGTTTGAAATTATCAAAAAATGTTTACACTTGTAATCCAGTTAAAATAGTCCATAAATTTCACTCACATCTCGCAACTTTATACAAGACAAACAATGAATTTAATCCTACAGAGGCTGAATCCTTCTTCTCAAAAATAACCTTACCTGAGTTATCTCAGAATCAAAAAAGCAGTTTGGATGAGCCTATAACTATAGATGAAGTTGCTAACGCCATAAAAGACCTAAAACTTAACAAAAGACCAGGCCCAGACGGCTACTCTGCTTTATACTATAAAACATTCTCAGAAATACTCTCTCCCATTCTCACTGAAACTTTTAACAAACTTCTAGATGGACATTCTTTTCGGCAAGAAACACTAATGGCAATTGTTTGTATGATCCCAAAACCCCTTTCTGATGATACTTCCTGTGTGAATTATCGGCCTATCTCTCTGTTAAACCTCGATATTAAATTATTAGCAAAAATAATAGCAAAACGCCTCAATAGCATTATAGGAAAATTAATACATAGAGATCAAGTAGGCTTCATGCCAAATAGACAGGCAGGCGATAATATACGCAGGGCAGTGCTATTGGCACATATTGCTAAAAAACGAAAAATCCCTTTATGTTTTCTATCTCTCGATATTAAGAGGGCATTTGACACAGTATCCTGGCAATATATGCAATATTCATTACAAAAATGGGGTTTTGGACCCCACTTTTTAACATGGATCAAAGCATTATATAATAAACCCAAAGCCTATATAAAATATGCTGGATACAAATCTGAAGCCTTTAATATCGAAAGAGGTACCCGACAGGGTTGCCCATTATCTCCCTTATTATTTGCCCTTATACTCGAACCCATGGCCCAATACATCAGAACAAACCAAACTATAACTGGCATTGAAGTAGGAGGTATTACACACAAACTATGTATATTTGCAGACAATATATTACTTTTTCTATCATCACCACAGGTCTCTGGTCCTAACTTAATACCAGCTCTTGATGGATTTGCAGCCCTATCCGGCCTTATGATTAATCCTAAGAAATGCCTAGTGCTTAATATTTCACTCACAAACATGGAATTGATCCCGGCTAGGGCTGCACTCCCATTCACATGGGCAGAAAAATCAATCCCATATCTTGGAATTCATTTAACAGCATCTCATTCTGACTTATTCTCAACCAATTATCCTCCTGTATTAAGACAGATCACAAATCTAATAAAACAATGGTCGCAACTTCCTTTATCCTGGATAGGGAAGATTAATGCAATCAAAATGACTATTCTACCCAAATTGCTTTATCTATTCAGAGTCCTCCCTATTCCAATTCCTTCCTATTTTTTGAGAATAGTACAAAAAAGAGCAACTTCGTTTATATGGGGCTCTTCTAAACCACGTATACCTATACACACACTACATCTTCCCAAAAATAAAGGAGGCCTGGGATACCCTAATTTTACTAACTACTACAGAGCAGCACATTTGGCCAGTCTGTCCAAATACCATGCAAAACAGGAAATCCCATTATGGGTATTTATAGAGGCTTCAGAAAATGACCCTCTATTAATATCAAATTTATTATGGCTTGATCCTAAAGACCGCTTTAAAATTCATAATCCCATAACTAAACACTTCTTATCTCTCTGGGATAAACTAAAAACCAAATATCAGTTACAATCTCCACACAATCCTCTCCTTTCTTTTATCAGAAATCCGGCCTTTTATCCGGCATGGATCTACCCAAATTCTTTTAAAGCTTGGACAACATCAGGCATTCAGACACTAAATGACTTCATAGCATCTAAATCATTCCTTTCATTCCCATCGCTTAGAGAAAAATATGATCTACCAAACTCTGAGATATTTAGATATCTCCAAATCAAAAATTTCTATACACCATTCCTAAAGGGGGATACACCATTATCCCAATTATCCATTTTTGAATCAATCTGTACAAAAGATCCATTTGCTAAAGGTACAATTTCATCACTTTATAATCAATTATATGGAGTGGCAAATCTTAATAGACCCTCTTACGTTCAGAGGTGGGAGGAGGACCTGGGACAAACTTTAGAAGACACGGACTGGTCTAACATATGGCTCACATCTAAGTCATCTTCACCCAACATCTTAGCACTGGAGACAAATTATAAAGTCCTAACTCGCTGGTACCTTGTACCCGCTAGAGTGGCAAAATATTCACCTAATACCTCAGCTCTTTGTTTTCGAGGATGCCCAGAAATAGGCACACATTTACACATATGGTGGACGTGCCCAGTAATCCAAACCTTCTGGAAGGAAGTCTTCGTGATTGCATCTAAAATATTTAAAAAAATAATACAACCAGATCCATATTTAACTTTACTTAATCTAAAACCGGAATGGTTAACACTCTCTCAATTCAAACTTATGATCCAACTAATAACGGCTGCAAAACAAACAGTGGCCAAGGCATGGAAATCTCCTACATTGGTACTAGCAGAAACAATTCACAGAATGAATAATACAATGTCCCATGCTAAGATGGTAGCCATCGATCAAAATCAAATTCCAAAATTTGAAAAACTTTGGCATCCTTGGATAAAACAACAGTTCCTGTCAAACTTCAATGACTCTGTCCTGTTGCCATGGTAACAGATTAAATGACTTACAGAGACACCCATTCTAAGGCTTCAAAGAGAACTAAAAAGAATAATAAACTGACGAGCGGGACAACCTTGTGGACCATACCTCTACCTTTCAACCCTTTTTCTTCTTTCTCTTTCCTTTTCTCCACCTTACGATTAAAGCTCATTATCAGAATTTATTTGACCTATATACACTCTACTTGTAAACAATATGTAT
Source organism: Lithobates septentrionalis (assembly GCA_037952835.1). Classification (NCBI taxonomy): domain Eukaryota; kingdom Metazoa; phylum Chordata; class Amphibia; order Anura; family Ranidae; genus Lithobates; species Lithobates septentrionalis. The sequence continues at coordinate 232,624 of JBBDGP010002930.1, read as the reverse complement.
AGTAGGTATAAATCATTTAAATACCTACAAAAGTAACTAAGGAAATGATATATATCTTTAATTTAGGTTTACGTGAACCCGATGTTTAATATTTGAAATTCCATGATATTTACCTATATAAACCCTACTGTAAAACAATGAGCTTACTTTATAGATCCTTGTAAACTTACTTTATGTATCTTTATAACATTGTATACTCAATAAACTTCTTTTGACAAGGAAAAAGTAATTTATTGAAGTATCAAAACAATACATCATGCAGAAAATTGAACAAATTGCTCATCGGGTACATGGAGTAATATTTGTACAACGAATGCAATAAATGAATACATCAAACAACCAATATTCCTCTACGTAGTGAAGTAATAACACGCCACGGCCCCTAGACCCCCCCGCCAACAGTGCCCCATCGGGGAACTAACTGCACTGATGGACTAGGGGCCCCGAAGCCCAGAGCATCAAATAAAATGAAAAGATGCTGAGGAAAAAAGTGCTCGTAACTTTAAGAATGTTGAGTAACACAGAAATGATGAAAAGATCACGCACAACATCATTGTCAAAGAATCAACAAATTGGATTGTACTCTCAGGGCAGATCGAACAGAGGTCGGTTAACAAGAACTGGAGTACTTTATACGTAAGGAGCAGAGAGAACAATGCCTTGCGATCTACCCCGAGATCAACCCCTAGGCTAATGAAATAATACTTAGAGAATACCGAGAGCTGAAGGAAACAGTAATTATAAAGTGCAGTATTAACTAATTAAGTGAAAGAAGGGAGGAGAAAAGGGGAGAAAAACAAAAGATGTAGGAGGAGAATGAGTAAGGAGCGTGAAACAGAGGTTGGGGGGAAGGAGGTGCACAGAAGACCACCACGAATAGGAGCTAACCTATTAAGGAACCGATCACATGTACTACTAATCATACATATAAGGGGAGCCCAAAGTGAGCAGCCCAAGGTTCCCAAATGATTTTAAATTTATCTAGAGTGTCCAGGATGGTGTTGGAAATCTTTTCTTGCAACATTATCCAAGAAATTTTTTGTTTAGCTAACCGGAAGGATACTTTCCAAGACTTCCAAGACCGGGTAATGGTCATTTTGGCTCCCAGGAGAATAAACCGAATCAACTTCTGGTTAGGTTTGGAGGTTTTAGGGATTGGACCGTTAAGTAAAGCTATAATTGGGTCTTGCTTCAACGCACAACCACAGGTTCTGCGAATAAGGGAGAATATCCTATTCCAAAACATTCTGATTTTAGGACATTCCCATAATATATGTAGGAGAGTAAATATATGATTGCAACCTCTAAAACAAAGAGGTGACGTTTGTGGGTAATATTTGGCCAGGCGAGAAGGTACCAAATACCAGCGTGTTAATGTTTTGAGACTGGCTTCAAAATACCTTTAAAAGAACGCGCAAAATTGGAATGCCATATGTCCAGGTCCCAGCTGAAGTCAAGATCCCACTCCCAGCTCAACATGTAAGCCGTTTTCTCCGACGGCTCCGCTAGAGATGAGTATATGAGAGAAATACCTCCTCTCGTGTCCATAGCTGAAGCACACCACTGTTCATAGGGAGTTACAAAAAGATGGCTTTCGTTGCTTTTCCATAACTGGTTCAGGAAATGCGAAATTTGATAGAACCTAAATTTTTCGGAGGGGGGCATTTCGAGTTTAGAAGTGCGGTACGCTAAAGTAAGGGGACCATTAGAGTTAAAGAAAAGTCCAATTCTGTATAGGCCTTTGTCTAGCCACCATTTGAAAGCTCGGATATCTAAACCCGGGGGAAAACCGGGGTGGGGGAAAACCGGAGGTCCGAAAAATGTGTGCAAGTGGTTGCCAAATGGAGGTTAGAGGTCTTAACTTGTGGAGGGAGTCACATAACTTCATCGAATGGGACAATGTAGGAGCTAGTATAGGGGGGGGCGTTTTTTGGGAATGTTCCAAAGTAAAAAATATAAGGTAAAATTAGGGACTGCCTCTCGTTCCATGCTCACCCAGTCTGGTTTGGGTCCCTTAAGGTAGATTGTGGAAAATTGGCTTAACTGCGCTGCCTGGTAGTACCACCACAGGTTAGGTAAGCCAAAGCCTCCTTTCTTTCTGGGTCTAAAAAGCACATCCTTAGAAAATCTATGTCCCTTTTTGTCCCAAATAAAGCGGATGATGGCGGATTGTAGATGTGGAATGTGCGATTTGGGGACAGGAATAGGGAGGGAGCGGAAAAGGTATAATATTCTGGGTAAAAGTGTCATTTTGACCGCGTTCACTTTGCCTAGCCAAGAAAGTTTGTAGAGAGACCATTGATTCAGGTTATCGGTAAGTTTTTTAAACATGGGAAGGAAATTATGTTTAGACATTTGGTCAATACTGGGCGTGAGGTTAATGCCTAGATAGGGAATAAAGGTGGAGTTCCATGAGGATGGGAATTTACCCATCAGTTTGTGTACTGTGTCTTGGGGGGTTGATACATTAAGGGCGTAGAAATTAGGGAGTAGAAATTGTTGGGAGTAGAAATTAGGGGAGATGTACTAAACAGGAGGACATCATCCGCGAATAAAGCACATTTGTGTATAGATTGGCCGCAGCGGACTCCATGGATATCTGGATGTTGTCTTATCGCGATGGCTAAAGACTCAATAGCCACTCAAAAGACTCAAAAGAAGTAGGGAAAGGGGACATCCTTGCCTCGTTCCTTTCTTTATAGGGAATTTATCTGAGAGGTGTCCCTGGATTCTGACTTGTGCTGTAGGTTGGTGATAGAGGGATTCCAGAACGTTAATAAAGTTTGGGCCGAAGCCCCATTTTCGTAGAATTATGAAGAGGTAGGGCCAGGCAACAATATCAAATGCTTTTTGAAGACCTATGGAGAGGAGGAGGCTCTCCTGGGGGGGGGCAGCCATCCCAACCCGACTTCATTAGGGAAACTGCATTTATTGCTCTCCGTATCTGCTCCGGACCCTGTCTCCCCGGAATGAACCCCACCTGATCTTTATGAATACATGAACCTATAAATGAAGCAAGTCTGTTTGATAGTATTTTCGTCATAATTTTTAAATCATTATTAATTAATGAAATAGGTCTGTAGTTGCTCACTTCACTGGGGTCTTTACCCGGTTTGGGAATGACCGAGATGAAGGCTAAGTTGGCATCAGGATCAAGGGGGGAGGACTTGCTTAAGAAATTAAAGAGACAAGCCAGATACGGAGAGAGTGTGTCTGTAAAGGTTTTGTAATAATAGTTTGAAAATCCGTCCGGAACCGGGGCGGAATCTTTTTTGAGATTTTTTATGACCACACGGATCTCGGATTCATGAAACGGGGACTCCAGGATAGAGCGATGAGATTCAGAAATTTTCGGCAGCGGGGTATTCTCGAGAAAGGAGTCTAAATTTTGTTGGGAGATCGGACAACTATCAGAATACAGATTGGAATAAAATGATTGAAAGGCTTCTAGGATCTTTTCGGGGTTTTGGGTGAGAGAACCCGTCAGATTTTATCTTGGGGAGGGCAAAGGTCCTCTGTTTCGGAGTAAGTTTGGCCGCTAACTGGGGGCCAAACTTATTAGCACACAAATAGTGACTGCCACTAATCCAATGAAGATGTCTATCTGCATTGGAGGTCAAGGCTGAGTTGAGGGACAATCTGGTAGTGTCAAGTTTAGAAAGAGTGATGGGATTGGGGTTCCGTTTATGGGATAAACTGAGTTCTTTGAACTCTTTTTCTAGTTTCGGGATATCTGCTTGTCGTTCGCGTTTTAATTGGGCAGAGAATTGGATCAGCTTCCCTCTAATTACCGCTTTGTGAGCGCTCCAAAGGGAACTGGGAGAGATGTCCCCAGTGTCATTAATCAAGAAGTACTCTTTAATATCTTTCTCCAGCATAATGCAGTGAACAGGGTTAGATAAGATTTTTTCATTTAGACGCCAAGATCGGGAGATAACGAATTTAAGAGTTTTAATGTCACTAGGGAGTGATCAGACCACGGAACATCTTGGATGGATGCCTGGGAAGCTGTGTGTATCTCAGAGTTGAACATGAAAATGTGATCAATTCTAGCGTAGGTTTTGTGAGGGGTTGAGTAGTGTGTATAGTCTCTTGTTGATGGATTGAGTTCCCTCCAGGTATCAATAAGGCCTACTGAATGGAGGAGTCTGGCAATCTGGAGACTCTGTTTGGGGTTTTTTTTAAGGTGGGGAATCCCATGGTCCGATTTATCAAGAACCTGATCAAACGTGATGTTGGAATCCCCACCCATGATCACCCTACCTTCAAAGTGGGGTGAGAGATTGGCAAGTAAGGAGGAGAAAAACTTGTCTTGGCCCTTGTTAGGTGCATAATAGCAGATGATGGTGTAGAGGTTACCCTCAATCGAGCCTTTGACTAAGATATATCTCCCATCAGCGTCCTTAATTGTCAAAGCATGTGAGAATGGAGTCTGTTTAGAGAATAGAATAGCAACTCCCTGTTTTTTTTTCACTAGCGTTTGCAAGGAAGAAAGTGGGATATTTATTGTGGAGGAAGGAGGAAGAGTAATTGGAGGGGAAATGAGTTTCTTGGAGAAGAACGAAATCTAAACCCCTAGAATAGTAGCTTTGAAAGGCTTTGCGCCTTTTGACGGGGGAGTTAAGACCTTGGGTGTTATGAGAAGCAATCTTAAGAGCCCTCTGTAAAGGGGAAGAGTCAGCCATGGTCACAAGAGGAGTAAAACGAGTGGTGCGAACCTACCCGGTTCCTAGTTGAAGCAAACTTGAGTCTGGGAGGGTGGGCTCGAAACCTCAGCAGAAGAGTCTGGAACATGGTGGTCCTCTGTGCACGCTTCTGAGATAAATAAAGGACGAGAGGAAATGAAGAGAGGGGAGTAAAGAGAAAATAAGGAGAGAGAGAAAGATTAATTAGTGAAAGCAACATACTAGTATCAAACAAAACCAGGCGTATGCGCCTAGTAAAATGTAGAACCAAACTTATGAGTTCAGTTCAGAACCAAGACCCAAAAAAAAAAAAAGGAGGGTCTCAGAAAAACAGGAACAATCTCAGCCGAGGTTGTATATCTGGTGTAACCAGAGGGTAAAACCCCTCTCGATCACAACAGAGGGAGTGGCAATGCTAACCCGACCGGGCCGCCGGGTCCCCAACTTTAGGGGTAATATGGAACTTCAAAAACGTGAATATTACAGGGCCTTATAAAAATAACAAACATAATAAAAAAAGAGAAAACCCTATGAAAAAAAACTACAGATCACCAAAAAAAAAAAATAAATAAATAAACATACGTTAGACAGATGTCTGCAGGTAATCGGGAAGGGAGAGGGAAGGCAGGGAAAGGGAGAGGGAAGGCAGGGAAAGGGAAATGGAAGGGAGGGGAAGATTGGGAGGGTAGGCTGAAATTTTGAAGCCCGTGGGCCGCCAGGACACAGGAAATTAATGCATCTGGTCCATCATGAGGAAATAGGGGTACATCTTCTGGAATAGGAAATGTCAGATAACTTGGAGCCATCATCTTTCACCTCATAAGGGAGGCCAGGTGAGGAGGATTCGGAGAAATGCTTCTGCTCTCATGGGTGGAGAGGAGGGATCAGATAGTGTGTACACAGTCACCACACAATTAAGGAGGAGATCCTGGAAGAAAAAAGGTGAAAACACGGGCCTTGTAGGTCCCAATGGAGTAGAAGTCATCTGGGCAGAAGAGAGTTGCGGTGTCGCTTCGTTTGCTGTTTGTTCCAGATGGGAGTGATGGGGCTTCCTGGGGGGGGGTCTCTTGGAAGAACTTGGTTTGGAGGGGGGGCTCCTGAGGGGAAACTTCCTGGGAGATGAATCCGAGTAGCAGGAGTAAATGTTCACCCTCTAGAAATGATGAGAAACCGTATGATTTTTCCTTGTATTGAAACAGAAGGCGGAAAGGGAAAGACCAGCGATATTTTATGGATCTCTGTGATAAGATTTCAAGGAGAGGATTTAGTGCTCTCCTATTTAGAATTGTGGTCTTGGAGATGTCCGCAAAGACTTGAATTTTGTTTCCCTGGAAGGAAAGGTTATCCAGATTCCGAGATCTTTTCATAATTTCTTCTTTGGTCTCGTAGTAGTGGGGTTTAACCACTATATCCCTCGGGAGTCCATCCTGTCGGGGTTGTTGGAGCGCTCTGTGGGCCCTGTCAATCTCAAGTTTGTGGCTTGAAATGTCTGGGATGACTTCTTTCATAAAGAGCTTAACTGTCATGAACGTTAGTTACAGCTTCAGGAATGCCTCTTATGCGGAAGTTGCATCTCAGATTTCTGTTTTCTAAATCGTCGATCTTTCCTAGCGCGATATCAAGTTGGTCCTGCAGCAATTGAATACAATTAGTATTCTGATTAGTGCGAGCTGCTATATGATCTACTGTTTGTTCGATCACATCTATGTGTGCCCCCAAGCTTTGTAAATCAGCCTTAATAGATGTGGTTATTTGTGTGGCATTCTGAGCCAGGCCTGCAGCAAGCATATCTGAAAAACAGTTCAATAGCTGGGCCATGTCCGTCTAGTGGGGAGAGTGCAGAGGGGTAGCCTGCTGGGTGGCTGGGTGGTGGATAGGTGATTGCATTGTGGGGATATGGAGCATGTCAGACAAAGCTCTGCTAAAGAGCGACTCTGTGCAGGCAGAGGGAACAGTCTTAGGTGACTGGGTACTCACGGGGGCCTCCATCAGAGAAATGGCATGCTGTTCAGTGGTGGGGCTGTCCGCAATGGAGTCTCCTTCTCCTGTGTCTCCGCGTGAGGAGGCCGCAGCCGCCATCTTGGAGGCAGTGGGAGCGGGCAGGACGAAGGTAAGTTGCTGGCTGACTGCTGGTTTCTGAGGGAATCTCCTCATACAGGCTTGTGCTCTAGACACTCCGCAGCCTAGGGGTGTCAGGATTGAGGGGTTCCGCTGACAAAAGCTGCTCCTGGGGACCGCGGAAGGCTCGGCTGGGTCGGAGCTCCCATTCAGCACGTCAACCTGGAAGTCCGGCGCATGCGCACCTCCCTAACTAGTTTTAGCTGAATACTGTGAGCAGGACGCACTGCACTAACTTGTAGCTTTAGATGAACACTGTGCAGAGGTCTCACTACACTAACTTGTAGTTTTAGCTGAACACTGTGAGCAGGACGCACTACACTAACTTTTAGCTTTAGATGAACACTGTGCAGAGCTCGCAAAAAAATAACTTGTAGGTTTAGCTGAACACTGTGAGGAGGACGCACCACACTAACTTGTAGTTTTAGCTGAACACTGTGAGCAGGCCGCACTGCACTAACTTATAGCTTTAGATGAACACTGTGCAGAGGTCTCACTACACTAACTTGTAGTTTTAGCTGAACACTGTGAGCAGGACGCACTACACTAACTTGTAGCTTTAGATGAACATTGTGCAGAGCTCGCAAAAAAATAACTTGTATGTTTCGCTGAACACTGTGAGGAGGACGCACCACACTAACTTGTAGTTTTAGCTGAACACTGTGAGCAGCACGCACTACACTAACTTGTAGTTTTAGCTGAACACTGTGAGCAGGACGCACTGCACTAACTTATAGCTTTAGATGAACACTGTGCAGAGGTCTCACTACACTAACTTGTAGTTTTAGCTGAACACTGTGAGCAGGACGCACTGCACTAACTTGTAGCTTTAGATGAACACTGTGCAGAGGTCTCACTACACTAACTTGTAGCTTTAGCTGAACACTGTGAGGAGGATGCACTACACTAACTTGTAGTTTTAGCTGAACACTGTGCAGAGGTCACACTAAACTAACTTGTAGCTTTAACTGAACACTGTGAGGAGGAAGCACTACACTAACTGTAAATAGTCTAGCTGCCTGACTGTGGTACTAATAGGATCAAAAGAACACCAGCAATTTTCTTCAGGTAGGTGTAAATACTGTAATAAGACAAGCCTGCCTGTCAGTAAGAAGATAACAGGAACGGATCTAGCTAAACTGAATACAGTGTATATATATATATATATGCAACACCTGGGATGCATGTATATACACACAATACACTGTAAGTGCAGCTAACTCACTGATTGTCCTGCCTAATCTAGCTAACTCAAATGAAATGACACTGTCTCTCTGTCTATCTATCTCTCTCTCAACGCCAGTACACACACTACACAGGGCTGCCGTGCAGGCGGCCTTATATAGTGTGGGGCGTGTTCTAAACCCCCTGAGCCATAATTGGCCAAAGCCACCCTGGCTTTGGCCAATTACAGCTCTCTCTACCAACGGCGCTGTGATTGGCCAAGCATGCGGGTCATAGTGCATGCTTGGCCAATCATCAGCCAGCAATGCACTGCGATGCCGCAGTGAATTATGGGCCGTGACGTGCCACACGAATTTGGTGCGAACGGCCCATAACGTTCGGAATTCGGCGAACGACTGAACAGCCAATGTTCGAGTCAAACATGGGTTCGACTCGAACACGAAGCTCATCCCTATTGGAAGCCAGCATCATCAAGATTAAGGAGGAATAGAATAGTCAGCATAGGCAGTCTTCAAGGGATCCCACATCCATAGCAAATTCAATCAGTTACATCAGCATCAGGTACTTGATAGCTGCTGATCCAAGACTGATTCATTTTTATGAATGTGAGCCTATCAACAGAGTCTGTGTACAGGCGCACTCTTTGATCCATTACAAATCCTCCATTGGCACTGAATGTGTGTTCAGACAGCACGCTGCATGCAGGACAGGCCAGTAGCTCAATTGCAAATTGATCAAGTTCTGGCCAGTGGTCCATCCTCAAGATCCAGTAACCCAGTGGATGCTCTGTTCGAAAGGCCTTCAAGTCTGCTCTTGCCCCTAGATACTGCTGCACCATGTAATGCAGATGCTGGCAAAAGTTGCTTGAACCGATCAGACTTTGGCGCTGAGGGCTGAAAAATTGTTTAAAGGCATTGGTCAGCCAGCCACCTTCTCCACCGCTCTTCCTCCGACTGAACGAAGCCTCAACAACACATTGTCCAGTACCAGGAAATTGTAACCTCCCAGGGTCTGGAAATGCATAAGTTTGCAGAGGCATTTGATTCTGAGTCCTCTGGGGCAATAAGGATCACATGATCCTTAACTACCTCCTCCCAGCCACGTACAACTCCTTGGGTTTCTGGGGACTGAAAACCATCCCTTGAAGACTGCTGCTGAGTGTTATCCTCTACATCCATGCTGACACAATCCTCCTCTTCTTCCTGTGTGTTTGGGCCCACAGGAATGCTATCTGGATAAAGGGGCCCTGAGAGGTAAGGAAGTCCTCCTCTTCCTCCCGCTGTTCTGCCTCAAATGCCCTGTCCATGATTCCACAAAGTGTGTGCTCCAACAGGAAGACTAGAGGGAAAGTGTCACTGATGCATGCATTGTCGCTGCTCACCATCCTTGTGGCCTCCTCAAATAGTGACAGGACAGTGCATGCCCTCTGCTGTGTGTGCAGCTGCTGCAGCATTGCCAACGTTGAGTTCCACCTGGTGGGCATGTCACAACTGAGGCGGTTCATGGGCAGGTTGCATACCCTTTGAATGTCAACCAGCCGAACACTGGCATTGTATGACTGGTGGAAATGACCACAGACTTTTCTGGCCTGCCTCAGGAGATCCTGTAAGTCTGGGTACCTGCTCAAGAACTGCTGCACCACCAAATTCAGGACGTGTGCCAAACATGGAACATGGGTCAAGTGTCCCTGTCGGATGGAACATGGGTCCTGTCCCCTAGGCAGACCAACTCAAGCACTGCATGGCATCTTTTAGCCTGACTGCTTGCGTAGCCCCTTGAACGCTTATGGAGCACCGCTGGTTCACAGGACAAATCTGCAGAAGAGGCCATAAAGGAAGAAGAAGGGGAGGGGGTGGAGGAGAGAGCTGTGGCAGAATCACCACTAGCATTTTGGAGGTGTGGTGGTGGAACAAGCTCCAACAACACTGAACCCTGTCCTGCATCCTTCCAAGCTAACAGCAGAGTTACCAAGTGCACCTTGAAGGAAAGGTAACATCCTTGCCCATGCCTGCTGGACCAAGAGTCAGCGGTAATATGAACCTTACTGCTGACCGTCCTGTCCAACAAGGCCACCACATGCTGGTAGAGAGCCAGAATGGCCTTCCGTGAAAATAAATGGCGTTTTGGAACCTGCCACTGAGGTACAGCACATTCCACAAATTCACGAGTGTACCAGCTGAAAAGGCAGCAGTAGTGCTAGCAATTTGACTAGCATTTAGACGCTGAGCATGTGGATGGCTGGGAACGAATTTCTTTTTATGGTTCAGCAACTGAGGTAGGGAAATTTGCCTGCTAAAATCAGATAGTGGTGTACGGCTAGCAGATTGGCTGCAAGTACTTGGAACAGCAAGTGCTTGGGACACCTAATTCTACACCTTCATTCCTCTCAGTGCAGGTTTTTGAGAGGACTGGAGGTATAGTAGGGTTGGAGATTAGGGATGGGCCTAACGACCCCCGGTTCAGTTTGCATCCAGAAAATGCGAACGGACCAAAAGTTTGAACACCGTTAAAGTCTATGGGACTTGAACGTGAGAAATCAAAAGTGCGAATTTTAAAGGCTGATGTGCAAGTTATTGTCCTGAAAAGGGTTTGGGGACCTGGGTGCTGCCCCAGGGGACATGTATCAATGGAAAAAAAGTTTTAAAAACGGACATTTTTTCGGGAGCAGTGATTTTAATGATGCTTAAAGTGAAAAAATAAAAGTGAAATTTTGCTTTAAATATCGTACCTGGGGGGTGTCTATAGTATGCCTGTAAAGTGTCGCATGTTTCCCATGCTTAGAACAGTCCCTGCAAAAAATGAAACTTCTAAAGGAATAAAAGTCATTTAAAACTGCTTGAGGCTTTAATATAATGTCGGGTCCCAGCAATATTGATGAAAATCAGTGAGACAAACGGCATGGGTTCCCCCCCAGCCCATTACCAGGCTCTTTGGGTCTTGTATGGATATTAAGGGAAACCCTGCACCCAAATTAAAAAAAGAAAAGGCGTTGGGCCCCCAGGCCCTATATACTTTGAACAGCAGTATACAGGCAGAGCAAACAAGACAGGGACTGTAGGTTTGTTTTTATGTGGAATCTGTTTGTAATTTGGAACAGGTACATTTTGTAAGTGTAGCTCCAGCCAAAAAATCTATTTTAAAGCTTTTCGGAAAACATAGGGAAGGGTTATCACCCCGGTAACATTTGTTTTGCTGTCTGTGCCCCTGTTCAGAAGACCTCACTTTCTGTCCCAATGACAATTGGATTTTGTAAATTTAGGGTTTTTAAGGGAAACAAGGATTGGTAATAAATCAGTGGAGGAGACACCTTTTTCCCATATTAGCTCTTACAGGAGAGAATTTCCCTTCCTAGGGGTAGATTTCCTCTCACTTCCTGTTGTCTGCCTTCATTTGTAAGTAGGAGTCTTTTGTAAGTCAGATGTTTGAAAGTAGTATATACAATATGGCCTGCCCTATACACTCTGCGGAAAATTGGGCCTTAGGTGTTGGTGGTACCAGAACACTGTAAGCCCTCACAGTTACTCTTGGTGGGCGCTGGAACCGGCCCTGCTGTGAAATATTATATCAAGAATTGTAATTACATGCCCCTGTTAAACAGGGGCAGAAAAATTGGGCCTTAGGCGGTGGTGGTGGTGGCACAACACTAAAGCCTCACAGATACTTTTGTTGAGCGCAGGAACAGGCCCTGCTGTGAAATATTAGATCAAAAATTGTAATTACATGCCCCTGTAAACAGGGGCAGAAAAATTGGGCCTTAGGCAGTGGTGGTGGTGGTGGTGGTGGTGGCACAACACTGTAAAGCCTCACAGATACTTTTGTTAAGCGCAGGAACAGGCCCTGCTGTGAAATATTAGATCATAAATTGTAATTACACGCCCCTGTTAAACAGGGGCATAAAAATTGGGTCTTAGGCAGTGGTGGTGGTGCCACAACCCTGCAACCCCTCACAGATACTCTTGTTGAGCGCAGGAACGAGCCTTGCTGTTAAATATTTGATCAAAAATTGTAATTACACGCCCCTGTTAAACAGAGGCAGAAAAATTGGGCCTTAGCCACTGGTGGTGGTGCCCAGAACCAAAAATGTTCTTAGAAGCTATCAACATGAACATTGAGGAGGAATAGGATAGTCACTCAGCATCAGCATAGGCAGTCTTGAAGGGATCTCACATTCATAAAAAATATTAATCGGTTACAGCATCAGGTGCTTGGTAGCTGGTGATCCAAGACTGATTCATTTTTATGAAGGGGAGCCGATCAACCGAGTCGGTGGACAGGCGCACTCTGTGATTGGTTACAAAGTCTCCAGCAGCACTGAATGTGCGTTCTGAAAGAACGCTGGATGCAGGACAGGCCAGTAGCTCAATTGCATACTGTGCACACTCTGGCCAGTGATCCATCCTCAAGACCCAGTAACCCAGTAGATTTTTGGTTGTAAAGGTCTCCAAGTCTGATCTTGCCCCTAGGTATTCCTGCACCATGTATAACAGATGCTGGCGATGGTTGCTGGAACCGATCAGGCCTTGGGGCTGCGGAAAAAAAATTGTCTGAACGCATCGGTCAGACGGCCACCTTCTCCACCGCTCCTTCTTTGACTGACCAAAGCCTCAGCAACACGTTGTCCAGGAGTACCAGGAAATTTTAACCTCCCAGGCTCTGGAAATGCATTGCTCAAACCTTTCTGCAAGGCCTCCTGAAGATGTTTCATCCTCTGCTCCCTCTGCGACTGCTGGATAAGTTCTGCCACCTTACCCTTGTAACGTGAATCAAGAAGGGTTGCCAGCCATTACTGATCCCTCTCCTTGATACAACGAATCCGAGGGTCCTTTCGTAGGCTTTGCAGGATCAGGGAGGCTATGCAGCGTAGGTTTGCTGAGGCATTCGGTCCGGAGTCCTCTGGGTCACTAAGGACGACCTGATCCGTAGCCACCTCCTGCTAGCCGCGTACAAGTCCATGGGTTTCTGGGGACTGGAAACGATCCCTTATAGACTGCTGCTGATGCTGAGTGCCAGGCTCCACCTCCATGCTGACACAATTCTCCTTCTCCTCCTCTTCCTGTGTGATAGGCGGGCCTGCAGGAATACTGTCTGGATAAAGGGGGCCTTGAGAGGTAAGGAAGTCCTCCTCTTCCTCCCTCTGTTCTGCCTCAAGTGCCCTGTCCCTTATTCCACGCAGCGTGTGCCGTGTGCTCCAGCAGGTAGACAAGAGGGACAGTATCACTGATGCATGCACTGTCACTGCTCACTATCCTCGAAGCCTCCTCAAATGGTGACAGGACAGTGCATGCATCCTTGATCATGAGCCACTGGCATGGCAAAAAAAAGCCAAGCTCCTCTGACCCTGTCCTGGTGCCATACACGCACAGGTACTCATTGATGGCCCTCTGCTGCATGTGCAGCTGCTGCAGCATTGCCAACGTTGAGTTTCACCTGGTGGGCATGTCACAGATGAGGCGGTTCTTGGGCAGGTTGCATCTCTGCACTGGCATTATATGACCGGCGGAAATGCACACAGACATTCCTGGCCTGCCTCAGGAGATCCTGTAATCCCGGGTACCTGCACAAGTACCGCTGCACCACCAAATTAAGGACGTGAGCCAAACAGGGAACAGGGGTGAAGTGTCCCTGTCGGAGGGCGGAGAGGAGGTTGGTGCCATTGTCGCAAACCACCATTCCTGGCTGAAGCTGGTGTGGCGTCAACCACCTCTGAGCCTGCCCCTGCAGAGCTGACAGAATCTCTGCCCCAGTGTGGCTCCTGTCCCCTAAGTAGACCAACTCAAGCACCGCATGGCATCTTTTTGCTTGAGTGCTTGCTTAGCCCCTAGAACGCCTACGGATCACCGCTCGTTCCGAGGACAAATCAGCACTGGAAGAGGCCATAGAGGAAGAAGAAGAGGAGGGGGTGGAGGAGAGAGGTGTGGCAGAATCACCACTACCAGCATTTTGGAGGCGTGGTGGTGGAACAAGCTCCAACGATACTGCACCCTGTCCTGCATCCTTCCCAGCTGCCAGCAGGGTTACCCAGTGCGCTGTGAAAGAAAGGTAACGTCCCTGTCCATGCCTGCTGGAACATGAGTCAGCGGTAATATGCACCTTACCACTGACCGCCCTGTCCAACGAGGCCAAGACATTGCCTTCCACATGTCGGTAGAGAGCCAGAATGGCCTTCTGAGAAAAAAATTGGCATTTGGGAACCTGCCACTGAGGTACCGCACATCCACAAATTCTCGAAAAGGGGGCAGAGTCTACCAGCAGAAAAGGCAGCAGTTGGAGTGCTAGCAATTTAGCCAAACTACCATTCAGCCTCTGAGCATGTAGACGGCTGGGACCAAATTTCTTTCGCCGGTTTAGCAACTGGGGTAGGGAAATTTGCCTGCTGCAATTGGATATTGGTGTACCTCTAGCAGATTGCCTGGAAGTGTTTGGAACACCTAATTCTACACCTTCATTCCTCTCAGTGCAGGTCTCTAAGGGGACTGAATTTATAGTGGGGTTGGAGATCCCAGCTGATGAGGAGCAAGGAGAGGTCCGCCTTGTTCTTTGGCGTGGGTCTTTTAAGTACTGTTGCCAACGGACTGCATGGGAGTTCGACATATGTCTGGTCAAGCATGTGGTGCCCAAGCGGCTGCTGTTTTGATACACTTTAGACATATGTTGCAAACAGCAACAGTGTGATCTGCTGCACACGTATCAAAAAAGGCCTACACCAAAGAACTTTTGGAAAAACGCGTGGACTCAGCAGCGCCCTGCACATGCAGAGCTCTGCGGTGTGATGCAGTTGGTTGCCTGCCCTTAAGCTGGCCCCTGGAGGGCATCCTGTCTCGTTGGAGATGTGCCTCCTCCTCACTTCTATCTGGCACCCACAAAGAGTCAGTGACCTCATCATCCCCTCCCCCCTCGCCACTGGAACAAACCTGGCAGTATGCTGCAGCTGGGGGTACATGACTGCTAGTTTCTTGTCCTTCTTGGGCACCCCCTCTCTCTGGGCTCCTGTTACTGCCTTCATCCTCAACCTGGGTACCATCATCAGAGCCTTCACAATGCTGCACATCCTCCAGCAGCATGTTCCCTACACTGTGGTCGAACAGTTCGGGGGACTCCTCAGGGCATGATGGTGGGGCTAGGGAAGGAGTGACTGATGACATTGAGCCGATAGAAGAGGCCACTTTGGCAGCTGCATTGGCAGACAAAGTACCCTGAGCCTGGGTGACAAAGGATGAGGAGGAAGATGACGGCTTGGTCATCCACTCTACCAACTCTTCTGCATATTGTGGCTCAATGCGGCATGCTGCCGAAAAAAAGAACAAGTTTGCCCCATAGCCACGTGCTGAGGATGCACCGTGTCCACGAGCAGCACTGTTGGCTGTAGACACAGAGCCTGCTTGCCCTCTTTTAGTGGCCTGTGAGCGTCTCCTTGGTGGCCTTCCAGACATACTGTACAATGACATTAGTAAACAACGCCTGAAGTGTACTAAAAAAAGTACATCAGGAATGGCCTACAGTCAGGTATAGGCTTGGTATAAGCCTGTGTATGTATATATATATATATATATATATATATATATATATATATATATATATATATATATATATATATATTTTATGAACTTCAGCTCACTGAGTCACCTGCCTGCCTGAAAGTGTCTTTGAACACGCACTCCAGGAATGGCCTACAGTCAGGTATATGCTTGGCTAGACTATATATATATATATATATATATATATATATATATATATATATATATATATATATATATATATATATATATATATATATATATATATATATATATATATATATATATACACACAGTGCCTTGCGAAATTATTCGGCCCCCTTGAACTTTTCAACCTTTTGCCACATTTCAGGCTTCAAACATAAAGATATAAAATTTTTATTTTTTGTGAAGAATCACCAACAAGTGGGACACAATTGTGAAGTGGAACAAAATCTATTGGATTTTTGAAACTTTTTTAACTAATAAAAAAATGAAAAGTGGGGCGTGCAAAATTATTCGGCCCCTTGCGTTAATACTTTGTAGAGCCACCTTTTGCTGCGATTACAGCTGCAAGTCACTTGGGGTATGTCTCTATCAGTTTTGCACATCGAGAGACTGAAAATCTTGCCCATTCTTCCTTGCAAAACAGCTCAAGCTCAGTGAGGTTGGAAGGAGAGCGTTTGTGAACAGCAGTTTTCAGCTCTTTCCACAGATTCTCGATTGGATTCAGGTCTGGACTTTGACTTGGCCATTCTAACACCTGGATACGTTTATTTGTGAACCATTCCTTTGTAGATTTTGCTGTATGTTTGGGATCATTGTCTTGTTGGAAGATAAATCTCCGTCCCAGTTTCAGGTCTTTTGCAGACTCCAACAGGTTTTCATCCAGAATGGTCCTGTATTTGGCTGCATCCATCTTCCCCTCAATTTTAACCATCTTCCCTGTCCCTGCTGAAGAAAAGCAGGCCCAAACCATGATGCTGCCACCACCATGTTTGACAGTGGGGATGATGTGTTGAGGGTGATGAGCTGTGTTGCTTTTACGCCAAACATATCGTTTTGCATTGTGGCCAAAAAGTTTGATTTTGGTTTCATCGGACCAGAGCACCTTCCTCCACATGTTTGGTGTGTCTCCCAGGTGGCTTGTGACAAACTTTAGACAAGACTTTTTATGGATATCTTTGAGAAATGGCTTTCTTCTTGCCACTCTTCCATAAAGGCCAGATTTGTGCAGTGTACGACTGATTGTTGTCCTATGGACAGACTCTCCCACCTCAGCTGTAGTTCTCTGCAGTTCATCCAGAGTGATCATGGGCCTCTTGGCTGCATCTCTGATCAGTCTTCTCCTTGTCTTAGCTGAAAGTTTAGAGGGACAGCCAGGTCTTGGTAGATTTGCAGTGGTCTGATACTCCTTCCATTTCAAAATGATCGCTTGCACAGTGCTCCTTGGGATGTTTAAAGCTTTGGAAATCTTTTTGTATTCAAATCCGGCTTTAAACTTCTCCACAACAGTATTACGGACCTGCCTGGTGTGTTCCTTGGTCTTCATGATGCTCTCTGCACTTTCAACAGAACCCTGAGACTATCACAGAGCAGGTGCATTTATACAGAGACTTGATTACACACAGGTGGATTCTATTTATCACCATCAGTCATTTAGGACAACATTGGATCATTCAGAGATCCTCGCTGAACTTCTGGAGTGAGTTTTCTGCACTGAAAGTAAAGGGGCCGAATAATTTTGCACGCACCACTTTTCAGTTTTTTATTTGCTAAAAAAGTTTAAAATATCCAATAGATTTCGTTCCACTTCACAATTGTGTCCCACTTGTTGGTGATTCTTCACAAAAAATTAAAATTTTATATCTTTATGTTTGAAGCCTGAAATGTGGCAAAAGGTTGAAAACTTCAAGGGGGCCGAATACTTTTGCAAGGCACTGTATATGTATATATATATATATATATATATATATATATATATATATATACATATACACAAGCCTGTATATATCTATTAAATGCACTGCAGCTAACTGAATCAACTGCCTGCCTGAAGTATATTAGAAACAGCACAGCAGGAACGGTCTGCAGTGAGATCTAGCTAAACTGGATACAGTGGATATATATATATATATATACACTACCGTTCAAAAGTTTGGGGTCACCCAAACAATTTTGTGTTTTCCATGAAAAGTCACACTTATTCACCACCATACATTGTGAAATGAATACAAAATAGAGTCAAGACATTGACAAGGTTAGAAATAATGATTTGTATTTGAAATAACATTGTTTTTACATCAAACTTTGCTTTCATCAAAGAATCCTCCTTTTGCAGCAATTACAGCATTGCACACCTTTGGCATTCTAGCTGTTAATTTATTGAGGTAAGCTGGAGAAATTGCACCCCACGCTTCTAGAAGCAGCTCCCACAAGTTGGATTGGTTGGATGGGCACTTCTGGCGTACCATACGGTCAAGCTGCTCCCACAACAGCTCAATGGGGTTCAGATCTGGTGACTGTGCTGGCCACTCCATTACCGATAGAATACCAGCTGCCTGCTTCTGCTGTAAATAGTTCTTGCACAATTTGGAGGTGTGTTTAGGGTCATTGTCCTGTTGTAGGATGAAATTGGCTTCAATCAAGCGCTGTCCACTGGGTATGGCATGGCGTTGCAAAATGGAGTGATAGCCTTCCTTATTCAGAATCCCTTTTACCCTGTACAAAGCTCCCACCTTACCAGCACCAAAGCAACCCCAGACCATCACATTACCTCCACCATGCTTAACAGATGGCGTCAGGCATTCTTCCAGCATCTTTTCATTTGTTCTGCGTCTCACAAACGTTCTTCTTTGTGATCCAAACACCTCAAACTTGGATTCATCCATCCACAACACTTTTTTCCAGTCTTCCTCTGTCCAATGTCTGTGTTCTTTTGCCCATCTTAATCTTTTTCTTTTATTGGCCAGTCTCAGATATGGCTTTTTCTTTGCCACTCTGCCCTGAAGCCCAAAATCCCGCAGCCGCCTCTTCACTGTAGATGTTGACACTAGTGTTTTGCGGGTACTATTTAATGAAGATGCCAGTTGGGGACCTGTGAGGCGTCTGTTTCTCAAACTAGAGACTCTAATGTGCTTATCTTCTTGCTTAGTTGTGCAACGCGGCCTCCCACTTCTTTTTCTACTCTGGTTAGAGCCTGTTTGTGCTGTCCTCTGAAGGGAGTAGTACACACCGTTGTAGGAAATCTTCAATTTCTTTGCAATTTCTCGCATGGAATAGCCTTCATTTCTAAGAACAAGAATAGACTGTCAAGTTTCAGATGAAAGTTCTCTTTTTCTGGCCATTTTGAGCGTTTAATTGACCCCACAAATGTGATGCTCCAGAAACTCAATCTGCTCACAGGAAGGTCAGTTTTGTAGCTTCTGGAAGGAGCTAGACTGTTTTTAGATGTGTGAACATGATTGCACAAGGGTTTGCTAATCATCAATTAGCCTTCTGAGCCAATGAGCAAACACATTGTACCATTAGAACACTGGAGTGATAGTTGCTGGAAATGGGCCTCTATACACCTATGTAGATATTGCACCAAAAACTAGACATTTGCAGTTAGAATAGTCATTTACCACATTAGCAATGTATAGAGTATATTTGTTTAAAGTTAGGACTAGTTTAAAGTTAGCTTCATTTAAAAGTACAGTGCTTTTCCTTCAAAAATAAGGACATTTCAATGTGACCCCAAACTTTTGAACGGTAGTATATATATATATATATATATATATATATATATATATATATATATATATATATATATATATATATATATATATATATATATATATATACATATATATATATATATATATACATGTTAATAAGCCTGTATGTGCCCTTCTGCCGGCGTATATCGGCGTGGGGCGGTCGGCAAGCGGTTAATAGTGCCCGTGTCTGGTGATGAAGATAGTCTTCCATTGACCTCCAGCATGGACTTTGATGAGATTGTAAGCCACCCTAAGGTCTGTACAAGCTACTGCGACTGAGCTCAGGTATATCTTGTTTCTGTTGTATTGCAGGTCAGTGGCCAGACATAAACCTTGTAGCTCTCCCCCATTTTGTGTCTGTATGGCCCAGGTCAGCAGTGTGCCCACAGTAGCATTTGCAGTGAAAGAGCCAAGTAGGACTGACCCTAAGAGGCAATTGGCCAGCTTAAAAAAGAACAAGGGGTGGTGGTACTGCGCTAGTCCTATTAAAAGGTATCTAAAACATTGTCAAGTCAGAAGAGTGGCATATTGCCTAATGTTAAAAAAGGGTGATGAGAGTGAGTTATGTGTATTATAAAACAATCAACTACGTCCGTGAATATTTTAAGGGTACAGTGGGCCGTACTAAAGTACAGAATGCCTCTGAGTGTCACAAATAGTCCCAGTAAGGTGATATCTATACAGAGTGACAACACATTCAAATAAAATAATCACATAAATAAAACAAAGGCCACACTTATGCTGGGAGGTGACTATCTGTGCATAAATTGTCCAAAATAGAAAAATCAAATTATAGCTGAACCTTCAGCTGTGGTGCAACCTCTATATACATACATTAAAGCATAAGCGTATGTAAAATGAAAAATGGGGATAACATGGATCAAACTCCAGTGCAGTAAAAGTAATAAGTATATAAACAGTCTCTTCAGAGTGAATTTTAAAGTGTCCACTGTTGGCAATCCGTGCTCACAAACATAAAGTAACGATCAACAAATAAAGTGACTTTGTGCATCAAAGATAACTTCAAACAGCTTCTTAAATGTGCTTAATAGGGGACGTGAAGGTAGCAGCTAGATTCTAGCGTTGCTTTCCTCATATGGGTGAGAAGTGTGGAGTGCAAGCTATAGTCCTCTTCATGCAGCAATCCTATAATGGAGGGCAATGGCCCCTTACCTCACTATGCTGAGGTTACAGCATGAATCACTATGTATGGTGTCTCCTAAGGGGTCAGTCCTGGATCTCAGACTTTCCAGTGTACCTCAGGTCATGCAGGGGCACAGCGGCCAGAAGGAAAAACGAAAATGCCACATAGTGTAGTAATTTTGCAAAAATGGAGGTTTTATTCAAAGCAAAATAAGGTACTCACACAGCGGTTTCAACAGGGGATGTAGTGTATCCTTACGAGTGGCGAGCTCGTATGCTGCTACAGTGGAGGGTGCCGGTCCCTACGCGTGGCGTCACGGGTCACGTGGCTTCTTCAGATCCCCTGAAGAAGCCACGTGACCCGTGAAGAAGCCACGTGACCCGTGACGCCGCGCGTGGGGACCGGCACCCTCCACTGTAGCAGCATACGAGCTCGCCGCTCGTAAGGATATACTACACTATGTGGCATTTTCGTTTTTCCTTCTGGCCGCTGTGCCCCTGCATGACCTGAGGTACACTGGAAAGTCTGAGATCCAGGACTGACCCCTTAGGAGACACCATACATAGTGATTCATGCTGTAACCTCAGCATAGTGAGGTAAGGGGCCATTGCCCTCCATTATAGGATTGCTGCATGAAGAGGACTATAGCTTGCACTCCACACTTCTCACCCATCTGAGGAAAGCAACGCTAGAATCTAGCTGCTACCTTCACGTCCCCTATTAAGCACATTTAAGAAGCTGTTTGAAGTTATCTTTGATGCACAAAGTCACTTTATTTGTTGATCGTTACTTTATGTTTGTGAGCGCGGATTGCCAACAGTGGACACTTTAAAATTCACTCTGAAGAGACTGTTTATATACTTATTACTTTTACTGCACTGGAGTTTGATCCATGTTATCCCCATTTTTCATTTTACATACGCTTATGCTTTAATGTATGTATATAGAGGTTGCACCACAGCTGAAGGTTCAGCTATAATTTGATTTTTCTATTTTGGACAATTTATGCACAGATAGTCACCTCCCAGCATAAGTGTGGCTTTTGTTTTATTTATGTGATTATTTTATTTGAATGTGTTGTCACTCTGTATAGATATCACCTTACTGGGACTATTTGTGACACTCAGAGGCATTCTGTACTTTAGTACGGCCCACTGTACCCTTAAAATATTCACGGACGTAGTTGATTTGTTTTATAATACACATAACTCACTCTCATCACCCTTTTTTAACATTAGGCAATATGCCATTCTTCTGACTTGACAATGTTTTAGATACCTTTTAATAGGACTAGCGCAGCACCACCACCCCTTGTTCTTTTTCGAGTTACCCTTTAGGGCCAGGTTGGACCCTTTTCGGTGCAAGCTGCTGGTCCACTCCCCCGCCCTCTTTCTCCCCCCCCCCCCTTGCTTTAGTCTCTCCCATTGTTCATGGTAGCGCAGGAATACCATACTTACTTTAATTGGCCAGCTTAACCACTTCAATACCAGGCACTTTCATCCCTTCCTGCCCAGGACAATTTTCAGCTTTCAGCGCTGTCGCACTTTGAATGACAATTGCGCGGTCATGCAACACTGTACCCAAACTAAATTTTTATCATTTTCTTCCCACAAATAGAGCTTTCTTTTGGTGGTATTTGATCACCACTGGGGTTTTTATTTTTTGCTAAACAAACTAAAAAAAACAGACATTTTTGAAAAAAAAAAACATTTTTCTTATGCCCCGTACACACGGACGGACATTGATCGGACATTCCGACAACAAAATCCTAGGATTTTTTCCGACGGTTGTTGGCTCAAACTTGTTTTGCGTACACACTGTCGCACAAAGTTGTCAGAATTTCTGATCGCCAAGAACGCGGTGACGTCAACCACGTACGACGAGACTAGAAAAGGCCATTTCAGAACCAAGCGCTGCACCCTTTGGGCTCCTTTTGCTAATCTCGTGTTAGTAAAAGTATGGTGAGAGACGATTCGCGCTTTTTCAGACTCGTGGTTTTCAGATCGTTTTCTGCTGTACAGTTTGTGCTTGTGGGTGTGTATCTGCTCTTCAGTGTGTGCAGTCAGTTCGTATTGGAGTTTTCTGTGCGATCTTGTCCGCTTGTTGCTGTTTTTCAGGTCACTCTTCACAGGCCTTGCTGTTCTTCAGTGCGTTCTGTTACTTCGTTCTGAGCAGCCGACCGTTTTCTAGCCATGTTGCGTATACGTACTCCTCATAGAGTTCATGCTGTGGTGGTTGGGGGCTTGGTGTTGGGGTCCTGACCTTGACACAAGTCCAGTCCATGAACAGGGTGGGGAGGAGTTCATGGACCAAGAATTGGTTGCTTCAGCGTGACCAGTTCTGTCATATGCCTTTGCTCCGTGAGATCCGTGAGAATAATCCTGATGATTTCAGGAACTTTCTCAGGATGATGGACCCCGTATTTCACCGTTTGTTGGCTTCGCTGACCCCCTATATCAGTAGGCAGGATACCTGCATGAGGCAAACTATCACTCCGGAGCAGAGGCTAGTCGCTACCCTGCGGTACTTGGCGACAGGGAGAAGCCTGCAGGACTTGAAGTTCTCGACAGGCATTTCCCCCCAGGCTCTGGGTATCATTATCCCAGAGACCTGTTCTGCCATCATCCAGGTCCTGCAGAAGGAGTATATGAAGGTAAGATTTTTATCCTTTAATAACACATTTTATTGTATATAATGTTTGCTAATATATTGTATTTCTTTCCTCATTCCCTAATTACCATGATTGTAATATGCTGTGAATTTCCCCTTTGTTCTCATGCATTCTGGAATTTTATGTAATTTTTTTTTGTCCTTCATACATATTTGCCTTCACTTACCTCCCCAGCATGCTCTCCTGGCCCTATATTCACCTCATGTAGTCACTTAACAATGTATTTTATCAGCTCCATAGTAGTGCTTTACCCCAAACACCCCTAAAATGTTTAGAAATGTGATTTGTGCTTTAAATTCAGGCAGAGTGCCAGAGGCTTGTTTTTGGGGTCCCCAAATCATTTTTAACCCTCCCTCCCCCCAACTGCTAAGTCAGCTGATAACAATTCTCTATCTATCCTCAATCATCTATCTTTTGTATCCTATTATTATCTTGGCAGGTAATAGCAGAATGTCCAAATGTGCTCAAATGTGTACAGTGTGTATTTATATCTCTGTATTATGACACTTCTTATCTGTCCAGTGGGCTGCCAATAGTGTAACTAAGGAGGGGCTGTTCCAAGTAATACCCATTATTTAGGCATTCATCTCTCAATGAAGTGGAGAGGGTTACCTGTCCAAGATCCCCCCCCCCATAATGTTAGAAATGGCCCATGAGAGGGGGGGATATGCTAGGTGTACCTTATACTTTGGTGTTGTAAAATTCCCCTTAATAAATGTTATCTGGATGTTGGCCAAGAATGTTTGTGTTTAATCTGCTTTCCATGTTTATGTGCAAAAATACAAATTTTTTTTGTTTTCCTCAACAGTTTCCTTCCACGCCACAGGAATGGCAGACTGTGGCCTCCCACTTTGCCCAGCGGTGGGACTTTCCTAACTGTGGAGGGGCAATTGATGGGAAACACGTCCACATCGTTCCACCACCCAACTCGGGGTAGTACTATTATAATTACAAGGGGTTCAATAGTATTGTGATGTTGGCGGTGGTGTCGGCTAATTACGAGTTCCTGTATGTGGACGTGTGGAATAATGGCCGGATGTCCGATGGTGGAGTCATCGCCCAGACGGAGTTTTACAGGCGTCTCCAGAATGGCAGCTTGGACTTGCCACCTCCAGAAGAGAATGTGGAAGGACTCCCATTCGTCTTCGTTGGGGATGAAGCATTTGCGCTGGGGGACCATCTTATGCGGCCATTCCCGATGAGGACCCTCACCCCAGACAGAGGGTTTTTAATTACCGGCTGGCCAGAGCCTGAAGAGTGGTGGAGAACACATTTGGAATCATGGCCAGCCAGTTCCGGTTTTTAATTACCGGCTGGCCAGAGCCTGAAGAGTGGTGGAGAACACATTTGGAATCATGGCCAGCCAGTTCCGCCTATTTCTTACACCCATCCATATGGCGGAGTATAAACTGAATCATATAATCCTGGCGTGCTGTGTTCTACATAACTTTTTACGGCAACATTCGGCCAACTATGCTGGCTCAGTTGGGCCTGAGGCCGGAATTATAAATGAAACAACCCTGACGGCGCTTGAAAGTGGCCGTCCTGGCTTGCCCTCCCTGAGTGCCTGTGATATCCGGTTAAGATATCTTGAGTTCTTTGCAGGTAGGGGGGCCATCAATATGCCAGACAATTTGTAATACCTTGATCCAATAAAAAAAAATTTGCAAATCTTTGGTGGCATTTACTGCTTGTGTTTGTTTTAGCTGACCCTGACAGAAATGTGGTGAGTCCAGAAAATGGCGTGATTGTGTAACCTTATACAAAGCACTGTTGAGTGTTATTTACTAAAGGCAAAGACACTTTGCACTACAAGTGCACTTGAAACTGCACTGAAACTGCACTTGTAGTGCAAAGAGGATTTGCCCTTAGGAAATAACCCCCATTGTCACAGTAAGCAACAATTACATCACCACAAAAGTGTTGTAGCGTTGAGACAATAATCCACACATTCTTGATTAACAATCTTTTTAATACCTGCACAATCACATGTGCATTTAGAAAAGGTTTTTAAAACAAACCAACATGTTTGTTGTATAACAATTTTTGGGGTGGCATTATCAAAAATATAAATGTCCATTTAAGATAAAACAGGCATGTTTTAAACCAACAAGAAAGACACAAATCTAAAACTTACAAAGTTCACATTAGGTAGAACTTGAAAGCAATATCAGACATGAGTATTTAGGAACTGTGTTTGATATTCCGTTCAGATGGGGTAAAGTCACCCCAGGAAAAGCCAGATTTGGAAGATGCACACCAATTTAAGAAGTTCAACATGTGCTAGCTGCTATCACTGGGGATCAAGGGACATGTTTTGGGGAGAAACCCCTTCCTCTCAGCTATATTATTATTGAGGAAGGGGTCGCACCCCCAAAACGCGTCCATTGATCTCCCGTGATGGCAGATAGCACATGTTGACACACTGTGCATCCTCCAAATTTGGCTTTTCGAAAAATCGCTAAAACATTTTGAACATTGTAGCACACAAAAAAACAAAGTGATTTGGAGGGGTTTTAAACTCTACCCAAAACATCAATGATGTTCTTATTTTTTTGAATAACATCATTGATGTTTTTCTTGAGGTTTTCCAATGCTAAATTACACCCCATGATCTCCCCGATCAGGATCTGTGCACTTTCTGATGTGAAAGGATCTGGATCCACAACATCACGATCACCTAAAAAGAGAGAAACCAAACAAAAACAGGTATTAAAAATATGCCGCCATCCATCTCTTACCTGAGCCTGTGGTCGCAGACACTCACCTGTTATGGTGACTAGTTCCACCACGTCTTATTCCTCCTCCCTCTCTTCTTGTGTTGGTAGTATTTCCCCTTCTTCCAGAGGGGGGGGGGTCTCTGGTCTCCTCGGATGAGGGGTGTCCTCCGAGTCTTTTATGCATGTAAAACAAAAATGGTATGCTTAGCACACAGATATTTGAGGGAAGAACTATAAATAGGAAACATTGCTTGGAAGTGGGGTACAATTGTCTATTTTGGCAGAGTTCCAAGATGTAGAATTGTATTGTCCTTTGTCAAGCTGCAATAATTTACCTGTTTGGTACAAGCTTCACAGATGGAGACACCCCTATAGTATACACTGGAGCACCTGTGTGGCCCCCCTAATAAAAATGGTGTTCTTGTGTCCCACACTAGTGCTCCAGTGTCCAGATGTGAAAACAGCTGCTCAGTGTCCTCTCCTTACACAGAATCTAGTTTGCATTTCATTCTAGTAACAAATCCCTCTACACAACCAAATTAGTTTCATACAAGTAGTCCCTAAAAAATGTGGTCAAATGCATATGGCCAAAACAATGGTGTTTTATAGGCCGAAAGAAAAATGTTTGATACGAGTGAATAATGTGCCCATGAACATGAAAGTTGCCCTTTTAAACTGGACAACAGTTAAGAAAAGCACATGGAGCAGCACGAACGTAATAAAAATAAAGAATAGGAACACAGCACAACTACTTACTTTTTTGCAGCACTCTCCGGATCTTTCTATACTGCTCATGTTCTCATAATTTGAGGTCCGACCACCGCTTCCTGAGCTAATCTTTTGATCGTCGTACCCCGAAATTCCGGTGCAGACTTTTGACCACTTTCGCCATGATCTTGGCTTTTCTGACATTGGGGTTGGGGTAAGGTCCATACTTCCCATCATAGTCGGCCTTCTTCAGGATGTCGACCATCTCCAAAATCTCCCCAAAGGACATATTTGATGCCTTAAATCTTCTCCTTCTGGATTGGGACGTTTCCGGATCCGATCTTTCCTCCTCCTCGTTGCTGTAATTAGCACGCACCTGCTGTGTCTCCGCCATGTGCTCTTCCCCCACTGCTCCAAACGAAAAGGGGCGGGGAATAGACTAGAAAGAACGTCAGGGGCGGGCGGAGTTACACGCATGCGCAGTGTGTATAGAGCGTAACACGCGTGCATATTACGTACGATCTGTGAGCGGAGGAAGGAGCATCGGAGGCGCCGATCGTGATAACGAAGGTAAGATCTAAACTTGGGCCTATACTGCTTCAAAATTGAAGCCTATATTGTAACAAGATTAGGAGAGTTTGGCCTGACCTTAGGGTTTGTCTTGTGTTGTGTCTTGCAGAGAAAATGGATGGCTTCAACGACCACAATTTCCTCCCCCTGTTAATAGACAAGTACAGGGAGCTGCCCTGTCTGTGGCAGGTGAGACACTCCCATTAAAACAATAAACAAAAGAGGCAGGCAGCGCTGGAGAAACTGCTGGAGTTGATGAAGCCGGTGGTCCCCACAGCAACCATCCCCTATTTAAAAACCAAAATTGGTGGCCTGAGGAGCACTTATCTTAGGGAGCGCAAGAAGGTCACAGATTCCCAGAGATCCGGAGCTGCAGCTGATGACATTTATGTCCTCAGGCTGTGGTACTATGAGAGACTGTGATTTCTGTCAGACCACACTGAAGTCAGGGAATCCCTCTCTACTCTTCCTTCCACTCTTCCTTCCACCCCAGCTGAGGCTTCTGATGTCCAACCTGGGCCTTCCAGCCAGGAAGAAGCGGAGGAGCCCAGCTTGAGTCAGGTATAGCATTATTCTCCAGATTTCTGGTCAATAAAGAAATTATGTTTACAAGATGTCATTATTGATCACTAATTGCTGATTGCAAAAAGTTTTTTACATATCAATAGACAGTAGTGGGCACCCAAAATTGGGACAAGAATGAAAAATGCTGGGCTCAGAAGGATATTCTGTTATATTTGTTAACATTTAATTTGCAACAGTCAGGAGGTGAAAAGTGTGTGTGATTGATGAATAAAAAACTAAAACTATGTCCCTTTTTCATACACAGGAAGACCTCAGCCAGGAGGAGGCTGTGGAATGTGGCAGCCAGGAGGAGGCGGGGCTAAGTTGCAGCCAGGAGGAGGCGGGGCTAAGTTGCAGCCAGGAGGAGGCGGGGCTAAGTGTCAGCCAGGAGAAGCCTGGGACAAGTCGAAGCCTGACCGAATCGCAAGTTCTTCCCCTCCGCCTTCCATACAAAAGAGCGAGGAAGGCGACTCACATGCAGGATTCTGCGCTCAGGCTCATTCAGGAGGCTTCTGCGTCCCTCGGAGCCTTACCCACTCCTGAAGAGGCCTTTGCCTGCATGGCTACCACCAAACTGCAGGGCATGCAGGAGGGTCAACGCAAG
Source organism: Lithobates septentrionalis (assembly GCA_037952835.1). NCBI lineage: Eukaryota > Metazoa > Chordata > Amphibia > Anura > Ranidae > Lithobates > Lithobates septentrionalis. Next base: position 204,401 of record JBBDGP010002930.1, on the reverse strand, counting down.
CTATGTGAGGACCTTCTGTATAAAGTCCTAAGTAAGGGGGTGAGTGGGGAACTAACACCCAATACCCACCTGAGTGAGTTGGGCCCTCCTCCTCCTCCTCCTGCCCCAACTCCACCACCAGAGCCACAGCGTGGAAGGAAGCGTGGAAGGAAGACCAGAGAGTGATGGCCCTGGGTTCAGTCTGGTCTGACAAAAGCTGCAGTCTCTTGTATGACCACAGCCTGGGGACACAGATGTCATCTGCTGCTTTCCGGATCTCTGGGACTTCTGGACCAGACTGCACTCCCTTAGATAAGGACTCCTCAGGCCACCAATTTTGCTTGAAAATAGTTGATGTGTGCCCTGGGGGTCCAAGGCTTCACCCATTTCTGCTGTTTTTCCAGCGTTGCCTTCCTCTTTGTTTAGTTGTGAGCCCTTAATAAATGAGATTTTTTTTCAATTATACTCTCCTATGTGTGTTTTCATTCAAAAAGGACAGTTTGTTGGTGAGGATTCAGGTACATTTATAAAGTACAATGTGAAATTAACAATGGACACCAACACCAAATCAATGGTGTTGTGGTAACTTGATACACAAAACACACACAAAAATATTCTGGAGTAAAACTAAAAATACAATAAAACAAAGATCAGCCTTGAAAAAAATACAAACCCAAAAAAAATAATCTGCCTTAAAACAAACAAAAAAAAAAATACAACACAAAAATAATGTTGTCAGATGTGACAAATCAAAATATATTGAGGGAATCCCGATAAATGGTAAAGAAAGAAGTTTGTGAGAAGTCTGTGTGAATATGAGCAGCAAAACTACTTCATTCTTCTCACATTATAAAGAAGAAGAGAGTGCGCTGTATTAGTGCCGGTTCACACTGGTGCGATGCGAGAACACTGCGAATCCACTGCGTGTTCCTGCATCGCATGTCAGTTCACACTGCCATATGCGAATCGCTGGGGAGTGTCAATACATTGTTAACGACACCCCCAGTTCAGCTTGCATATCGCACTGCGAACTGACAGTTCGGACATGAATCGGATCGCATATGTGTGAACACACATGCGATCCAATTCTGGTCCGAACAGAAAAAAGGGTCCTGTGCGTGTTTGCACCGAATGCGGTGCGATATCAGCCATACTATCTCTATGGCTGATATCGCACCGCACAGACATCGCATGTAATGTGAACGGCAGTGCGCTGCAAATTACATGCGATGTCTGTGCCATGTTTGGCATCGCACCAGTGTGAACCGGCACTCAAACCATTTTTAACATTGCACCATGATGAAAGTGTTGTATCCATTGCGAACGCTAAGTTTACCAGACCGAGCTGTTCCGTCTTGTAATTTCTTCTGAGCATGCGTGGCACTTTGTGCGTCGGAACAGGCCACACACGATCGGAATTGACGCGATTAGATTTTGTTGTCGGAAAATTTTATAGCCTGCTCTCAAACTTTGTGTGTCAGAAAATTTGATGGAAAATGTCCGATGGAGCCCACACATGGTCGGAATTTCCGACAACACGATCTGATCGGACATTTTCCATCGGAAAATCTGACCGTGTGTTTCTGTCATAAAATGTTGTTTTTAGTACCAATCATGTTCTTCTATGTTTATACTTAAATAAATATGTGACTATTGTGCATTGAATATGTTTATATCGTGCCTATATTGTACACACAAAATATTTGTTTGGTTTATCCATTATAGGGACTACCCATTGGGGATTGGTTACAATCAAGAGCGTTTATTAATATATCCTAGCTACAATATTATCACAGAGACAAGCCTCATTTAAAGTCCCGCATCCATTTTTTCTTTACTTGTATGTACTTTTTAGGGATGTAGGTATGTCTCTGCCATATCAGGGGTGTTTAGGGTCACTTTTTGTTTTATTTTTTATCCCAATGGAATTTAGGGTGGAAGACACCCAGCTCAATTTGTGACCCTATATACCCCACTCTATATTTGCATTTATAATTTATTTATTATTCATATATACCCATAGATTCAGTGTAGTTTATATATAATTATATTTATTTATTATTCGAGTCTGCATAGTCAGATTCTTCTGATCTAAGCATACGCTTATTTGACCACATATTATATAACGAGTACAGGCTTTTCCATCAATGGCAATCTATACCAGCTGAATGCTGTTTTTTCCTTTTTACCTGCCTTTACAGACATTTTAGCCTCTGCATCCTAGCCATGGATATCTTGGTCTCACTCTGGGTTTGCGAGGTGCCTAGTTTTTCTCCCTTGCCCATCCCACCTTGCGATGGGAGTGGGCGTTAACCTCCGCACCTCGGCGTCATGCTCCCGCACTCTCCTGAACAGCTTTTTCTAAGGCGCTGCTGTAGGTTAGTGCGTGCACTCTCTCCATCTCACGCTGTGGCTATTATGGAGTTCCTCCTTGCCGCTCTGCGTTGACGCATGACGTTGGCGGGGTCCCACCCCTTTGCACGGGTACTTCAGCCGGGAGGGAGCCGATGGCATCTTTCAATTTGTTCTCTCCATATGGGACGAGTCCTGCTCAATTCTACCAGACCTCCAGGTAAACAGGGTTCTTCCCAGGACTACAGATTCATTTATATACATACATATATACATCTTACACACACTAACTGATACACTACACCTATACATACGTACACATACATTTACCTACTTTCATATACATCTATTCACATACACCTCTTTTTTAGCATCATCCATTCATACATATTTACTACATTTACTTCATACTCAGTTAGCTGTGTTATTGCATGTTTTGTAGGGTCACCATATGGACATTCCCTCTATGGATGTACCCACTATTCAGGCATGTCATCATACCCTGGGCCTCTAGACCTCATACCCTGCTTCCCGTTTGGTGGTCGTCCGCTCCTGCCCCCGGCTGTTTGGCCTTGTGATCTCCCACTTAGTCTGCCCGATCTACCGGGTGGCACAGTGAGAGGCTTTTACTGGTCTGGATTCTCCTGCCTCAACCCCAGAGGAGATAAACTATTCCTGGCTATGTCTAGCTATATACAGCTACTGCAGGCTCATATTCTTGAGATACTCTATAGGTTAAGTACCATCATTATTTTATTTCTTCACTGTAGAGCCGTATGTATTTAATACACTATACCTAGGTCCATTTACTCATTTTCCTTTATTTTGTTCATTTTTATAGCATCCTACTCCTGATGATTGGCTTTAAACGCCATGAAACGCATTGAGTCCATACTCAAGGGTGCCAGGTTTATGGCTTATATTATGATGAATTCATCTTATTATATTTTGTACATTTTTATGTTTTATCATGCACTGTTTGTTATTATTACAATTATGTATCAGATATTTCTATTCACTATTGTTTTTAGTACCAATCATGTTCTTTTATGTTTATACTTGAATAAATTTATGACTATTGTGCATTGAATATGTTTATATCGTGCCTATATTGTACATCCGAAATATTTGTTTGGTTTATCCATTATAGGGACTACCCATTGGGGATTGGTTACAATCAAGAGTGTTTATTTATATATCCTAGCTACAATATTATCACAGAGACAAGCCTCATTTAAAGTCCCGCATCCATTTTTTCTTTACTTGTATGTCATAAAATGTTGTTTTCTCCTTCACTGACGGGCACTGATGAGGCGGCACTGATGAGTTGGCACTGATAAGGTGGAACTGATGGGCACTGATAGGCGGCACTGATATGCAGCATTGACGGGCACCAATAGGCGGCACTGATATGCAGCACTGATATGCAGCATTGACGGGCACCAATAGGCAGCACTGATATGCAGCACTGATACGTGGCACTGATGGGCACTGATAGGTGGCGCTGATGGGCACTGACCGGCAGCTGTGAGGGGGACTGACAGGCGGCTGTGATGGGCACTGACAGGCGGCACTGATTGGCACTTATAAGCGGTACTGATTGGCACTGACAGGTGGCACTGATGGGCAGCACTGATAAAGAGGTACTGATGAGGTACTGACATGTGTTACTGATGGGCACTGATTGGCACTGTGGTGGGCACTGATTGGAACTGTGGTGGGCACTGACAGACTTTATTATTGGGGCACTGCTGGCAGCTGTTGGGCACTGATTGGCAGCTGATGGGCACATCTGATGGGGGCTGTGCTGATAATCAATGTGCTGATTATCAGCACAGACCCCCCCCCTCTGACAGGGAGAGCCGCCGATCCGCTCTCCCCGTCAGCGCGAACCGAGGAATGCCGTTTAGTGGCACTTCCTGGTTCACGTGATGATCAGCTGTGATTGGTCACAGCTGATCACGTGGTAAGAAGCCTCTGACAAAGGCTCCTTACCATGATCGGAGATGCGGTGTGTCTGATTGACAGGCCGCACTAGCGATCGCTGCGATGCGCTCCTTTGTGGGCATGCGCCGGCATGTTATCCTGCTGGACATCATAAGACACCCAGTCAGGATAACAGAACCACCATCTGGCCGTCAAACTGCTATAGGCCGGGTGGGAAGTGGTTAAACACGTATTGCAATATGGGTGAACTAAATATCCCTATTTTTATTGTAAAGTGTGCTAGAAAGGGCATATGGCAGTGTGCCGAGGGTCATCCAGTATTTTTAGTGTTAACATATGGTTACACCCCTTTAGTATCTGGTAGATTATATGCTTGTAAAGGCTATTGGGGTCTGAGCACAAGTATATCTTGTTTCTGTTGTATTGCAGGTCAGTGGCCAGACCTAAACCTTGTAGCTCTCCCCCATTTTGTGTCTGTATGCCCCAGGTTGACATTGTGTCTACAGTAGCATTTGCAGTGGCAGAGCAGAGCAGGACTGACCATAAGAGGGATTGCTTTGATTCAATTGGCCAGCTTAAACATGTATTCCAATATGTGTGAACTAAATATCCCTATTTTTATTTAAAAGTTTGCTAGAAAGGTTATATAACAGTGTGCAGAGTGTTCATCCAACCTAAGGTCTAGTTTTAAAGAAATTTTTGGCCTCATGGAGGTGGTTGAATAGTTCACTGTTGTGTGGTGGAGGGTACTGTTGATGTTATTTAGTCTGAAGTAGTTAATGCAAGGACAGAGGTACCCATCCTTCTCAAGTATTAAAAATAGCCCAGTACCTGCTGGGGGTGAGGAGGGGTGGATGAATCCTTTTTTAAATTGTCTACAAGGTACTCCTCCATTGCGTTAGACTAATGTGCATCCGGGGGACATTGAACCTGGAACCGAATCCTCTGGGCAGTCATAGGCTTATGGGAAGGTAGGTGGTCTATTCCTTTATTGCATAAAACCTCCCTCAATTCTGCATAGACTGGAGGGAGAGTAAGAAGGGATGGAAGAGACTTTGGAGGTGTGACTTTTGACACCGTCACAGAAGCAAGAATCAGCTCAAGAAATCAACTTTCCAGTTGATGAATGTAGAGTAATCCCGTAGCCATTGGAGTCCCAGAATAAAAATGGAGGACTTAGTTAAAGTCTATAGGAAAATTTCATCATGGTGAAGCTGGCTGACAGTAGGAGTGAACAAGTCTGCTAGAGGATAAATCCAGAGGGTAACATGGTGTCATTGATAACTGAGATATTCAAATACAATATGGAATTATAAGAATTGCCCAGAGTTTGCACTAGGCTGAAACTCAGGAAGTTATATAGTGCACCCATTATATGGTGCACCCACATTAATGAAAATCTTGGCAGTGGTGATGTTTGTCACAGTATCAGAGGATGACAGGAACAGACATGGTTGAGGAGAATGCAGAATTAGAATTAACAGGTACCCCACCCCAGAAAGGAACTAGACTGTGGGGTTTCCTGGATGACAAAGACATTTGGATAGAAAATAACCCTTCTCCCCACAATAACTACACATACTTATGCATGTGTCCATGAACGATTCTCTGGTGTGAGGAGGGATGTAGCCAACAGCAACAGCATGATTTATAAAGAATAGTTTTATTTTCAGATTCATTAGGTTACAAGCCAAAGATACTGTATATTGAAAATCCTTTGGCATGCAAGAACTGCCTGCCCAGAATCCATAAACGCTGTCCAAATGCTACAATAACTTCTATAAGCACTATCCTTGTACTTTTCTCAATCTCTCCCCTGACCATGACTGGGTTGGAGTGGAATTTGAGTGATAGATATTATTTATCACACGCTCCATCTCCAGGTCACTTCCGCAGGTGCTGGCAGGCTTAGCAGAAAGATGCGATCGGACCACTGTCAGATGAAGCCAATTAACTATGAAGAAAATAAATGTGCTGGTAGGAGCACTGAAGAGAGAAGCTCGGATGAGGCAATCTGTGCCAGCTTTGAGAAGCATAATTTGGCAAACAGAGCATACCAGGAGTAATTGTACCAAGCATCAAGGGCTTAGAGAAGTTGAGTTGGATGGAGCATACCAAGGGTAGCGGTATCCAAGCTTCAAGAGTTCAAAGAAGCAGGGTTTGACAGAAGGAGCATACCATGATAAATTGTACCCAGCATCAAGGGCTTGGAGAATTAGAGTTGGATGGAGAGTACCAGGAGTGGCAGTGTCTTGCAATATAAACGTTCCTTAGTTTCCAGAGAAATTCAGTAATGGCAGAATTTACTTCAGTTACATCTTTGTGTTTTAGTAGAAGCACAAGTGTTTGGAGCAGATACTACAAATTCTGAAAGCTCATCATCTTAATCTAGTAACACCCTCTCATTAGTGATAAAGGACAATCGGTCCAAGAAGAATTTCATCCAGAATTTCATACAGTTTCCTAGAGATTATGGGAAAGAATTAAGGGATATGTTTAGGATGTATTTCTGCTGACAGTGATGATGCCCAAGTAGGTAAAACTTTGTTTAGCTTATGGCATAGCAAAAGGATCTAACCTTAGAATCATTATCAGTTTTCAAGAAAAATGGCTAACTACATCATTTTATTCTAAGACCTGTGAAGGCACCAAAACAATTTTGTCATTGAAACTACATTGGGGAAATGAGCTTTGGGGTTTTAGGTGAAGAGAAAATAAGCTTGGGAATGACAATTAAGAAAAAATGAAGGTTGAAGATGAAGAGATCAATGTCATCAGCAAAGTGGGCTGTCCCACAGTGATGGTAGGAGACCAGCAGGGTCCTGATCAGGGGTTCTATTAACAGGTTAAACAGGAGAGGCCTCAAGCAGTTTATGCTATCAAAAGCATTCTTAGCATCCAGTGCCTAAATGTTTCCCCCAACAACCTATATTGTTCCAAGACTAACATGAGTTTTGTGCCCTCTAATCTGGCAAGATGCCTGTCAGTCTATCAGCAAGGATCTTAGGGAAATGATGAAGTAAGCTCTGGCATCCTGGGGTCTTTGCGTTTCTTGGGGAGAACCTCAATAAAGGCCTTCCGATATGTGTTATGATGGTTGTGCTTTCCGCATTGGAACCTTTTTATTTTGCAAACTAAGACTTAGAAACATAGAAAAGCGACAGCAGAAAAAAAGACCAAGTGGTCCATTGAGTCTACCCCTTTTTTTAAATGTATAAATGTTTGTTTTTTGGGGGTTTTTTGTATGTTTTTTTCTTGTTAACTTTTTTTTTTTTCTCTGAAAATAGATCTATGTTTGTCCCAAGTATGTTTGAATCCACTTATTGTTGACTGGCTCACTACCTCTGCTGGAAGTCTGTTCCAAGCACCAATTACCCTTTCCTTAAAATAATACTTTCTAAGATTAGGTTTGAACTTTCTTCCTGCTAGTTTGAGGTAATGTCTCCATGTCCTGACCATGGCTTCATATTAAAAATACTGCCCCCCTGAATCAATTTCGCCCCCTTGATGTTTCGAAAGGTTTAATTGTGTCTCCCCTTTCCCTTCTTTCCTCCAAACTGTAAATATTAAGTTCCTTAAGTATTTCCTGATATGTTGTATCCCTCGGACCTTTCACCATTTTTGTTAACCCTCTCTGGACTTGTTCTATCTTATAAATATCTTATCAATATCTTTTTGCAAGTGAGGTCTTCAGAACTGCACACAGTATTCTAAATGAGATCTGACTAAAGATTTATACTATATAGGGGAATCAGGACAATAATACTGACTTCAGAGTCAAAACTTCTAACATCCCTACAATGGAAAAAACAAGGCACATGAATCCCTGAAAAAACAACAGGTTCAGAGAACCACAGTAGAAAAGTGTATTAACGTCCTTTCAACTATAAAAATTCAAGATCATGAGTACAGTTGTATTAGTCTCCTTTAATTAATCTTCTATCTCTCTTGGCTGCCCCTGCCAATTTTGTCTAAAAGAGAAGCCTCTGGGATCTTAATTGTCGGGAATTTAGAGAAGCCCTGAGTACTAGGACTAGAGACTATGTTACTCTTTTGCTGGAGAGCAACTAAAAGAACATTCAACTATTGGTTGCACACTTATTGATACTTAGAATTTGGACCCTTTAAATAATAAACTACGTAAGTAAACGTTCGTCAAAAGTTAACCTGATTGGACATTTCATATCTGCGTGAGCTGGGATGAAAAGCGAAGGTGCTGTAAAATGTTAAGGATGTTCCTTGTGTAGTCTTCTGCTAGAGAGGGCTGGAGTAGCTGGTGTCCATATTGTGACCCACTGTGGGAAAGTTATAATGTTGATAGTTCCACTCCAGAACTTTTCTGGGGGAGGTGTGAGAAACTGTATTATGAACGCCACTGATCTCACTAAATCTTTGTAAGTATATGAGGGATATTAAATATCCTATTGACTTTGCAGAATGTCTTTTGGTAAGGTAGTGCTAATCCCACAACCTGTACCTGAGTATGTGAATACTGTAACCACAACTAGGCAGACTCCGAACACCTCCAAGATGGCAGAGTGTAACCCAGCCACAAGCAGTAGCTGGCCTTTTCCTTGTGCTACACAGTCCATGTGAAGTATATGTGTTGCAATTTTTGAATTTTTCCAAATGTTTTAGTGCCATGGCTTCCTAATCTGCAAAGTGTAGCCAATGACCCCTGCAAATCAGCACAGTTTCTGAAACCCTCGACAACATCCTCCATTGGCTTTCCTCATCATCACTTTCATTTCTTTCTCCTTTTCCTACAGCAGAAAGGAAAATGAGAACTGCTGACAGTGAGAAACTCAGCCAAACAAAAGAGGAATCTGCAGAATCACTGTTGCTTATAGATATAAGTGACACCTTGTCCCTGAAGTACTTCATCACGTTCAGAGAACAGATGTCTGTCTGAAGGACTTCACATTCAAAGAAAGGTATTCTATGCATTCTATGCTGTTTTGTGACATCTATATATTCTATAATATTCCTTTTGACTATATTTACTTTATGCCTATTTTTGTTTTGTTCTGAGAGTTGTTACACATCAGGGAATGTACAGATGTAATAATTGATCGGTATTGGGGTGGCATAAACACAATAGAACATTATACTTAGCAGTAACAACTATTACATTCTTGATGAAGTAACAAAACTGCAATAAAGAAGACAATTGTTCTAACATATTTAAAGGACCAATCCATTTAAAAGTGTATCTATGGTCAAAACCTTTTCTTTTTTCAGTTTTGGAATTGGTTGGAAAACCGGACAGACCTTTTTAGATACCTGTGTTGCATTGGAACACAACAGAAAATAAGTATAACTTTCTCTGCAGAAAATCCCTTTCTAGAGAGTCTTCCCCAGAACAGGTGTCCCCATTAAAACCATTCCCCTGATCTTCTGTTTTGGATAAAATGATGGCTCTGCAATCAACCCACATCAACATCTCTGACTGTAATTTAGAAACCAAGAGTTATTTCTAGGAAAGCCAGACAGTAATTAATAGATTTGCATATGTATCTTCTTTTTAACTATTAGTATGATCATGAAACTTCAGAGAGGTAACTCTGAAAGATTATCTTCTATATCTTCACAAAACAAGGATGGGTAAGGTGCATCAGATTCCCCAACTTGTTCTACTTTTTCAAGTCAATGTCTGCTGAGGGTAAGGATGATGATGAATTAGTCGAGGGTTGGGGAAGCATGTCAGGTAGAAAAGAGGGATGAGAAGAAGGATCCTACATTTATCAACTTTTTTTTTTTCTCAAACAAAAAGGTTTTTATTAAACACAAAATATAAGACATACATTTTCCAGAGAAAAATTGGTCCGTAAGAACTGTAAATATTAACATATAAGGAATTAATACATTGTCCACCACATTTGAAATATGATCATACTCCTTATAAACACATTAAAAAAAAGCCTTACTGAATTCCAGGGGGTATTGTTGAGCCAGCGCCCCTATGTCCTCCCCAAATTGCCCTGTAGATATACTATCAATTATTAGAATATTCTATCCATAACCAGGTCTACCGGGGCTAAGCCCGGTACCTCTAGCCATGGGGACCATAGTTTTATCAACTTTTTTTAACCTTTTTCAACCTTTTAGATCCCATTAATGCTTTCTTTGTCCATTATTAACCTGTCTGGTGCACATCACCATCATCTAAAAAATCAGCAAAAAAATAAAAAATTAAAGTGTAACTTTTTTTTTTCATTTGTAGTTCCCCCTCCTCTGTTAAAAAAATAAAAATTCTACTTATAATTTCCATGTTTTAGCCATATCCCCGACTTCCTGCCCAGTCCAACATCAGCAGTCTTCTTCAGACAGAACAACATGCCATATCGTTCTGCCCATTTTATGTTAACCCAGCCTGAATTTTTTCATGCACCCAAGGGGCACATCACCACACAGGTTGAGCTCATGGTACCCCAGGACTAGGGATGAGTCGAACACCCCCTGGTTCGGTTCGCACCAGAACCTGCGAACGGACCGAAAATTTGCACGAACGTTAGAACCCCATTGACGTCTATGGGACTTGAATGTTCAAAATCAAAGGTGCTCATTTTAAAAGCTAATTTGCATGGTATTGTCCTAAAAAGGGTTTGGGGACCCGGGTCCTGCCCCAGGGGACATGTATCAATGCAAAAAAAACTTTTTAAAACGGCCATTTTTTCGGGAGAAGTGATTTTAATGATGCTTAAAGTAAAAAAAAAAAAAGTGAAATATTCCTTTAAATATCGTACCTGGGGGGTGTCTATAGTATGCCTGTAAAGTGCCGCGTGTTTCCCATGCTTAGAACAGTCCCTGCACAAAATGTCATTTTTAAAGGAAAAAAAGTCATTTAAAACTGCTTGCGGCTTTAATGTAATGTCGGGTCCTGGCACTATGGATGAAAATCAGTGAGACAAACGGCATGGGTACCCCCAAGTCCATTACCAGGCCCTTTGGGTCTTGTATGGATATTAAGGGGAACCCCGCACCCAAATTAAAAAAGGAAACAGCAGTATACAGGCTCTGTACTCTGAACACCAGTATACAGGCGGTGCAAACAAGACAGGGACTGTAGGTTTGTTGTTAAGTAGAATCTGTTTGTAATTCTGAACTGGTACATTTTAACGTGTTTAGCTCCAGCCAAAAAAATCTATTTTAAGCTTTTTGGAAAACATAGGGAAGGGTTATCACCCCTGTGACATTTGTTTTGCTGTCTGTGCTCCTCTTCAGAAGATTTCATCTAACTTTTTGTCCCAATGACAAATGTTTTTTGAAAATTTGGGGTTTTTTGTGAAACAAGGATTGGTGATAAAGCATCAGTGGAAAGGAGAAAAGTTTTTTCCCATATTAACTGTTACAGGAGAGACTTTCCCTGCCTAGGGGTAGATTTCATCTCACTTCCTGTTGTCTCCTTACGTTTGCAAGTAGGAGTCGTTTGTAAGTTGGATGTTTGAAAGTAGGGACCTATGTACTCAACAGAAATTTGGGCCTTAGGTGTTGTTGTGGCCACAACACTGTAAGCCCTCACAGGGCCCTGCTGTGAAATATTAGATCAAGAATTGTAATTACATGCCCCTGTTGAACAGGGGCAGAAAAATTGGGCCTTTGGTGGTGGTGGTGGTGCTGGTGCCACAACACTGTAAGTCCTCATTCGCTCTTGGTGGGCGCAGAAACGGGCCCTGCTGTGAAATATTAGATCAATAATTGTAATTACATGCCCAGGGGCTGAAAAATTGGGCCTTAGGTACTGGTGCTGGTGCCACAACACTGCAACCCCTCACAGATACTCTAGTGGGAACGCAGGAATGAGCCCTGCTGCAAAGTATTGCATCAAAAAATGTAATTACACGCCCCTGTTAAACAGGGGCTGAAAAATTGGGCCTTAGGCACTGGTGGCGGCGCCCAGAACCAAAAATGTTCTTACAAGCTATCAGCGTGATCATTGAGGAGAAAGAGGATAATTACTCAGGATAGTCACTCAGCATCAGCATAGGCAGTCTTTGAAGGGATCTGAGATTTCAAAAAAAATTATTCGGTTACATCAGCATCAGGTGCTTGGTAGCTGGTGGTGATCCAAGACTGATTCATTTTTATGAAAGTCAGTTGATCAACCGAGTCGGTGGACAGACGCACCCTGTGATCGGTTACAAAGCCTCCAGCAGCACTGAATGTGCGTTCCGAAAGAACGCTGGATGCAGGACAGAACAGTAGCTCAATTGCATACTGTGCAAGCTCTGGCCAGTGATCCATCCTCAAGACCCAGTAACCCAGAGGATTTTCGGTGGGAAAGGTGTTCAAGTCAGATCTTGCCCCTAGGTATTCCTGCACCATGTAAAACAGACGCTGGCAATGGTTGCTGGAACCGATCATACCTTGGGGCTGCGGACCAAAAAATTGTCTGAACGCATCGGTCAGACGGCCACCTTCTCCACCGCTCCTTCTTTGACTGACCGAAGCCTAGCAACACGTTGTCCAGAAACAGGAGTTTGTAACTTCCCATTCTCTGGGAACGCGTTGCACAGACCTTTCTGCAAGGCCTCCCGAAGATGTTTCATCCTATGCTCCCTCTAAGACGGCAAGATAAGGTCCGCAACCTTACCCTTGTAACGTAGATCAAGGAGGGTTGCCAGCCAGTATTGGTCCGAGAATCCTTAGGCAGACTTTGCAGGATCAGGGAGGCCATGCAGCGTAGGTTTGCTGAGGCATTCGGTCTGGAGTCCTCTGGGTCACTAAGAACGACATGGTCCGCAGCCACCTCCTCCCAGCCACGTACAAGTCCATGTGTTTCTTGGGACTGATCCCTTAAAGACTGCTGCTGATGCTGAGTGCCAGGCTCCACCTCCATACTGACACAATCCTCCTCCTCGTCCTCTCCCTGTGTGTTCGGCGGGCACGCAGGAACACGGTCTGGAAAAAGGGGGCCTTGAGAGCTAAGGAAGTCCTCCTCCTCTTCCTGCCTCTGTTCTGCCTCAATGCCCTGTCCATTATTCCATGCAGCGTGTGCTCCAATAGGTGGACAAGGGGGACAGTGTCACTGATGAATGCACTGTCACTGCTCACCATCCTCATGGCCTCCTCAAATGGTGACAGGACAGTGCATGCATCCCTGATCATGGCCCACTGGCGTGGGGAAAAAAAATAAGCTCCCCTAACCCTGTCCTGGTGCCATAGTCGCACAGGTACTCATTGATGGCCCTCTGCTGCATGTGCAGCTGCTGCAGCATGGCCAACGTTGAGTTCCACCTGGTGGGCATGTCACAGATTAGCCGGTTCTTGGGCAGGTTAAACTCCTTTTGGAGGTCTGTCAGCCGAGCACTGGCATTATGACTGGCGGAAATGCACACAGACTTTCCTGGCCTGCCTCAGGACATCCTGTAAACCCGGGTACCTGACCAAGAACCGCTGCACCACCATGTTAAGGACGTGAGCCAAACAGGGCACATGGGTCATTTGTCCCTGTCGGAGGGTAGAGAGGAGGTTGGTGCCATTGTCGCAAACCAAAATTCCTGCCTTAAGTTGGCGTGGCGCCAACCACCTCTGAACCTGCCCCTGCAGAGCTGACAGAACCTCTGCCCCAGTGTGGCTCCTGTCCCCCAAGCACACCAGCTCAAGCACCGCATGGCATCTTTTGGCCTGCATACTTGCATGGTTCTGAGGACAAAGCACAGGAAGAGGCTATGAAGGAAGAAGAAGAGGAGGGGGTGGAGGAGAGAGGTGTGTCACAATCATTAGTAGTGGCATTTTTAAGGCATGGTGGCGGAACAACCTCCAACACTACTGCACCTTGTCCTGCATCCTTCCCAGCTGCCAGCAGAGTCACCCAATGCGCCGTGAAACTTAGGTAACGTCCCTGTCCATGCCTGCTGGACCATGAGTCAGCGGTAATATGCACCTTACCGCTGACCGCCCTGTCCAGCGAGGCATGGACATTGCCTTCCACATGCCGGTAGAGAGCCGGAATCGCCTTCCGTGAGAAAAAGTGGCATTTGGGTACCTGCCACTGAGGAACCTCACATTCCACAAACTCACGGAAGGGGGCAGAGTCTACCAACTGAAAAGGCAGCAGTTGAAGTGCTAGCAATTTTGCCAAGCTAGCATTCAACCGCGGGGCATGTGAATGGCTGGGAACGAACTTCTTTCGGCGGTGCAGCAGCTGGGGCAGGGAAATTGTCCTGGCACAATCTGACGTCGGTGTACCGAAAGCAGATTGCCCACAAGTACTTGGCTGTGACACACCTAATTCTACACCTTCATTCCTCTCAGTGCAGGTCTCAGAGAGGACTGAAGGTATAGTGGGGTTGGAGATCTCAGCTGATGAGGAGCAAGGAGAGGTCCTCTTTGTTCTTTGGTGTGGGTCTTTTAGATACGCTTGCCAACGAACTGCATGGCAGGTCAACATATGTCTGGTCAAGCATGTGATGCCCAAGCGGGAGATGTTTTGGCCACGCGAGATACACTTGAGACATATGTTGCAAATAGCAGCGGTGCGATCTGATGCACTCATCTCAAAAAAAGGCCCACACCAAAGAACTTTTGGAATAATGCGCAGAGACAGCAGCGCCCTGCACATGCGGAGCTTTGGGGTGTGATGCAGTCAGTGTGCTGCCCTTAGGCTGGCCCCTGGAGGGCATCCTGCCTCGTTGGTGATGTGCCTTCTCCTCCTCCTCTCTCCTATCAGGCACCCACGCTGAGTCATTGACCTCATCATCCCCTCCCTCCTCATCACTGGAGCAAACCTGGCAGTATGCTGCAGCAGGGGGAGCATGACTGCCAGATTGCTGTCCTTCTTGGGCACCCCGTCTGTCCGTGCTCACGTTACTGCCTTCATCTAGCTCAGTTTTATCATCAGAGCCTTCTAAACACTGGGCATTCTCCTGGAGCATGTACCCAACACTGTGGTCAAACAGTTCGAGGGACTCCTCAGGAGGACATGGTGGGGCTAGGGAAGGAGTCACTGATGCCATTGAGCCGAGGGAAGAGGCCGCGTTGGCAGCTGCTTTGCCAGACAAAGTACCCTGAGCATGGGTGAGAGAGGATGAGGAGGATGGGGACGGCTTGGTCATCCACTCGACCAAGTCTTCCGCATGTTGCGGCTCAACGCGGCCAGCTGCCGAAAAAAGGCCAAGTGTGTCCCACGGCCACGTGCTGATGAGGATGCACCGTCTCCACGACCAGCACTGTTGCCTCTAGGCACAGAGCCTGCTTGCCCTCTTTTATTGGCTTGTGACTGTCTTCCTCTCCTTGTTGGCCTTCCAGACATACTAATGGCCTGTAGCTGCACTAAGCTGGGATATATATATATACACTGATACTGCAGCTAGCAAAATCAACTGCCTGCCTGTAGTATGAGAACACCACCAACCTTCTACAGGTAGCTTTAGGTGAACACTGTGCAGAGCTCGCAAAAAAAATAACTTGTAGCTTATTTAGCTGCCTGCAGTAGTGATAGGATCAGGAAAACACCACCAACCTTCTACAGGTAGCTTTAGCTGAACACTGTGCAGAGCTCGCACTACACTAACTTGTCGTTTTAGCTGAACACTGTGCAGAGCTCGCAAAAAACGAACTTGTAGCTTATTTAGCTGCCTGCGGTAGTGATAGGATCAGGAAAACACCACCAACCTTCGACAGGTAGCTTTAGGTGAACACTGTGGCAGAGTTCGCAAAAACTAACTTGTAGTTTTAGCTGAACACTGTGAGGAGGACGCACTACACTAACTTGTAGCTTTAGCTGAACACTGTTCAGAGGGCGCACTACACTAACTTGTAGCTTTAGCTGAACACTGTGCAGAGGTCGCACTACACTAACTTGTAGTTTTAGCTGAACACTGTTCAGAGGTCGCACTACACTAACTTGTAGTTTTAGCTGAACACTGTGCAGAGGTCGCACTACACTAACTTGTAGTTTTAGCTGAACACTGTTCAGAGGTCGCACTACACTAACTTGTAGTTTTAGCTGAACACTGTTCAGAGGTCGCACTACACTAACTTGTAGTTTTAGCTGAACACTGTTCAGAGGGCGCACTACACTAACTTGTAGTTTTAGCTGAACACTGTGAGGAGGACGCACTACACCAACTTGTAGCTTTAGCTGAACACTGTGAGGAGGACATATTACCCTAACTTGTAGCTTTAGCTGAACACTGTGCAGAGGTCACACTAAACTAACTTGTAGCTTTAGCTGAACACTGTGAGGAGGACGCAATACACTAACTTGTAGTTTTAGCTGAACACTGTGCAGAGGTCACACTAAACTAACTTGTAGCTTTAACTGAACACTGTGAGGAGGATGTACTACACTAACTGTAAATAGTCTAGCTGCCTGACTGTGGTACTAATAGGATCAAAAGAACACCAGCAATTTTCTTCAGGTAGCTGTAAATACTGTAACAAGACAAGCCTGCCTGTCAGTAGGAAGATAACAGGAACGGATCTAGCTAAACTGAATACAGTGTGTGTATACAGTGCCTTGCGAAAGTATTCGGCCCCCTTGAACTTTTCAACCTTTTACCACATTTCAGGCTTCAAACATAAAGATATAAAATTTTTATTTTTTGTGAATAATCACCAACAAGTGAGACACAATTGTGAAATGGAACGAAATCTATTGGATTGTTGAAACTTTTTTTAACTAATAAAAAAATGAAAAGTGGGGCGTGCAAAATTATTCGGCCCCCTTGCGTTAATACTTTGTAGAGCCACCTTTTGCTGCGATTACAGCTGCAAATCGCTTGGGGTATGTCTCTATCAGTTTTGCACATCGAGAGACTGAAATTCTTGCCCATTCTTCCTTGCAAAACAGCTCGAGCTCAGTGAGGTTGGATGGAGAGCGTTTGTGAACAACAGTTTTCAGCTCTTTCCATAGATTCTCGATTGGATTCAGGTCTGGACTTTGACTTGGCCATTCTAACACCTGGATACGTTTATTTGTGAACCATTCCTTTGTAGATTTTGCTGTATGTTTGGGATCATTGTCTTGTTGGAAGATAAATCTCCGTCCCAGTTTCAGGTCTTTTGCAGACTCCAACAGGTTTTCATCCAGAATGGTCCTGTATTTGGCTGCATCCATCTTCCCTCAATTTTAACCATCTTCCCTGTCCCTGCTGAAGAAAAGCAGGCCCAAACCATGATGCTGCCACCACCATGTTTGACAGTGGGGATGGTGTGTTGAGGGTGATGAGCTGTGTTGCTTTTACGCCAAACATATCGTTTTGCATTGTGGCCAAAAAGTTTGATTTTGGTTTCATCGGACCAGAGCACCTTCTTCCACATGTTTGGTGTGTCTCCCAGGTGGCTTGTGGCAAACTTTAGACGAGACTTTTTATGGATATCTTTGAGAAATGGCTTTCTTCTTGCCACTCTTCCATAAAGGCCAGATTTGTGCAGTGTACGACTGTTTGTTGTCCTATGGACAGACTCTCCCACCTCAGCTGTAGTTCTCTGCAGTTCATCCAGAGTAATCATGGGCCTCTTGGCTGCATCTCTGATCAGTCTTCTCCTTGTCTGAGCTGAAAGTTTAGAGGGACAGCCAGGTCTTGGTAGATTTGCAGTGGTCTGATACTCCTTCCATTTCAAAATGATCGCTTGCACAGTGCTCCTTGGAATGTTTAAAGCTTGGGAAATCTTTTTGTATCCAAATCCGGCTTTAAACATCTCCACAACAGTATTACAGACCTGCCTGGTGTGTTCCTTGGTCTTCATGATGCTCTCTGCCCTTTCAACAGAACCCTGAGACTATCACAGAGCAGGTGCATTTATACAGAGACTTGATTACACACAGGTGGATTCTATTTGTCACCATCAGTCATTTAGGACAACATTGGATCCTTCAGAGATCCTCGCTGAACTTCTGGAGTGAGTTTTCTGCACTGAAAGTAAAGGGGCCGAATAATTTTGCACGCACCACTTTTCAGTTTTTTATTTGCTAAAAAAGTTTAAAATATCCAATAGATTTCGTTCCACTTCACAATTGTGTCCCACTTGTTGGTGATTCTTCACAAAAAATAAAAAATTTATATCTTTATGTTTGAAGCCTGAAATGTGGCAAAAGGTTGAAAAGTTCAAGGGGGCCGAATACTTTTGCAAGGCACTGTGTATATATATATATATATATATATATATATATATATATATATATATATATATATATATATATATAAATAAACACCTGGGATGCATATATATACACAATAGTGCAGCTAACTCACTGACTGTCCTGCCTAATCTATCTAACTCAAATGAAATGACACTGTCTCTCTCTTTCTCTAAGCACGCCGGAACACACTACACAGGGCCGCCATGCAGGCGGCCTTATATAGTGTGGGGCGTGTTCTAAACCCCCTGAGCCATAATTGGCCAGAGCCACCCTGGCTTTGGCCAATTACAGCTCTCTCTACTGACGACGCTGTGATTGGCCAAGCATGCGTGTCATAGTGCTTGCTTGGCCAATCATCAGCCAGCAATGCACTGCGATGTCGTAGTGAATTATGGGCCGTGACGCGCCACACGAATTTGGCGCGAATGGCCCATATCGTTCGCAATTCGACGAACGGTCGAACAGACGATGTTCGAGTCGAACATGGGTTTGACTCGAACACGAAGCTCATCCCTACCCAGGACTAAGTCCAGGAAGAATAATGCCCCCAGCTAACACTGAAGGAAGAATAGGCAGCCACTGATGTCATTAACTGCCTAGAGTCTACAAGAAAAAAGATGTGAATAGGATTTCTTCAAGAAATAAAATACAGAGGCATGGGTTGTGGGTGGGCGGGGGGGGGGGAGTAAACACCTGGAGTTATGCTTTAAATTATGTGATGCAATCAGTGGCAAATGTACCAGCGCTGCAAAGGTTGCACTTGCGATCGGGCCCACCACTGTGGTAGGGGAGTGGCCAAGACAGCAGGAAGGTGAGCCGGCATTCAACACTTACACAACCCCAAGTAGGGGTGGAGATACTGCAGGAGTATATCAGTGCTGGTTTATACACCGGCAGGTTGAGCTGAATCCAGACAATGCTATTTGCACACACAGTGTGCTGACTCCCTGCTACCCACTCCTGTCACACAGAGGTGATTCTATAATTAATTTGGAGCCTGTATTTGGAGACAGCCCAGTACATTAGTACAAGTCCCTGGGAGGGGTGAAGATTGGGTGAGTCTTTTGAACACAGCAGTAAGGGAGCGCAACAAAGCCATCCATCTGGTGTTTTAAAAGAGTGGGCGGAGTGCAAAGAGGATTTGGGGGGTTGGACTGGGGTTTTTAATAGTGACTCCTATTTATCATGAGTATGAACTCTAATTGTTAAATACATACGTTTGTTATGCTTTCATACAGGGTAGCCTTGATTGGTGTTGTTTCTTTACTTTTGTTAATCCAAAATGGTTAGGAAGAGGGCCCGCTGCAGAACTTGCCAAAGGGTCCTGCTGGAGGACTGTAATTATGGGTCTTGAGATGGGAGTAAAGGGCCCTGGGATTGGAGGAAAGTGCCCCGGCCTGGGGGGCGGTGGTAGTCATGAAACTCGTGGATTCTTGCACCGGGGCCCTGAAGGTTCTAGTTACGTCTCTGGATGCAATGTTTGTCTATAGATCACAAGCAAAGACCTAAATTTACAATTAACTTTGTTTTGTAAACTTCTTCTGAAAAATATCTAAAGTCAAAACATTTTTTTTCCTTTTTTCCTTTTTTTTGGTTCAAGTAGTATAGGAAAGGGAAAACGCTGAAGGGCTAAATACTCAGGCTCAGGTTTTTTTTTGCCATCTTTTCCCCCCTCTCTATACCATAAACACAACAGGAAATAAAATACATTTCTCCATTATAAATGACATCTTCTTGTAGATAGTTGTCACCAGAACAAGTGTCCATGCTGGAAGATTTCCCCTCTATTACTGCTGCAGTGACGATACAACATTTTGTATTTTCCTTGGCATTTAGTGCCGGTAAGGACTCCTGTATTCTTGTGTGAGGCAGCCCTTGCCGCCCCTCTGATCTTTGGTGGATTGTTATTCACAGGGTATTTGTCCTGTCACCCTCTCACCACCTGTTTTAAGTCTAAAAAATGCCAAACCACCATGTAGTATTCATGTGCATAGCACACGGATGTGGTGTAGCCCCATTCATTTAAATGGGTTGCGTTCAGAGGCGGTCAGTACGGTGATAAAACCTCAGCTCAACCTCCTGCTTTTACTGCCCCTGGACACTGATGTGAACAACCTCTAATGCCCCGTACACACGGTCGGACTTTGTTCAGACATTCCAACAACAAAATCCTAGGATTTTTTCCAACGGATGTTGGCTCAAACTTGTCTTGCATACACACGGTCACACAAAGTTGTCGGAAAATCCGATCATTCTGAACGCGGTGACGTAAAACGCGTACGTCGGGACTATAAACGGGGAAGTGGCCAATAGCTTTCATCTCTTTATTTATTCTGAGCATGCATGGCACTTTGTCCGTCGGATTTGTGTACACACCATCGGAATTTCCCACAACGGATTTTGTTGTCGGAAAATTTTATAGCAAGCTCTCAAACTTTGTGTGTCGGAAAATCCAATGGAAAATGTCCGATGGAGCCCACACACGGTCGGAATTTCCGACAACACGCTCCGATCGGACATTTTCCATCAGAAAATCCGACCGTGTGTACGGGGCATAGGAGTGGTCAATAGGACAAATAGAGAGGTGGAATCTCCCCAGCAGAGACACAAACAAAAATAAAAACCTAACAAAGGTTCTAACAATTTTACATTCTATCCAAAAAAATCAGTTCTCACTACACTTCGACTTGTTCACTGTTTGCTTCTGAATGTTCTCCTTGACATGGTCGACATGAAATAACAACTATTTGACGCCAATTCAATTTTTTTCAAGTTTTGAGAGTTCCTATGGTGTCCATTATGATATCCCTCCTACTTTGGTGAGTGCACCCTGAACTGTATTAACTGCAGGAACCACTCATCTATATTTCATTCATATTTATATATTGTATACATACTGTATTGGCGTATAACACGCACCTTTTCACCCTGAAAATCGGGTACAAATAGTGTGTGCGTGTTATACGCCAATACTGCAATTTGGGCTGCCTAGAAGGGAACGGGGAGGGGGGCGGGACGAGCGCCATCAGATTACATACAGCGAGAATCTCCTGTTTACTCAGCGGCCTCTGTAATAGGAAGTCCCGTCTCCTGGCCCGGCATTGAACCAGTGTTCTGTCTATCATAGAAGCTGGTCCAGGAGGCGGGACTTTGCATTAAAGAGGCCGCCACGTAAACAGGAGATTCTCGTATGTTATCTGACAGCACTCATCCCACCCCCTCTCCCTGTCCCCTCTGAGGCAGAAGTAATCTGAGATGAGGCTGTAGATGGGCATTAATCAGGCTGCAGATGGGCATTGATCAGGCTGCATTCATGGCAATGGTGAGGCTGCACATGGGCATTGATCAGGCTGCAGGAGGGCATTGATAAAGCTGCATTGATGGGCAATTGTGAGGCTGTAGATGGGCATTGATCAAGCTGCATTGAGGCTTCAGATGGGCATTGATCAGGCTGCAGATGGGCATTGATCAGGCTGCATTGATGGGCAATTGTGAGGCTGCAGATGGGCATTGATCAGGCTGCATTGAGGTTTCAGATGGGCATTGATCAGGCTGCAGATGGGCATTGATCAGGCTGCATTCATGGTAATGGTGAGGCTGCATATGGGCATTGATCAGGCTGAAGATGGGCATTGGTCAAGCTGCACTCATGGCAATGGTGAGTCTGCATATGAGCATTGATCAAGCTGCAGATGGGCAATTGTAAGGCTGCAGATGGCATTTCTCAGGCTGCAGATGGGCAATGGTGAGGCTGCAGATGGGCACTGACCCTTATTTTGCTTCAAAGTTATTTATTTAAAATTTGAGTTTTTTCCCTGAAACTTCCCACCTAAAATGAAGGTGCGTGTTATACGCCTGTGCATGTTATATGCCGATAAATACGGTATATAAGTTTGCAAAATAAAAATGGCTTATAGAATACAGGAACCACTCATAGATACTGTAGATAGATAGATAGATAGATAGATAGATAGATAGATAGATAGATAGATAGATAGATAGATAGATAGATAGATAGAAATGTTTTTGGGTGTTCAAAATGAACAGCGGGGTTCTTCTTTAACTCGTCTATTTCTCCTCTTCAGCGGTTATGGAACTTTAACCTTTATGTATTCTTTCTGTGTTTTCAGCAATTTTCCCCACTTCCTTTTTTCTGTGGCAAAGGAGAAATGAAATTCAGATTTCCATTTTTCATCTTTCCTCTTTATATACAGTATGCGTTGGTTGATAAAATAATCTCAACACAGTTCCTGTGGAAAACACAGTGTGTACTCCGTATGGTGAGAGTCAGTGGGCCAAGTGTAAAACGACTGAAAAAAACTTTTTTTTTTAAAAAGTTTAATTAAACTGATAAGTTAATTCTTTGCAATCTGTTCCCCTTTTTCCACCCTGTTCCAACTTTCTCAGGTTTTACCTATTGGGGTTTCTCTGATAATTTGCAAGCTTTTATGTAACAATCGGCTAGTTATTTTCCCCACATGCACCTACTCTTCGCTGGGGCTAACAGATCAATAAACAACAATATGAACATGAGGTCACAAGTGTGGGATTTACCCTCAGGCTCATATCAGCTGGTCTACCCTTATACCATGTTAAACATTGTATGGATTGTGCAGGAATTTCTTAGGTAAGGTGGAGCTATTGCCATAACCAGTACCTGGGTATGTTATTACTGCAAGTGTGATGGGAGATAAGTGAGTTGTGCTACTAGTGAAGACCCCCTAGCAAAGCACCTTGTCCCCATATTGATGAAGACAAGGGCCTCTTTCCCATAACCCTGGCCCAGTGGTTGTGGGGGTCTGCATGCCAGGGCTTATCAGAATCTGAACCCCCCCCACCATCAAAAGGGGGGGGGGCAGATTCTGCCCTTCAGATTTGAATGAGTAGGAGTGCATAGTACACATATTCATTCACAAAAAGTCAGTGGCGTATAAACACAGAATTTTGCCAGTCCTTTTTATTTAAAAAAAAGTCCCATGATGGAAATCCTACCGTCAATCACGTTGTCAAGCGTAGAAAAAAAAGGCTTCTGCTTACACGTCCGAACCTGTCACGTTACTCCCACCAAAAAGGCAACTAAGAAACCATTACACATATTACAAACATCACTGGAGTTATGGGTTATGCTTGTATGAATGTTGAGACATTCGCAAAGTGAATTTCTTAGACCCACTGGTGTGAGTGCCCATGATGTTCATTTTGATAGACATCTTTGGTAAAAGCAACCTGATTTTTTAAACTACATAGGATACAAGTACCACTATATCTATATATATATATATATCTATATCTATATATATATATATATATCTATATCTATATCTATATCTATATATATATATAGATATAGATATATATATATATATATATATATATATATATATATATATATATATATACACGCACACACTATATTACCAAAAGTGGTAATGTAGTGGTATAATTGGGACCACTGCCTTTACATGAACATTATTGGCATCCCAGTCTTAGTCCGTAGGGTTCAATATTGAGTTGGCCCACCCTTTGCAGCTATAACAGCGTCAATTCTTCTGGGAAGGCTGTCCACAAGGTTTAGGAGTGTGTCTATGGGAATGTTTGACCATTCTTTCAGAAGCGCATTTGTGAGATCATCCACTGATGTTGGATGAGAAGGCCTGGCTCACATTCTCCGCACTAATTCATCCTAAAGGTGTTCTATCGGGTTGGGATCAGGACCCTGTGCAGGCCACTCAAGTTTCTCCACCCAAACTCGCTCATCCATATCATTATAGACCTTTGTGCACTGGTGCGCAGTCATGTTGGAACAGGAAGGGGCCATCCCCAAACTGTTCCCACAAAGTTGGGAGAATGAAATTGTATAAAATGTCTTGGTATGCTGACACCTTAATGCCGCGTACACACGGTCGGACTTTTCAGCTACAAAAGTCCAACGGACGCTGACGGACTAAAGCTGGCTGGAAATCCGATCGTGTGTGGGCTTCTCCGGACTTTCAACTGACTTTTTCAGCCTCAAATCCGACGGACTTTAGATTTGAAACATGCTTCAAATCTTTCCGTCAAACTCGAGTCCGGTCGAAAAATCCGCTCGTCTGTATGCTAGTCCGACGGACAAAAACCCACGCTAGGGCAGCTATTGGCTACTGGCTATGAACTTCCTTATTTTAGTCCGGTGTACGTCATCACGTAAGAATTCGACGGACTTTTGTGTGATCGTGTGTAGGCAAGTCTGTTCGTTAGAAAGTCCGCCGCAAGTCCGTCGAAAGCCTGCCAAAAGTCCGTCGAAAGTCTGTCGGACAGGCTGTCGGACTTTTGTAGCTGAAAAGTCCGACCGTGTGTACGCCCCATAAGAGTTCCCTTCACTGGAACTAAGTGACCAAGCTCAACCCCTAAAAATCAACCCCACACCATAATCCCCCCTCCACCAAATAATTTGGACCAGTGCACAAAGCAAGGTCCATAAAGACATGGATGAGGATGAGAGAGTTTGAGTTGGAGGAACGTGACTGGCCTGCACAGAGTCCTGACCGCAACATGATAGAACACCTTTGGGATGAATTGGAGCAGAGACTACGAGCCAGACCTTCTCGTCCACATCAGTGCCTGACCTCACAACACACTCCTAAACCTTGTGGACAGCCTTCCCAGAGGAGTTGAAGCTGTTATAGCTACAAAGTTTAGCCCAACTCAATATTGAACCCTGCGGACTAAGACTTGGATGCCATTAAAGTTCATGTGCTTGTAAAGGCAGGTGTCCCAAAACTTTTGGTAATATAGTGTATATGTATATATATATATATAGTACTGTGCAAAAGTTTTAGGCTCAATTCACATGAATGAGTTTTCTGATGCATTTGCATTTTGCAGAAATGCAGGGAAATTTTTTAACATGGGTTCCTATAGAACATGTTCAAATCAATGCATTTTTGTGCCTCTGCGTTTTTAGAAAGGGTCAGGGACTTTTTTTCACGCAAAATGCAGTGTTTTGCATGTAATGGACTTCAATAGACCCGCATCCAAAACGCAAGTACTGCGTTTTACCGCGATTTTGACGCAATTTTGCTGCGATTTGCATTTTGCAATTTGTGTTTGTTTTTTTTTATAGCTGTACATTCACTGTATATAACTGGTTGCTAAGAAGGGGTCGGGAAGCCGGCCGCCGTATCCTTAACAATCGATGAGTCATCAGCTGTCAGGGGGCTTCCCCGCTGAATGTAAAAAATAGAATTACCAGCTAAAAAAAAAACATTAAAAAAAAACAGCGTGGGGTCCCCCCCAAAATCCATACCAGAATCCTTATCCGAGCATGCAGCCTGGCAGTTCAGGAAAGGGAGGAAACGAGTAAGCACCTCCCCTGAACCACACCAGGCCGCATGCCCTCAGCATGGGGGGGTGGGAGCTCTGCGCCCCCCACCCCAAAGCACCTTGCACCATGTGGATGGGGACAAGGGCCTCTTCCCGACTACCCTTGCCCAGTGGTTGTCGGGGTCTGTACCCCTACCCATTCACCAAAAAAAAGTAGTGTACTGTGAAAAAATACAGTAGACAGTTTTTGACAAGTGTTTTATTAAAAATATCCTCTTCTTCCGCTCTTCTTCCTCCATCTTCTCCCACATCTTACTTCTCCGGGCTTTTCCTTCTCCTGCTGCTTCTTCTTCCGCTCTTCTTCTTTCTCCTGTCTTCTTTGTCTGGTGTTCTCCTTCCTCTGCCGCCGCCGACCCTCCTCTGATGCTGAATCCCGCTCCTGCCACCGACCCTCCTCCAATGCTGCGTTCCGCTGATCTGTCCGTGCCGATGTCAAGCATGTCTAAGATAACGATGGGGGCGAGACCATCGTATGATGTCATCCAAGAGGCCCCACCCCCTTGTGACATCACTGACCCATCATGCCCCGAGCAGTGATGTCACAAGGGGGCTGGGCCTCCAGGTGACATCATCTGATGGCCACTCCTCCCTCGTTATATAAGACATGCTTGACATCAACATGGACAGATCAGCGGGACGCAGCATCGGAGGAGGGTCGTCGGCGGGAGCGGGACTCAGCTTCCGAGGAGGGTCGGCGGCGGCAGAGGAAGGAGAAATCCAGACAAAGAAGAAAGAAGAAGAGCGGAAGAAGAAGCAGCGGGAGAAGGAGAAGCCAAGAGGAGGAAGAAGCTGGAGAAGATGGAGGAAGAAGACCTTTGCCTTCAAACCAGCATCAATTCTTCTAGGTAGACTTGCACACAGTTTTTGAAGGAACTCGGCAGGCAGGTTGTTCCAAACAACTTGGAGAACTAAGCATAGATCTTCTGTGGATGTTGGCTGCCTCAAATCCTTCTGTCTCTTCAAGTAATCCCAGACAGACTCCATGATATTAAGATCAGGGCTCTGTGGGGGCCAAACCATCACTACCAGGACTCTTGTTCTTCTTTACACTGAAGATAGTTTGTAATGTCATTAGCTGTATGTTTGGGGTTGTTGTTCTGCTGTAGAATGAATTTGGGACCAATCGCAAGCCTCACTGATGGTATGGCATGATGGATAGCCTTCTGCACAGTACTAGATAGAGAGATAGAGAGATAGATAGATAACGTCTACATAATAGGAATGTTTTGGGTGTCCAAAATGCACAGTGGGATTCTTCTTTAACCGCTTCAGATCCGGGCCATTGCCAAATGACGGCAACAGCGCGGATCTAAATTGCTGGGACGACGTCTATTGACGTCGTCCCGTGCACGAGCGGCCTGCGCGCCCCCTGCAGGGCGTGCGCGACACGCTTGGTGATCAGCGAGTCTATGAGACTCGCCTGATCACAGATCACAGTAAGGGGCCGGTCCCGACCCCTTACCACATGATCAGCTGTCAGCCAATGACAGCTGATCATGTGATATAAACAGAGCCGGTAATCGGCTATTTTTCCTCCTCGCGCTGACAGCGTGAGGAGGAAAAAAAAACCCCGATCACCGGCGGCCATGATCGGGACATCAGTCCCGATCACGGCGATCTTCTGACACAAAGCAATAAGCAGCAGTGCTGCCTACCAGTGCCCACCAGCGTAACCCATCAGTGCCCACAGTGCCACCCATCAGTGCCCACAGTGCCACGCATCAGCACCCACATCAGTGCCCCGCATCAGCACCCACATCAGTGCCACCCATCAGCACCCATATCAGTGCATCCTACCAGTGCCCATAAGTGCCCATCAGTGCCCCCCATCAGTGCCGCCTATCAGTGCCCCCCATCAGTGGTACCTATCAGTGCCCATCCGTGCCACCTATCCATGCCACCCATCCATGCCACCCATCCGTGCCACCTTATCTGTGCCCATCAGTGCTGCCTT
This sequence comes from Lithobates septentrionalis, assembly GCA_037952835.1. Classification (NCBI taxonomy): domain Eukaryota; kingdom Metazoa; phylum Chordata; class Amphibia; order Anura; family Ranidae; genus Lithobates; species Lithobates septentrionalis. Next base: position 176,718 of record JBBDGP010002930.1, on the reverse strand, counting down.
AACTGTGCCTATTAGTGCCGCCTTAACTGTGCCTGTCAGTGCCGCCTTATCTGTGCCTATCCGTGCCCACCAGTGCCGCCTCATCAGCGCATATCAATGAAGGAGAAAAATTACCTGTTTGCAAAATTTTATAACAAACTATTAAACATGATTTTTTTTTTTCAAAAATTTCCATCTTTTTTGTTTGTTTAGCAAAAAATAAAAACCCCAGCTGTGATTAAATACTACCAAAAGAAAGCTCTATTTGTGGGAAAAAATGATAAAAATTTCATTTGGGTACAGTGTTGTATGACCGCGCAATTGTCATTCAAATTGTGACAGCGCTGAAAGCTCAAAATTGGTCTGCGCGGGACGGGGGTTTAAGTGCCCAGTAAGCAAGTGGTTAAGGCTTCTTTTTTTTTTACCCTCTCAGGAGTTAATTGAACATTCACTGTAATCTATTCTTTTTATGTGTTCAGCAATATCCCCCACTTCCTTTTTTCTGCGGCAGAGGAGAAATGAAATTTACTTTCTATGTTTCATATGCTTTAGTTGATAATATAATCAATCCACAGTTCCGGGGAAAAAGTCTGCATGTACTCTGTATGATGATTTCTAGTCTTCCCTCCAGTCTTGCACAGTTGTGCAGGCTCTTCTTCGGTACTGAAACTGTGTTGCCAACCTACCAGGTTAAAATTTACTGACATGACACCCAAAATTTCCTGGCACAGCCAAGTTTTTACTCACATCTCCAAAAGTTGCAAAATTCCAGTTTTAAGTGCAAATGTCACTATTTAGGCTACAAACAAGTGTAATATGCAATTAGCGATGTGATTTAACTGCTTGCCGACCAGCCACCGTCATTATACTGCGGCAGGTCCTCCCGATCCCACGAGCCGTCATAGCTTTACGTCGGCTCCTTTAAGCAGGATAGCAGGCGCGTGCACCTGCTGCACTTGGGGGGTGGCGATGCTCGCAGCCGGCGGTCGCGATGACCGCTGTCCAAGAGCGATCGCGGGCACGAGAGGCAGAACAGGGACGTGTGTGTGTAAACACACAAATCCCTGTTCTGTGGGGAGAGGAGAGAGAGGTCGTGAGTTCCTAATAGCTAGGAACCACGATCTGTCATTTCTTCTAGGTGAGTCCCCTCCCCCTACAGTTAGAAACACACACAGGGAACACAGTTAACCCCTTGATTGCCCCCTAGTGGTTAACTCCTTCCCTGCCAGTGACATTTTTACAGTAATCAGTGCATTTTCATAGCACTGATAGCTTCGCTGTATAAATGACAATGGTCCCAAAAATGTGTCAAAAGTGTCCGATGTGTCCGCCATAATGTTGCAGTCCCGATAAAAATCGCAGATTGCTGCCATTACTAGTGGGAAAAAAAATAATAATAAAAATGCTATAAATATATCCCCTATTTTGTAGACGCTATAACTTTTGCGCAAATCAATCAATATACGCTTATTGTGATTTATTTTTTTTTACCAAAAATATGTAGAAGAATACATATCGGCCTAAACGGAGAAAAAAATGTACTTTTTTTTTTTTTTTTTAAATGGGGATATTTATTATAGCAAACAGTACAAAATATTGTGTTTTTTTTTTTTTTTTTTTCAAAATTGTCGCTCTTTTTTGTTTATAGCACAAAAAATAAAAACCGCAGAGGTGATCAAATACCACCAAAAGAAAGCTCTCTTTGTGGGAAAAAATGGACGTCAGTTTTGTTTGGGTACAACGTCGCACGACTGCGCAATTGTCAGTTAAAGCGGCGCAGTGCCGAATCGCAAAAAATGGCCCGGTCATTCAGCAGTCAAATCTTCCGGGGGTGAAGTGGTTAAGGTAGATATTAACCTATTCAGCCCTGGAAGGTTTACTCCCCCCACCCCCACCTCTTCACGACCAGGCCATTTTTTGCAATGTGGCACTGTGTTATTTTAAACGACAATTGAGCGGTCGTTCGACGCTGTACGGAAATAAAATTAATGTCCTTTTTTTCCCCACAAATAGAGCTTTCTTTTGGTGGTATTTGATTACCTCTGTGGTTTTTATTTATAGCGCTGTAAACAAAAAAAGACAAAAAATTTTGAAAAATAAAAACAATATTTTTTACTTTATGTTATAAAACATATCCAATTAAAGAAAAGAAAGCCCGGAGCAAAAGTAATAAAATGCAACGGGCGTAGGGCAGGCATCACAGTGTTAACAGGGATAGCATAATAAGGAGAGTTGTTGTAAAAGAGGCTGGGATTGGGTGGATGGAAGGAAGAGGTGGAGCAGAGTTAGTTTGCAGGGGGAGGGATCCCTCCCCAGCTCAGTTTGCGAGGAGGAACGAGCTTAGCTGGAAGCATGGCAGCAGTGGAGCAGTTATTTGCTAGGCTGAAGGCTGAGGCGGCATCCAAGGGACAGGGATGGCTTGAGGAGAGACTGTCAGCAGCGCTGGGTGAGGCTTCCCCTGCAGCCACTTCAGTGGGACATGATTCGGTGCTTTTTCCCAGACCCCCCTCTTCCCCTCCCTCCCAGAGCAAGTAAGCAGCATGTCCGTGCGGGTCGGACGTTATCTGGGCAGCCCGCGAAGCGCTCGGCAGCGCATGTAGTGCGGGGAAAGGGGCGGCAGTCGCAGACAGGCCCAGGGGTGAGAGGAGACAGCGCCAGCAGCTCCAGGGCGGATGCTGGGCCTACAAGTGAAAAGACAGTGTGCTCGGCCGCTGGCTCGGCTGCGGCAGGGGCGGGGCTTCGGCGGGGGACAGGATCAGAGACGGCAGCCAGGCACCCTAGATCAGCGGCAGGTGGGCCCCCTTTGTCAGAAGTGAGGAAGACAGTTGCTGGCAGTGGCCTTGTGCGGCACTGCGATCCAAAAGACAGTGGGCACAGAAAAGCAACGCACAAGTCAGTGGGCGGATCGAGAGCTGGGAGGAGAAGCTTGGAAAATCGCGGATCTCCAGCATCCAGTGACGCTTCCGCTGGAGGGCTGTCGGCAAGTGATGAAGAGATGGCGGTGGACCGGTCTGAAGGAGAGCTGTTGCAGTCGGAACGACGATGAGCAGCGCGGAGGTCCGACGGTGGTGGAGACAGGACGGTCGGCTGGAGGCATCCCGGTGAGTCGAGATGTAACAATGCATGTGTAGGGGATGTTAATGTGGGGTAGGAGTGGGTTGGGCAATGGTGGGTGACATGTTTCAGCGGGGCGGTCGGCTGCGACCGAGCCTGTAGCTCCGGCCGCATTGGTCGCAGACCGCACTACGGCTGATGCTGGGTTGCAGGCATTTTTAGCGGGTTTGAAAGAGTTAGTGCATAGGTTTGAACCCAGGTCGGGTGGTACGCAGTCACCGGCGGTGGCATGGGTGGCTCCTGGGGTCGGGGAGGGGGCAACAAAAGGGGCGGCAACGGTCATGGGGACTTCACAAGGGCCTGCTACGGAGGCGGCGGCACCCGCGACGGAGGTCGCTGTGGCGGCTGATAAGGAATTAGCATCTACGACGCCGGAGGGATCTTCGGGGGGAGGGGACTAAAAAACAGGACTTAGTAAGGTTGGCGGATGCTGCAAAATGCGAAGTTTATGTGTGTTTCGAGGGGCCCCTCGGAGCATATCTTAAACCTGAAGTAAGGGAAAAGATTTGGAAGGAAGAGTATGTAGAGATTTTTGCGCTTCTACCGCTGGAAAAGTTCAATCTGGATAGGGTGAAGCCGGCGGACAATAAAAAAGAGGATGAGGAGATATAGGCTCATCCCTAGGACTTTCGCGAATTGGCTGCAGGCCTTTGCGATTATGGCAAGCGTGATTGGGGAAAAGAACCTGGAACACTGCACGGCACTGTTCTGTTATTTGGGCGCTGTGGGAGAGGCATACAGAGTCTACGGGGGAACAGCGTGGCTTCGGTACGATGAGCAGTTTAGGCAGCGGAGGGCTATCCGCCCATCCTTGAGGTGGGATCATAAGGACATCAGTTTGTGGATGCGCCTTATGAAGTTGGCGAGGCCCGCGAGGCAGTTTTTTCAGGGGGGCCGGTGGCTAATCCAACCCCGGACAATCGGCGCAAGAAAAAAAGGGGTGTGTTGGCAATTCAACGAGGGTGTCTGCAGATTTGGGGGGTCGTGCAAATACAAGCACGAATGTTCAGGTTGTGGGGGAGGACACCCTGGGTCCCGTTGTTTTAAACAGGGTAAAAGCCGTACCGGGGAGTCTGTTAGTAAGGGGGACAACGCCGGTGATAGTGGGAAAGATGCAACCTTTTCTCGATAGGTACCCTGATAGGAAGGCAGCGCGGTTGTTGGGCCTAGGTTTTTTTGGAAGGGTTTAGAATTCCGTCACGTCTGGTCAATACTCCCCCCTTGTCACGCAATTTGCGGTCAGCCTTACAACATGCGGACGTGGTTTCGGAGAAACTACGGTAGGAGGTTGTGTTGGGCCGCATGAGTGGTCCTTTTCCTTTTGTGCCAATACAGGATCTGGTGGTGTCACCGTTGGGGGTGGTGCTGAAAAAAGAGCCCAATAAGTTCAGGCTCATTCACCATTTGTCATTCCCAAAAGGGGGTTCGGTGAACGATGCTATTATTATTATTATTATTATTATTATTATTATTATACAGTATTTATATAGCACCAACAGTTTACGTAGCGCTTTACAACTTGAGGGTAGACAGTACAAATACAATACAAATTGATTCAGTAGGAATCAGAGGGCCCTGCTCCTTAGAGCTTACAATCTAAGAGGGAAGGTCAAGAGATACAAGAGGTAATAACTATGGGTGATGTGCTGATTGAGAAGATAAATGTACAGTTGTTAGATGGGGGCCAGATAGGCTTCTCTGAAGAGATGAGTTTTCAGGGATCGTCTGAAAGTGGATAAAGTAGGAGAAAATCGGACGGATTGGGGTAGAGCATTCCAGAGGATGGGGGAGGCTCTGGAGAAGTCTTGAAGACGAGCATGGGATGAGGTGACAAGTGAGTTTGAGAGCAGGAGGTCTTGGGAGGAGCGAAGAGAACGATTAGGTTGGTATTTTGTGACTAGGTTAGAGATGTAGCTGGGGGCCAGGTTGTGGATGGCTTTGTAAGTTATAGTTAGTATCTTGAATTTAATTCGGTGACTGAGTGGCAGCCAATGGAGGGATTGGCAGAGGGGTGTGGCAGACGCTGAGCGGTTTGTGTGGTGGATGAGCCTGGCAGCAGCGTTCATGACGGACTGAAGTGGGGATAGCCTATTTAGAGGTAAACCAATGAGGAAGGAGTTGCAGTAGTCGAGGCGGGAGATGAGCAGGGAGTGGATTAGAGGCTTTGTGGTGTCATTGGTTAGGAAGGGGCGTATCTTGGAGATGTTGCGAAGATTGAGGCCGCAAGCTTTGGATAGTGATAGAATGTGGGGTCGAAAGGTTAGTTTAGAGTCCAGGATTACATCTAGGACCTTGGCGTGGGGAGATGGGTTGATAGTTGAGCCGTTGATCTTGACAGGGAAATCAGGGGAAGTGGCACCTGATGGAGGAAATATCATGAGCTCGGTTTTGGATAGGTTGAGTTTGAGAAAGTGATGTGACATCCAGGCTGATATGTCTGCTAGTAAGTTAGTAATGCGTGGACATTGACCCGGAAGTATGCGAGGTTTCGTATACGTCTTTTGACGCCACGGTATTTTGGGTTAGGAAGTATGGGTAGGGGGCGCTGATGGCGAAAGCTGACATTGAGTTTGCTTTTCGTTTGCTCCCGGTTCACCCGGACAGTTTTCGTTTGTTGGGTTGCTTTTGGCAGGAGGAATATTATGTGGATCGCTGCCTGCCCATGGGGTGTTCCATATCCTGTGCACTGTTTGAAAAGTTCAGTTCTTTCATTGAGTGGGTGGTACGAGACGTCGCGGGAGTGAATTCCATCATCCATTATCTGGATGATTTTCTCTGTGTGGGCCCACCTGCATCTGAAGTTTGTGCGGTCTTGTGGCCACACTGGAGCATATTGCTGACAAATTTGGCATTCCTTTGGCACCGGATAAGACGGAAGGTCCTAGGACAATGTTGAGTTTTCTAGGCATAGTTTTAGACTCAGATGCCATGGAATGCAGGCTGCCGGGGACAAGTTGGAGGCATTGAAGGCAGAGATTCGGGGGATCTTGGGACTTCGCAAAGTACAGCTTCGAACCTTACAATCATTATTAGGTAAGCTAAATTTTGCGTGTCGCATATTGCACATGGGGCGGGTATTCTGCAGGCGGCTGTCTGCGAGTACTGCGGGGGTTACGTCTCCCAAGCACTATGAGTGCTTGGTGAAGGCCCATAGGGAGGACCTGACCGTATGGCACACGTTCCTGGCTAATTTTAACGGCAGGGCACTATGGAAGTCAGGTCCAGTTAGCAACTTCGATCTGGAGCTGTACACGGTTGCGGCGGGCTCTGCGGGCTTTGGAGCTTTTTTCCAAGGTAAGTGGAGTGCGGGGCCTTGGCCGCAGGCGTGGAAGGATGCTGGGCTCTTAAAAAATATGTTACTGCTGGAGTTGTTCCCTGTGGTTTTAGTGGTGGAATTGTGGGGGGGATCTTTCCGAAATTTAAAAGTGAGGTTTCACGGGGACAATTTGGGGGTAGTTCAGGTGATTAACAAAATGTCTGCCGCATCGCCGCCAGTAATTAGGTTTCTCAGGCACCTGGTGCTACGTTGCCTACAGTTGAACGTGTTTATTTATGCTGTTCACCTCCCTTGTGTTGAAAATGTCATTGCTGATGCGTTGTCTTGCTTTCAGTGGGACAGGTTTCGGGAATTTGCACCAGGGGCGGAACAGAGCGGGGTCCCTTGTCCCGAGTGGCTGTGGAGAAGTGCCTTGGAAGAGTAGCTGGCTGGATCAGGTGATCGGTGAGCGACGCGACATGGTCAGCTTACCGCAGGGTATGGCAGGAATGGGTGTCCATGGTACAACAGGTAGTGGATGGACAGGGTGAAGGGAATCTCAGGTTGTTGGTTTTATATTTTGTCTCTCGAAAATTGGAGGAGGGGGTTTCAGTGTCGGGGTTAGAGAAAAAACTGGCAGGGTTGGCGTGTGGGTTTAAATTTCACGGTTTACCTGACTTCACTAGAGATTTCTGGGTTAGACAGGCGCTAAAGGGCTGCCGGCGTGCCATGCCACATAAGGAAGCGAGGCGGCCTGTGTCGTTTGAGCTGTTAGGTAAGTTGCTGGTACAGTTGGGACTGGCCTGTTCCTCGGAGTATGAGGTGGTTCTGTTTAAGGCGGCATTTGTATTGGCATTTTTCGGGGCGTTTAGGATTGGCGAACTAGTTAGCCCCTCTAAGACGGTATCAGGGGGGATAGGGGTGCAGGACGTCAGATGTGGAGTGGACAAGCTATTCATACTGGTTAAAAAATCAAAAACGGATCAGCGGGGTAAGGGGAAGATGGTGCAGGTGTTTTCGCTGCCGGGGTCTCCCTTATGCCCAGTGAAATTGGTGAGGGATTTCCTCGCGGTACGCCCAGACGTGGCAGGTTCTTTTTTTGATGCATCGGGATGGGCTGTCGCTATCTCGTTTTCAATTCATTGCAATTTTAAGAAATGTTTGGGGGCTTTGGGTCTAGTGGAGAAAAAGTTTTCGTCCCATTCCTTTCGGATTGGGGCGTCTACTGAAGCAGTTCATTGGGGACTAGACGAGGAGGCGGTGAAAAGGATTGGAAGATGGGAATCTAGAAGGTTTCAATCTTATGTTCGCCCTCATTTACTGAATGTATAAAAAAACAAAAAAAAACAAAGGGGAGGGCAGGGGTTTTACTTGATTAAGGTTTTTTTTTTTTTTTTTCTAAGATTGTTGATGACAATGGTATATATGTGTGATTCATTGATTTGCTGGGTATTCTTGTTTTCTTTTCAGGTAGACCACAGTGCCGGGTATGGATAGTGGGCCACTCATATGTGTGTTGGGGGGCAAGGAGAGGAGATGCAAGGCCGGATGGGAGACAATTAGGTTTTTCCAGACAGGAGGCCTGCCTCCAGTGGTTGGGGGTCCCGGGCATGCTGTGGGATAGAACAGTGTCAGAAGTGCGAACATTTGCACGGTTGGATTGTCCTCCGAACGTGTTGGTTCTCCACGTGGGTGGAAATGACTTAGGATCTAAGTCAATGTTGGATTTGGTGCGGGACATCAAATTTGATTTTTGGCAACTCAGAATGGCCTTTCCACACATGATTATTGTATGGTCGGACATTGTGGCTCGTACCACCTGGAGGTTAGCGAGGTCTGTAGATAAGATCAACCGGGCCAGGAAGAAGGTGAACAAGGATGTGAGTGGGTTTGTGGTCAGGCATGGTGGGATTGCAGTCAGACACCTCGAGTTGGAGGTTGACACGTGGAGGTATTTGAGGAGGGATGGGGTACACCTGAATGATGTAGGGATCGACCTGTGGGCCTTGGGTTTGCAGGACAGAATCGAGCGAGCTTTGAGGGTTTGGCAGGGCACACAAGGGTAAGGTTTTCCCCTGGTGTGTGCTGTGGCGTGGTATTGGACTTTACAGGTGAAGGTTTAAACCCCAGGTACGAAGAGTTGGAACCCATCAGTAGTATGAGGCCCGTTTGTTGATATTCCAGTTAACAGGGGTTTTAGCTGGAATTTTAGTTATTGGTGCACTGCGGTCAATTGTTTGTTGTCTCAGAGCTAGCATGTCAGCTGGAGGCCTATTGTTTAGTTAAGGTACCGCAGTGCCGGATTGGATCAAGTTGTAAGTTTAGTGGGTTTTCCCTGCAAAGACCAACGGGAGTATCTAACAGATGGGGGTGGTGTATTTCAGGTGTGTTTTTCTCCATACAATTATATATTTTTATGAGAATTCTATTTTGTTGATTAATATGGTTATTAATAAAAGGAATTGGCTGCTACGGCCAATTATTTACTCCAGATTGGTGTGGTCTCATTTTCTGGGGGGAAAAGAAGGTGTAGGGGTCGTAGCATTTTTTATGGCTTGGTGGGTTATGAAGGTAAAGGGTATTATGGACACATATGTTATACAATAGTCATGTAAAAAATCGAATTTATTCATCAATTTAGGCCAATATGTTTTCTGCTACATATTTTTGGTAAAAAAATTCCTATAAGTGTATATTAATTGGTTTGCGCATAAGTTGTAGCGCCTACAAACTATGGGATAGATTTATGCAATTTTTATTTTTTTAACTGTTTTTACTAGTAATGATCAGCGATGTTTAGCGGGATTGCGACGGACAAATCTGACACTGTGGGGCAGATTTACTAAAACTGGAGCACTCAGAATCTGGTGCAGCTGTGCATGGTAGCCAATCATCTTCTAACTTCAGCTTGTTCAATTAAGCTTTGACAATAAAACATGGAAGCTGATTGGTTTCTTTGCAGAGCTGCAAAAGAGTTTGCACTCTCCAACTTTAGTACATCCCCCCTAAGTGACACTTTTTGGGGGCCAGTGACACCAATACAATGATCAGTGCTAAATAAATGTCACTGTACTAATGACACTGGCAGGGAAGGGGTTAACATCAGGGGCGATCAATGAGCTAAATGTTCTCATAGGGAGTGCTTTCTAACTGTGTGGGGGGAGGTGCTTTAACTGGGGGAAGACAGAGATCCGTGTTCCTGCTTAGCAGGAAGACAAGATCTCCATCTTCCCTTCTCACAGAAAGACACTCTGCTTTGGTTACATAGGCAGACTGCCGTTCTGCCTCTTTTCAGAACAATCGCCAGGTCCCGCAGATTGGCTTCCATTGTGTCCAATCACAGCGGGAGCGGGTCGCCGATGGTTCGTGCGCGCGCCCATGACCCAGTGCACAAAATCACATACAGGTACTGGCGCAGTATATCTGCATGGGTGGGTCCAGAAGGACTTGAGGCGAAAAACATATTTCTGATTTTATTTTTGATATAGTAAGTAAGCACCTCAGGGACAAGACACATCAAATTGACACTCACAATGACACTGACAGCACAGATGATTATAACACCTCACCGAAACGTCCCCTCCTAAGTGACAGTCTCTCACCACGCCATGTGGTCCCTTCAGTCCACTCCAGTCCAAACAGTACTGACAGTCCTGCTCCCGACTTGCTTTGTTCCAGTCCTGCAGACCCGCACACACGGGGCTCCGCCCACCCTACTCAGCTCCCTTGCACCATGACATCACGTCACACGCCGCCTCTGCCAGACCCCACCCCCTGCTGGTGCTGCCCGAGCACACTGTAGCGGGCACTCTGATGGTCTCGCCCAGTTCTGAGCTGAGCATCACAGGCATATCTTTTACTGGCAACCTTTTCCTGTCACTTTCCACATATTGTCATGTTACAACCAAAAATGTAAATTTATTTTATTGGGATTTTATAAGACAGACCAACACAAAGTGGCACATAATTGTGAAGTGGAAGGAAAATGATAAATGGTTTTCCAAAATGTTTACAAATAAATATGTGAAAAGTGTGGGGTACATTTGTATTCAGCCCCCCTGAGTCAATACTTTGTAGAATCACCTTTCACTGCAAGTCTTTTTGGGGATGTCTCTACCAGCTTTGCACATCTAGAGACATTTTTGCCCATTTTTTTTGCAAAATAGCTCAAGCTCTGTCAGATTGGATGGAGAGCATCTGTGAACAGCAATTTTCAAGTCTTGCCACAGATTCTCAATTTGGATTTAGGTCTGGACTTTGACTGGGCCATTCTAACACATGAACATGCTTTGATCTAAACCATTTCATTGTAGCTCTGGCTGTTTGTTTAGGGTCGTTGTCCTGCTGGAAGGTGAACCTTCACCCCAGTCTCAAGTCCTTTGCAGACTCTAATGCCGCGTACACACGGTCGGACTTTTCGTCTACAAAAGTCCAACGGACGCTGACGGACTAAAGCTGGCTGGTAATCCGATCGTGTGTGGGCTTCTCCGGACTTTCAACTGACTTTTTTAGCCTCAAATCCGACGTACTTTAGATTTGAAACATGCTTCAAATCTTTCCGACGGACTCGAGTCCGGTCGAAAAATCCGCTCGTCTGTATGCTAGTCCGACGGACAAAAACCCACGCTAGGGCAGCTATTGGCTACTGGCTATGAACTTCCTTATTTTAGTCCGGTGTACGTCATCACGTAAGAATTCGATGGACTTTTGTGTGATCGTGTGTAGGCAAGTCTGTTCGTTAGAAAGTCTGCCGCAAGTCCGTCGAAAGTCCGCCAAAAGTCCGTTGAAAGTCTGTCGGACAGGCTGTCGGACTTTTGTAGCTGAAAAGTCCGACCGTGTGTACGTGGCATAACAGGTTTTCTTTTAGGATTGTCCTGTATTTGGCTCCATCCATCTTCCAATCAACTCTGACCAGCTTCCCTGTCCCTGCTGAAGAAAAGCATCCTCACAACATGAAGCTGCCACCACCATGTTTCACGGTGGGGATGGTGTCTTCAGGGTGATGTGCAGTGTTAGTTTTCCACCACACATAGCATTTTTCTTTTAGACCAAAAAGTTAAATTTTAGTCACATCTCACCAGAGCACCTTCTTCCACATGTTTGCTGTGTCCCCAACATGGTTTCTCATAAACTGCAAACAGGAATTCTTATGGCTTTCTTTAAACAATGGCTTTCTCATAAAGGTCAGATTTGTGGAGTGCACGACTAATAGTTGTCCTGTGAACAGATTCTCCCACCTAAGCTGTGGATCTCTGCAGCTCCTCCAGAGTTATCATGGGCCTCTTGGCTGCTTCTCTGATTAATACTCTCCTTGCCCGGCCTGTCAGTTTAGGTGGACGGCCATGTCTTGGTAGGTTTGCAGTTGTGCCATACTCTTTCCATTTTCAGATGATGGATTGAACAGAGCTCCGTGAGATGTTCAAAGCTTGACGTATTTTTTTATAACCTAACTCTGCTTTAAACTTCTCCACAACTTTATCCCTGACCTGTCTGGTGTGTTCCTGGACACAGATCATCGCACATGAAATAAGGAAAGAAAACCCCTCATGGTGTAGTATTAAGATGCATTTATTAAAAAATAACAATGTGCAGACTTACAGTTAAATTTGCATTGGGGGACCAAGTGGTCACACATCAGCTAAACGCTGTAAAAACTGAACTTCCGGATTTGCCCGTAGCCAGAAGTGACGTCACTTGACTCCTCCCGACACGTTGCGTCATTATCACGTGACTTTTTTTCAAACAGACTGTGCACTTTTCATGTGCAGTTGCACCTCTGAAAGTGCCGTTGCTTAGTAAACAAGGTGAAGCTTCACTTTACAAAGACTACCCAATCACATTCAAGGAAAAATTAAAAAAATAATTAATTTTTACTTGCACATGATTGAGTGAGACAAGTCAGCAGAGCTCCCCCTCATTTTCTAAGGTCTAGAGCAACTGCACTTGCAAAGTGCACAGTCTATTTGCCTTTATTAAATCTATCTTTCAGACAGTGATAATTTTTAAGAATGCTGGTTGGGAATGGCAGTACAGTATGTATTTTGTATCTCCCATTTCCCCCTGTCAATTAAATAATATAGGAAGTGGCAGATTTGAAACTTTATATGATATAACATTAATAATATAATACATATAATACATCAATAAATGTATTTCTCTACATACAAGCATTGTAAGTATAAGTACCTAGAGGTGACCTGATATAAGCCTCTCATGATCCCTGTACATCATGGCTGGAGTGGAATAGGAAGAGGCAATACAGGGAGTGAAATAGTTCATGTGCTGACAAAAAAGCATGCTGATAGGAGGAGAGAGCAGGGTGACAGAGAGATGAGCTCATCACTGTGCTGCTTCTCCTTTCACTGTTCAGACACAGGCTGAGGGTGATCTGGACTCAGAGGAAGTGGGTTGAATGATGTTGGCTAACAGATTGAGGACATCTAGTGGCAAGAAAAAAATAAAAGACACTGTAGAGGAAAATCACTGGTTTGAAGATAAATATTGCCACAAGCTGTTCATTTATCTTTCAGTGGGCTATGCATTTATATATTATTATTTATGATTGTAGTTCTGCTTTAAATGACCAAATCTTCCTTTTGTTACCCACAGAAACAAAAAATTTAAATGCTGCTGAGGTGTCTTCTGTTGTCTCTGCTCTGTATTGCAGGTACAGTATGTTACTTTAAAATTCATTTTTTTATTGATCTGTAACAATAGAAAATCCCCAAAAAATATTTACCTGTCTGTCTTTTTTCTAGAAAATTACTCAGAAATATATATATATATATATATATATATATATATATATATATATATATATATATATATATATATATTTATTATTTTTTGCATAGCATAGACTCTAGGGAATAAAATAGCGGTGGTTGCAGTTTTTTTTATATCACACGGTATTTCCGCAGCAATTTTTAAAACAAATTTATTTATTTTTTTAAAACAAACTTTGATGAATTTTAATGCAAGAAAACACAAGAAAACACAATAGATAATAATAGATTTTTACCAAACATGTCACGCTTTAAAAATTTGAGAAGTTTAAACTGGCTAATTGCTGTGATGTGGATGAGCTGAACGCCTATGGAAGTGAGTCAGTTCCTTGTTCTTTAAAAAACCCAGGCGAGTGATATCCACACAGGCGGTCTTATTCCACAGCAAGTCTAATCTCTGTAATAGGGATCCACCATATCTGGTAAGAGGCCAACTTTACCTTATGAAACATAGTTTCCATCAGCTGTCGGGTGCATACCGCCTCCATTGCGAGTAAGGGAACCCGGCAGTGAAGCCTTATTTTTGTATCACTTTTATTCCTATTACAAGGAAAGTAAACATCCCTAGTAATAGAAATAAGCATGACAGGTCCTCTCTATTGAGAGATCTGAGGTTAAAAAGACCCCACATCTCTCATTTACCTTTAAAAGCAAAAGAAAAGAGATTTTTTTTTTTTTTTTGCATTTTGACTTTAAAAAAAGAAAAAATCATTTACTTGAGCCCGAGAACCGGAAGTAATGTCAGGAATCGCTCCGGTCCTTCAAGGGCATAAAGAGAAGTGGGGGGGACATCTTTCCTTCACTCGCTTTCCTGCCCAGCAAACAGCACCCCTTAAATGACCGAGAAGTGGCTGGGGGAGGGGAGGTTCACCTATCCTACCGCCTCTAAGGGCCCTTTCACACTGGGACGGGGGCGGCGTCGGCGGTAAAGCGCCGCTATTATAAGCGCCGCTTTACCGTCGGTATTCGGCCACTAGCGGGGCGGTTTTACCCCCGCTAGGGGCCGAGAAAGGGTTAAATACCACCGCAAAGCGCCTCTGCAGAGGCGCTTTGCCGGCGGTATAGCCGCGCTGTCCCATTGATTTCAATGGGCAGGAGCGATGAAGGAGTGCTATACACTCCGCTCCTTCACCGCTCCGAAGATGCTGCTAGCAGGACTTTTTTTCCCGTCCTGCTAGCGCACCGCTCCAGTGTGAAAGCCCTCGGGGCTTTCACACTGGAGGCAAAGCAGCGTCACTTTCGGGTCGGTTTGCAGGCGCTATTATTAGCGCAATAGCGCCTGCAAACCACCTCAGTGTGAAAGGGCCCTAAGTGATCCCAGGAGAAGAGGAAAACCCCCCAATGGTGGGATTATGTGGTTCCAAAAAGGTCAACATATGACAGTAGAAAATACCAAAGGTGATGTAAAAGCAATATACAATTTTTAATGAAGACAAATGTTAAAAAAACATATAATAAATGGCTGGTGTAACAACTTATCACCATAAAACGACATTTAGTGACGCATGATATTCAAAACGTACATAGTCATCATGGTGTATAAGACATGACTCTTTAGTACAAAAATGCATAGGAATATCCAACGCGTTTCAGAATATACATTCCTTCTTCAGGGTTTTATGGCAACAGCATTTATATCACTTATGTCTCCTAGAGGTGAAAAACTAATGTACAGCAACCAAGATAAACGTAAAAGCCAACAGTGGCATCCATCATAACAGCAGGAAGATGGAGCATCCCAAATGCCCATATAGGGAGGTCAAGACAAGGACAGCTCGGGGTCACGTTTAAGTAGCCATACAGAACCCCAGCATGTCTATTAGGAGTGGTGCAGGAACTTGAATAATTCACCGTTTATGGTGTAATAATGATGAGAGTCCAAAAGACCTCCGAGCTGGTAGACAAGATTTGAGAAAATCCACAAATGACAGGGAAAGAAATATCACTGCTCCAGGCAGGTCAGTTAGAAATTATAAAATCATACAATACAGCGCTCGCAAATATATGTAATAAATAGTATCAAAAAAAATTTTTTGAAAACCAAAAAGAAAAACTTTGTTGCAGCTGCAGAGTGAAAGTACTGTACTTTTGAAGATATATAAACCAAGTGAACTGCGCTAGCAACTAAATGTGAAAAATATATATAAACAAAAACCACAAAACACCGCAGGTGATGGTAAAGTGGCACGTAAGGATAAATATGGATGTGTCAGAGAACTGGACCTGCAGCCCGCGCATCTAAGCCAACACCCAGTAAGCGTGCGCTGAACTGCACTACCAGAGCTCCAAGACCCTCCACAAAATTAATTAGTGCGTATAAAAAATGACAAATAACAGGATCATGGGACGATGCACTATCCAAATAAAAAAATGTTGATTTGGACAGATGCATCTAACAAACATCAGAAATAGCAGTTTAGCATACCAATGATATAGATAAATGTATAAATGTATAAATAAAATATGTCATATCAATTATGCAAAAAATGAGAAACTATGGAGCAAACCACTCTGCAAGTTCCAGATAACACAAAGAGACCATGAAATGTCAACTACAATATATATACTCCTTCATGGTGCAAACAATGAACAAGCTTCCAACTTTTTCATCTTTTCCAACAAACAGGGCCAGTAGTGTAGCGATGTAAAAAGATTGCTCGTAAAACCACAGAAGCACACGTTCCACCGAAGGAGAAAAGAGAGGTATATAGCATAAAACCTTAAAATACCAAAGGTCACCTGCGCATAAATGCGCTACTCACGGGACCGGTAAGGAAAGCAGGCATTCAGATATTTCGGTCGGTTCGCCGCTCTTAGGCGTGCGTTCCACCGCCAGGAAGTGATGTCACTGGCCCAAACCAAACGAACGTCTACAGGATGTTGCGTCGACGCGTTTCGCCCCTCCCCCAGGGCGTTATCAAAGACTTAACATCCTGCTGACGTGAAAACCTTTTATATTGTGTTCAATGAGTGACAGCCATTTGTGGCCAATGGGTGAGAAGTCACCCGTTCCTTCCTCTATCATCATATCCTGTTTGCAAAATAAAACTTTACTCAATGGTCGGAGACAAACAACTCCAGTGTACAGATAGGTGTTTACAGCATCTCAATGAGGAAACTATCTTAACACTCACTACCTTCCATAGAACAAAGTATATGCAAAACGAAAAATATATACTAACATCAGGATATCTAGATAGGCGGAAAAATCTTGTACAATATATATTGAATATCTAAATTCCTAATGATAAAAACAATAGTTTAATACATTATCCAATAGCTCAAAATCTATAAAAATGACAAAATAAATATAGAATATATAAAAATATATATAGATAAAAAAATATACACAAAAGATATATATAAAAAATGATGTATATAAAACCCCTTTCAAGTGAATGTAAATGATATAACGTCCCACATTTCACTCGATAATTCACTGATTTACTAAACTTGGTGTTCATAATTCAGACATGGGAAAAAAACAACACATAACCAAAAATACATAATAATAAATAACGACGAAACAAAAATAAAATAAAATAAATATATATATATGTATGGGACTAAAATGCACAAACACATATATATAGAAAATGTATTAGGATAAAATAGAGAAATATATATATTTTGAACACTACCAATTCGATAGAAAACAATTCAAGTCTAGCTCAATATTCAGGCCCGAGGGGTTCAAAGTGCGTAATCTATGTATCCACTGGGTTTCATTTTGTGAGATATTTTGCCTAAGGTTAGACCCTCGCCAGTGATCTTCAACTCTGTCAATTCCACAGAAGGTGAGTAGGCTAGGGTCTTGGTTATGAAAAAGCCTAAAATGATTGGAAAGACCATGGAATCTATACCCCTTCTTGATCCTATTTACATGCTCATTAAGTCTTATACCCAGTTGTCTGGTGGTTCTTCCTACGTATTGTAGATTACAAGGACAAGATAGAAGGTAGGTAACATGCGTTGTGCTGCAGGTTATGAATTTTTTAATTGCATACGATCTACCATCTACCAAAGAGCTGAAATGGGTGGTTTTTCGCTTGCGAAATTTAGATGTCTTGCACATTCCACACCTCCCACAACTATAGAACCCAACACTGTCTAGAAAAGTGCATGTCTTCCTAGGGGGATCTATAACATTATGTGCTAACTGGAGCCTCAAAGTAGGTGGTTTGGTATAAATAAAATTAGGCTGTTTTGGCAGCACCTTCCTCAAGTCATCATCCTGATGAAGGAGAGGCCAATGCCTCTTTATGATTTTCTCCAGGTCGCGATACTGTCTGTTAAATCCTGTGATGAAGGATAGACTAAAATTATTCTCCCCTTTTGATTTAGATTTAAACAGATCATCCCTATTCATTTCCCCAACTGTTTGCTTTATCTTCTCTAAATTTTCCAGACTGTAACCTTTTTCTTGAAATCTTTTCACCATAGTATTAGCTTGCAAATTATAGTCACTTAAGTTACTGCAGTTTCTTCTAATCCTAAGTAGCTGACTTTTAGGGATACCCCCTAGCCATCTAGGATGGTGGCAACTTGTCAGGGGGATATACCCATTTCGGTCAACATCTTTGAAGAAAGTGCGGGTAAATAATTTATTATCTTCTCTAAATAATGTTAGGTCCAAAAAATTGATTTGTTGGTAACTGAAGCACTCAGAAAAGGATATACCAAACCGGTTGTTCCTTAGTTTGGCCATAAATTCTAAAAAGGAGTCGGGTGATCCTGCCCAGATAATCAGGATATCGTCTATGTACCTTTTATATAACCTGAGCTCTGGGATACTGGATCGATAGATGGCCTCATCCTCCCAAAAGCTCATGAACAGATTTGCCACTGAAGGTGCATACTTGGCACCCATTGCGACCCCTTTCTTTTGCCTATAGTATTCCTTTTGGTGCCAAAAAAAGTTGTGGCTCATTGCTAGATCCAAAGCTTTTAGGATAAACTTCTTTTGTTTTAATTTTATATCTGTGTCCTCTAATGCCCATCCTACTGCTTGTAACGCATGTTCTTGTTGGATGTTGGTATAGAGTGAGTTTACATCAATACTTGCAAGCAGACAGTTTTCGTCTATTGTTATGGTCTTGGTTAATTCAATGAGTTCTCTGCTATCTTTAAGATATGCAGGATATTTTTTGGTGAGTGGTTGCAGGAAACAGTCTAGATATTCACCAAGTCTGGAGAAGAGGGATCCAATCCCACTGATTATTGGTCGGCCTGGGGGCTTAGATTTATTTTTGTGAATCTTCGGCAATTGGTATATCACCGGTACCCGTGGCGCATCAGGGGTAAGGTATCTGGCCTCTTTTTTCTTCAATATACCCTCATCAGTTGCTGTTTTAACTAGATTTTTTAATTTTAACTTGAATTTCTTAGTGGGATTATTCTTCAGCTTTTCATAGGTATCCTGGTCTCCAACCAATCTATTAAGTTCCTCCAAATAATCAGCTTTATTTAATATTACCACCCCCCCTCCCTTATCAGCCGACCTGATCACTATATTTTTGTTTTCTATCAATGTCTCTAAACCTCTCTCTAAATCTTTTTTTCTTCTTTGGGGTTTGACAACAAGCTTGTCCAGATCCTGTTCCACCAGGGACTTGAACACCCCAACGAAATGATTATTGCTAATCTGGGGGTTGAATGTTGAGTTATTCTTCAAAGTTGTATGTATATATTCCTCTTCCGGGGAATTTGATGCTGTTGCTTTATTGGAAAAGTGCTTTTTTATATTAACTTTTCTTATAAATTTCTGCAAATCAATGAACACATCGAATTTATTAAGATTTTTTTCCATGGCATATTTTAGGCCTAAATCTAAAACTTTCAGTTCTTCCTGAGAAAAGTTAACATCACTTAAGTTAAAAATTCCCTCCATTAAACCATTCTTTTTCGCTTTCCTTTTACCTCCTCTGCATCCTCTTGTTCTCCTCTGTTTTCTTGATTTGATTGTGGGGTCATGGGGTACCATGGTCTCCACTCCTCTGGTGGACTCTGGTCTCTCCCCCAGCCCCTGGGGGTTGTGGCACCTCTCCCTCTCGTAGTGGGGGGTCCCCCTGATCCTCTCCTCTGAAAATCCCCTCTCAGGTTACTGGGATACCATCCCCTTCCCCTGTTTGTTGGAGGATAGTAATCAGGCTGATTGTGGGCCCAAGGCTGTCCCCCATATCCTCCTACTCTATTAAATCCTCTTTGATTATGGGATCCTCTATGGTCATAGCCCCTCTGACCATAGGAACCCCTTTGGGGTGGATAGGAGTGGTCATACTCTAGAGGTTCAAAACGATTATATGTAGGTACAATATATCCGGATACTGATGCACCATAATCGTTGTTTGACTGACCACTATAGGTGGGTTTGGCGGAGTCTTTCTGAGAGCCAGCAAACTTCCTAACGGGAGTTTTAATAGTATCCAGCACTCGAATTGGCTCTGTTTCCATAGAGTTAGGTACAGTATTGGACTCTTCCCCTATTTCTTGCCATTTATAAACTTTGTTGGATTTATAGTCATTGGTATCTCTGATGAATTTTTTAATTTTTTTCTTCTGGGTATCCTTGTCCAATTTATCTACAAAATCCTGGAGCTGTTTTAGTTTATCTTTACATTCCCCAGAGGTAATGAGAGGACCTAATTTGGATTTGATTCCATTAATGTTGGCCTCAATTAGTTTTAATTTTCTCTCCTTTCTTGCTATTAGCATTTCTAAGAGTTTCCTCTCAACACCATTAAAAAAGGAAAACCATTCATCCTCGAGATCTTTGTCTATGAGCCCATCATTGGGGGCTAGATCCCATCTAAGCCGTCTGGGGGTCATCCCATCTTTCACATATTTTCTAAGGGAAAAAATATCCCACCAGGTCCTGACTTGCTTATCAAGGGCACCCCTAAGATGTTTAAAATCCGAGTTGATATCAGATTGTTCATTATTGGACGAAAAAAATTCATCCGCATTTATACTCCTGTCATTAATAAAGGTGAAAATCTCCATCATGAAAAAATGCAGCTGCTGTGACCAAGTGCTCTTACTTGTGAAACATAAAATCATACAATACAGCGCTCGCAAATATATGTAATAAATAGTATCAAAAAAAATTTTTTGAAAACCAAAAAGAAAAACTTTGTTGCAGCTGCAGAGTGAAAGTACTGTACTTTTGAAGATATATAAACCAAGTGAACTGCGCTAGCAACTAAATGTGAAAAATATATATAAACAAAAACCACAAAACACCGCAGGTGATGGTAAAGTGGCACGTAAGGATAAATATGGATGTGTCAGAGAACTGGACCTGCAGCCCGCGCATCTAAGCCAACACCCAGTAAGCGTGCGCTGAACTGCACTACCAGAGCTCCAAGACCCTCCACAAAATTAATTAGTGCGTATAAAAAATGACAAATAACAGGATCATGGGACGATGCACTATCCAAATAAAAAAATGTTGATTTGGACAGATGCATCTAACAAACATCAGAAATAGCAGTTTAGCATACCAATGATATAGATAAATGTATAAATGTATAAATAAAATATGTCATATCAATTATGCAAAAAATGAGAAACTATGGAGCAAACCACTCTGCAAGTTCCAGATAACACAAAGAGACCATGAAATGTCAACTACAATATATATACTCCTTCATGGGGCAAACAATGAACAAGCTTCCAACTTTTTCATCTTTTCCAACAAACAGGGCCAGTAGTGTAGCGATGTAAAAAGATTGCTCGTAAAACCACAGAAGCACACGTTCCACCGAAGGAGAAAAGAGAGGTATATAGCATAAAACCTTAAAATACCAAAGGTCACCTGCGCATAAATGCGCTACTCACGGGACCGGTAAGGAAAGCAGGCATTCAGATATTTCGGTCGGTTCGCCGCTCTTAGGCGTGCGTTCCACCGCCAGGAAGTGATGTCACTGGTCCAAACCAAACGAACGTCTACAGGATGTTGCGTCGACGCGTTTCACCCCTCCCCCAGGGCGTTATCAAAGACTTAACATCCTGCTGACGTGAAAACCTTTTATATTGTGTTCAATGAGTGACAGCCATTTGTGGCCAATGGGTGAGAAGTCACCCATTCCTTCCTCTATCATCATATCCTGTTTGCAAAATAAAACTTTACTCAATGGTCGGAGACAAACAACTCCAGTGTACAGATAGGTGTTTACAGCATCTCAATGAGGAAACTATCTTAACACTCACTACCTTCCATAGAACAAAGTATATGCAAAACGAAAAATATATACTAACATCAGGATATCTAGATAGGCGGAAAAATCTTGTACAATATATATTGAATATCTAAATTCCTAATGATAAAAACAATAGTTTAATACATTATCCAATAGCTCAAAATCTATAAAAATGACAAAATAAATATAGAATATATAAAAATATATATAGATAAAAAAATATACACAAAAGATATATATAAAAAATGATGTATATAAAACCCCTTTCAAGTGAATGTAAATGATATAACGTCCCACATTTCACTCGATAATTCACTGATTTACTAAACTTGGTGTTCATAATTCAGACATGGGAAAAAAACAACACATAACCAAAAATACATAATAATAAATAACGACGAAACAAAAATAAAATAAAATAAATATATATATATGTATGGGACTAAAATGCACAAACACATATATATAGAAAATGTATTAGGATAAAATAGAGAAATATATATATTTTGAACACTACCAATTCGATAGAAAACAATTCAAGTCTAGCTCAATATTCAGGCCCGAGGGGTTCAAAGTGCGTAATCTATGTATCCACTGGGTTTCATTTTGTGAGATATTTTGCCTAAGGTTAGACCCTCGCCAGTGATCTTCAACTCTGTCAATTCCACAGAAGGTGAGTAGGCTAGGGTCTTGGTTATGAAAAAGCCTAAAATGATTGGAAAGACCATGGAATCTATACCCCTTCTTGATCCTATTTACATGCTCATTAAGTCTTATACCCAGTTGTCTGGTGGTTCTTCCTACGTATTGTAGATTACAAGGACAAGATAGAAGGTAGGTAACATGCGTTGTGCTGCAGGTTATGAATTTTTTAATTGCATACGATCTACCAAAGAGCTGAAATGGGTGGTTTTTCGCTTGCGAAATTTAGATGTCTTGCACATTCCACACCTCCCACAACTATAGAACCCAACACTGTCTAGAAAAGTGCATGTCTTCCTAGGGGGATCTATAACATTATGTGCTAACTGGAGCCTCAAAGTAGGTGGTTTGGTATAAATAAAATTAGGCTGTTTTGGCAGCACCTTCCTCAAGTCATCATCCTGATGAAGGAGAGGCCAATGCCTCTTTATGATTTTCTCCAGGTCGCGATACTGTCTGTTAAATCCTGTGATGAAGGATAGACTAAAATTATTCTCCCCTTTTGATTTAGATTTAAACAGATCATCCCTATTCATTTCCCCAACTGTTTGCTTTATCTTCTCTAAATTTTCCAGACTGTAACCTTTTTCTTGAAATCTTTTCACCATAGTATTAGCTTGCAAATTATAGTCACTTAAGTTACTGCAGTTTCTTCTAATCCTAAGTAGCTGACTTTTAGGGATACCCCCTAGCCATCTAGGATGGTGGCAACTTGTCAGGGGGATATACCCATTTCGGTCAACATCTTTGAAGAAAGTGCGGGTAAATAATTTATTATCTTCTCTAAATAATGTTAGGTCCAAAAAATTGATTTGTTGGTAACTGAAGCACTCAGAAAAGGATATACCAAACCGGTTGTTCCTTAGTTTGGCCATAAATTCTAAAAAGGAGTCGGGTGATCCTGCCCAGATAATCAGGATATCGTCTATGTACCTTTTATATAACCCGCACTTTCTTCAAAGATGTTGACCGAAATGGGTATATCCCCCTGACAAGTTGCCACCATCCTAGATGGCTAGGGGGTATCCCTAAAAGTCAGCTACTTAGGATTAGAAGAAACTGCAGTAACTTAAGTGACTATAATTTGCAAGCTAATACTATGGTGAAAAGATTTCAAGAAAAAGGTTACAGTCTGGAAAATTTAGAGAAGATAAAGCAAACAGTTGGGGAAATGAATAGGGATGATCTGTTTAAATCTAAATCAAAAGGGGAGAATAATTTTAGTCTATCCTTCATCACAGGATTTAACAGACAGTATCGCGACCTGGAGAAAATCATAAAGAGGCATTGGCCTCTCCTTCATCAGGATGATGACTTGAGGAAGGTGCTGCCAAAACAGCCTAATTTTATTTATACCAAACCACCTACTTTGAGGCTCCAGTTAGCACATAATGTTATAGATCCCCCTAGGAAGACATGCACTTTTCTAGACAGTGTTGGGTTCTATAGTTGTGGGAGGTGTGGAATGTGCAAGACATCTAAATTTCGCAAGCGAAAAACCACCCATTTCAGCTCTTTGGTAGATGGTAGATCGTATGCAATTAAAAAATTCATAACCTGCAGCACAACGCATGTTACCTACCTTCTATCTTGTCCTTGTAATCTACAATACGTAGGAAGAACCACCAGACAACTGGGTATAAGACTTAATGAGCATGTAAATAGGATCAAGAAGGGGTATAGATTCCATGGTCTTTCCAATCATTTTAGGCTTTTTCATAACCAAGACCCTAGCCTACTCACCTTCTGTGGAATTGACAGAGTTGAAGATCACTGGCGAGGGTCTAACCTTAGGCAAAATATCTCACAAAATGAAACCCAGTGGATACATAGATTACGCACTTTGAACCCCTCGGGCCTGAATATTGAGCTAGACTTGAATTGTTTTCTATCGAATTGGTAGTGTTCAAAATATATATATTTCTCTATTTTATCCTAATACATTTTCTATATATATGTGTTTGTGTATTTTAGTCCCATACATATATATATATTTATTTTATTTTATTTTTGTTTTGTCGTTATTTATTATTATGTATTTTTGGTTATGTGTTGTTTTTTTCCCATGTCTGAATTATGAACACCAAGTTTAGTAAATCAGTGAATTATCGAGTGAAATGTGGGACGTTATATCATTTACATTCACTTGAAAGGGGTTTTATATACATCATTTTTTATATATATCTTTTGTGTATATTTTTTTATCTATATATATTTTTATATATTCTATATTTATTTTGTCATTTTTATAGATTTTGAGCTATTGGATAATGTATTAAACTATTGTTTTTATCATTAGGAATTTAGATATTCAATATATATTGTACAAGATTTTTCTGCCTATCTAGATATCCTGATGTTAGTATATATTTTTCGTTTTGCATATACTTTGTTCTATGGAAGGTAGTGAGTGTTAAGATAGTTTCCTCATTGAGATGCTGTAAACACCTATCTGTACACTGGAGTTGTTTGTCTCCGACCATTGAGTAAAGTTTTATTTTGCAAACAGGATATGATGATAGAGGAAGGAATGGGTGACTTCTCACCCATTGGCCACAAATGGCTGTCACTCATTGAACACAATATAAAAGGTTTTCACGTCAGCAGGATGTTAAGTCTTTGATAACGCCCTGGGGGAGGGGCAAAACGCGTCGACGCAACATCCTGTAGACGTTCGTTTGGTTTGGACCAGTGACATCACTTCCTGGCGGTGGAACGCACGCCTAAGAGCGGCGAACCGACCGAAATATCTGAATGCCTGCTTTCCTTACCGGTCCCGTGAGTAGCGCATTTATGCGCAGGTGACCTTTGGTATTTTAAGGTTTTATGCTATATACCTCTCTTTTCTCCTTCGGTGGAACGTGTGCTTCTGTGGTTTTACGAGCAATCTTTTTACATCGCTACACTACCGGCCCTGTTTGTTGGAAAAGATGAAAAAGTTGGAAGCTTGTTCATTGTTTGCCCCATGAAGGAGTATATATATTGTAGTTGACATTTCATGGTCTCTTTGTGTTATCTGGAACTTGCAGAGTGGTTTGCTCCATAGTTTCTCATTTTTTGCATAATTGATATGACATATTTTATTTATACATTTATACATTTATCTATATCATTGGTATGCTAAACTGCTATTTCTGATGTTTGTTAGATGCATCTGTCCAAATCAACATTTTTTTATTTGGATAGTGCATCGTCCCATGATCCTGTTATTTGTCATTTTTTATACGCACTAATTAATTTTGTGGAGGGTCTTGGAGCTCTGGTAGTGCAGTTCAGCGCACGCTTACTGGGTGTTGGCTTAGATGCGCGGGCTACAGTTAGAAATTAACCTCTCCTCTAGACTGGAAGACACATGTGCTGGTAATGCATATAGCAATGAATCTTAGAAAAATCCTGGACTCAAAAAAATTGTTGCCTTTATTGAGTAAAAAATCAAAAATGCATGCCACAGCAGAACGGACAGAAGAGGTGACGCGTTTCACACTACAAACAGTGCTTAATCATAGCTATGATTTCTTTAGATTTTTTTCTTTCTTCTTCACTCTTTTCTGAGTGGTGCAGGGCCAGGGTAAGGGAGCCTCAGCTGGTCTGCTCCCCTGTGTGTCACAAATGGATGGCGAATGTGCCCATGGGACTACTTTTATCCGACGCAGAATTGCCCATAGTAAAAAATGATTCTGGGTTAATGGCAGCTAGCTGCTGCCATAATATCGGTATTTACCGTCAAAGTAATTACGTATTCTTAGTATGGACTGGTCGGCAAGTGGTTAAACTTTTTCATTCACATTTACTTGCATGAGGAAAGAGGGGGGCAGATAAGTGCCCATGAGCACAAGCCCTCTTACAGCTGGTTCACACCATATTAAAGCGCAGTTCCACCTATTTAAAAAATTGTCATTGCTGTGCAGCAAATAATATAAGAAATTACATTTGGGGATTTTTTTTTTTTAACTACCTTTCTATCCCTGTTGCTATGTGGTCCCTTCACATCTTCCCCTTTCTCACCGCGGCTCCTCATGTCACTTCCCTCGGCGCCTCTGCTCGCTACTGCTCCTGGGAGATGTGTGTCATCATTTTCCAGGAGTCAGTGGGCATCGCCAAGGGCTAGAATCACGTTACTTCAAAACCGGAAGTGACACGAGAAAAGGCAGATTTCGGCGCCATTTTTAAAATGTTAGTGTTTTGATTATCTTCGTTGCCATCACCATTGAGCGGGCACTTCTGACGACACCGCCCATTGTGATGGCAACATGAGAAGCTTACGGCGCTGCGAGCCTGTCGTATTGCGCGTGCGCGAGAACCGGCGGTGCATGCTGGTCACTCAGCTGCCCCGTATCCTGGAACATTATGCTTGTGGTCTTCACATGCCCACAAGCAATATGAGAACGGCCAGGACACCATAATATAAGTTTATTTTTTCTATTAAAGCGGATATTGGGGGACGAAATTTGCAAAACACGTGAGTGTTATATGTTAATGTTATGACCTATAGAAATGTTAAAAAAATAAATTATTAGATATCTTTGGAACTTCGCTTTAAGTCCAGTGAGTTTTTATTCTGCATCATTCTGTGTGTTTAACATGGATTCCAATGGCCCTAGTTCACACTAGTGCAGGGATATGCAATTAGCGGACCTCCAGCTGCTCCAGAACTACAAGTCCCATGAGGCATAGCAAGACTCTGACAGCCACAAGCATGACACCCGGAGGCAGAGGCATGATGGGACTTGTAGTTTTGCAACAGCTGGAGGTCCGCTAATTGCATATCCCTGCACTAGTGCAATGCATTCCAGTTCAGTCAACAAAAATAGAACAGGTCGCATTTCTCCTGTATGGAGTGCATCTGGAATGCTGAAAACTGCTTGAAAAACACATCCGAATACATCAAAACATGCAAACAGAAATACATCCAGAACACAGAAATTGTGGTGTGAACAGGTCCCAAGACTATAAGTATGGTCGGTCTGTGGAGAAAAAAAGTGTCCGTAAAAAATGTAAAACCTTTTTCTTCATTTAAAGTGTTACTAAAAATCTGTTGTGGGTTTAGTCTGTATTTGGAGGGGAACCCCAAGCTAAAATCGAAAAAAAATAAATGGCATGGGATCCCCCCCCCAAATTAATACCAGACGCTTATCCAAGCATGCAGCCCAGCAGGTCATGAAAGACCAGCATGCACCGGGCGGTGCACACCCCACCCTCATTCACATGGGGAGGGGGCAGGATCTGGGGACCCCCTGGTTAGCCACTTCAGCCCCGGAACATTTGGCTGCTGAATGACCAGGCCATTTTTTGCGATTCGGCACTGCGTCGCTTTAACTAATAATTGCGCGGTCATGCAGCGCTGTACCCAAACAAAATTGATGTCCTTTTTTCCCACAAATAGAGCTTTCTTTTGGTGGTATTTGATCGCCTCTGCGGTTTTTATTTTTTGCGCTATAAACAAAAAAAGAGCGACAATTTTGAAAAAAACACATTTTGTACTTTTTGCTATAATAAATATCCCCATTTAGCAAATTTTTTCTCAGTTTAGGATATGTATTCTTCTACATATTTTTGGTAAAAAAATCGGAATAAGCGTATATTGATTGGTTTGCACAAAAGTTATAGCATCTACAAAATAG
Source organism: Lithobates septentrionalis (assembly GCA_037952835.1). Classification (NCBI taxonomy): domain Eukaryota; kingdom Metazoa; phylum Chordata; class Amphibia; order Anura; family Ranidae; genus Lithobates; species Lithobates septentrionalis. Next base: position 149,060 of record JBBDGP010002930.1, on the reverse strand, counting down.
GGGATAGATTTATAGCATTTTTATTATTTTTTTTTTTTACTGGTAATGGCGGCGATCTGCAATTTTTATTGTGACTGCGACATTATGGCGGACACATCAGACAATTCTAACACATTTTTGGGACCACTGGCATTTATACAGCGATCAGTGCTATAAAAATGCATTGATTACTGTAAAAATGTCACTGGCAGTGAATGGGTTAACACTAGGGGGCGATCAAGGGGTTAACTATGTTCCCTGGGAGGTGATTCTAACTGAAGTGGGAGGGGACTGACTAGAGGAAGTGACGGATCGTGGTTCCTAGCTAATAGGAACACACGATCTGTCACTCCTCTCAGAACAGGGAAGTGTGTGTTTACACACACTCATCCCTGTTCTGTGTCTCCTGCTCATGATCGCTCGTGGCCAGCGGTCATCGTAACCGTCGGCCACGAGCATTGGTACCCCCGCTGTGCAGCGGGCATGCGCCTGCTTTCCCCGATCCAGCGAGCCGACGTATAGCTACGACGGTTCATGGGATTGTGCCGACCTGCCGCAGTAAAATGACGGTGGCTGGTCGGCAAGCGGTTAAGGGGGGCTTCCAGATTCTGATAAGCCCCCTGCCCGCGGAACCCCACAACCATACTCCATCAACATGAGGAGCCCCCCTGCCCCGAAGCACCACAAGGGCATGCGGCTGGTATGGTTCAGGAGGGGGGAGACTCGCTCAGGCAGCCAGGCAGCATGCTCGGATAAGGGTCTGGTATGGGTTTGGGGGTGGGGGAAAAAAACCCAGCACAGCAATATGCACAGATGTGGACTACATCCATGGAAAATGGACTGCAGTGCCTTTCTGAAAAATGCAAAACGCACCAAAAAGTGCATAGGTGTGAACGTAGGGTCATTACTGTTGATTAACTGCTTGCCAACCAGCCCCATCATTATGCTGTGGCAGATTGGCACGGTTGCGCAAATCATCGTAGGTGTATGTTGGCCGCTATAAGAGCTCTAGGGGCCCACAGCACAACGCCGGAGCCGATGCGGTGGCTGGCAGCCGCGATGTCTGCCAGTAACCCACGATCGCTCCTCAGAGAGCCAGAACGGGCATCTGTCAATGTAAACAGACAGATCCCCATTGATGTCAGGGAAGTAGAGAGAGATCTGCTGTTCCTAGTAATCAGGAACAGCGATCTCTCTCTACTCCCTGTCAGTCCCCCCCCCACAGTTAGAAACACCTCCCTAGGGAACATTTAACCCCTTGATCGCCCCCTAGTATTAACCCCTTCCCTGTCAGGGATATTTATAAAGTAGTGGCTATTTTTACCTCTGATCTTTGTATAAATGTCAATGGTCCCAAAAAAAGTGTCAAAAGTGTCTGATCTGTCCATCGCAATGTTGCAGTCCCACTAAAAATTGCTGATCACCGCCATTACTAGTAAAAAAAAATAAAATAATAAAAATGCCATAGATATACCCCCTATTTTGTAGACGCTATAACATTTGCGCAAACCAATCAATATAATCTTATTGCCTGACACATGTTCAGTTTGTTGGACATTGCCCCAAAGCCTCTTGGGAAGAGTGAAATGAAGGTTTCAAGGAGGTTTTGGGAAAAGCGACATCATCCTTGCCTAGCTTAGAAACCAGGAAGTGGAACCTGTTGAAAAGGTATTAAAAAATAAATAATCTCTGATAGGGATAAGCTTCGAGTTCGAGTCGAACTCATGTTCGACTCGAACATCGGCTGTTCGCCAGTTCGCCGAACAGCGAACAATTTGGGGTGTTCGCAGCAAATTCGAATGCCGCGGAACACCCTTTAAAAGTCTATGGGAGAAATCAAAAGTGCTAATTTTAAAGGCTTCTATGCATGGTATTGTCATAAAAAGTGTTTGGGGACCTGGGTCCTGCCCCAGGGGACATGGATCAATGCAAAAAAAGTTTTAGGTGAAACAATAAAAGTGTAATATCCCTTTAAATTTCGTACCTGGGGGGTGTCTATAGCATGCCTGTAAAGGGGCGCATGTTTCCCGTGTTTAGAACAGTCTGACAGCAAAATGACATTTCAAAGGAAAAAAGTAATTTAAAACTACTCGCGGCTATTAATGAATTGCCGGTCCGACAATACACATAAAAGTTCATTGATAAAAACGGCATGGGAATTCCCCACAGGGGAAGCCCGAACCAAATTTTTTTTAAAAAAATGACATGGGGGTCCCACTAAATTCCATACCAGGCCCTTCAGGTCTGGTATGGATATTAAGGGGAACCCCGGACAATTTTTTTTTTTTTTAAATGGCGTGGGGTCCCCCCTTAAAATTCATACCAGACCCTTCAGATCTGGTATGGATTTTAAGGGGAACCCCGCGCCAAAATTTAAAAAACAAACGGCGTGGGGTCCCCCCAAAAATCCATACCAGACCCTTATCCGAGCACGCAACCTGGCAGGCCACAGGAAATAAGGGGGGCGAGAGAGCGCCCCCCCTCCTGAACCGTACCAGGCCACATGCCCTCAACATTGGGAGGGTGCTTTGGGGTAGCCCCCCAAAACACTTTGTCCCCATGTTGATGGTGACAAGGGCCTCATCCCCACAACCCTTGCCCAGTGAGTGGTTGTGGGGGTCTGCGGGCGGAGGGCTTATCGGAATCTGAAAGCTCCCTTTAATAAGGGGACCCCCCCATCCCGGCCCTCCCCCCTGTGTGAAATGGTAAGGGGGTACAAAAGTACCCCTACCATTTCACAAAAAAACTGTCAAAAATGTTAAAAATGACAAGAGACAGTTTTTGACAATTCCTTTATTTAAATGCTTCTTCTTTCTTCTATCTTCTTTCTTCTATCTTCCTTCGGTTTCTTCCTCCATCTTCTTCTTCTGGCTCTTCTGGTTCTTCCTCAGGTGTTCTCGTCCGGCATCTCCTCAGCGGCTTCTTATCTTCTTCTCCTCGGGCCACTCCGCATCCATGATGGCATGGATGGAGGCTCCCGCTGTGTGACGCTTCTCTCTTCATCTTTTTCTTCATCTTTTCCTCTTCATCTTCTTCTCTTCATCTTCTTGTCTTCATCTTCTTTTCGGGCCGCTCCGCATCCATGATGGCATGGAGGGACGCTCCCGCTGTGTGATGCTTCTCCTCTTCTGACGGTTCTTAAATAATGGGGGACGGGGCCACTGGTGACCCTGCCTCCTCTGACGCACGGGGACTTGACGGGGACTTCCCTGTGGCATTCCCCGTGCTGTCAGAAGGGGGCGGGGTTACGTAACGGGTGATCCCGCCCCCTCTGACATCACGGGGAATGCCACAGGGAAGTCCTCGTCAAGTCCCCGTGCGTCAGAGGGGGCGGGGTCACCGGGTGGCCCCGCCCCCCGTTATTTAAGAACCGTCAGAAGAGGAGAAGCGTCACACAGCGGGAGCCTCCCTCTATGCCATCATGGATGCGGAGCGGCCCGAGGAGAAGATGAAGACAAGAAGTTGAACATAAGAAGATTAAGAGAAAAAGATGAAGAAAAAGATGGAGAGAAGCGTCACACAGCGGGAGTCTCCCTCCATGCCATCATGGATGCAGAGCGGCCCGAGGAGAAGAAGATAAGAAGACGCCGCGGAGGAGATGCCGGACGAGAACACCAGGGGAAGAACCAGAAGAACCAGAAGAACCAGAAGAAGATGGAGGAAGAAACCGAAGGAAGATAGAAGAAAGAAGCTAGAAAGAAGAAGCATTTAAATAAAGGAATTGTCAAAAACTGTCTCTTGTCATTTTTAACATTTTTGACAGTTTTTTTGTGAAATGGTAGGGGTACTTTTGTACCCCCTTACCATTTCACACAGGGGAGAGGGCTGGGATCTGGGGGTCCCCTTGGTAAAGGGGGTTTCCAGATTCCGATAAGCCCCCCGCCCGCAGACCCCCACAACCACCAGGCAAGGGTTGTGGGGATGAGGCCCTTGTCTCCATCAACATGGGGACAAGGTGTTTTGGGGGGCTACCCCAAAGCACCCTCCCAATGTTGAGGGCATGTGGCCTGGTACGTTCAGGAGGGGGGGCTCTCTCATCCCCCCTCTTTTCCTGTGGCCTGCCAGGTTGCGTGCTTGGATAAGGGTCTGGTATAGATTTTAAGGGGGGACCCCACGCTAGTTTTTTAAAAAATTTTGGCCAGTGTTCCCCTTAATATCCATACCAGACCTGAAGGGCCTGGTATGGAATTTAGGGGGATCCCCCACGTCATTTTTTTTAAATTTTGGTTTGGGGTTCCCATGTGGGGAATTCCCATGCCGTTTTTATCAATGAACTTTTATGTTTATTGTCGGACCGGCAATTCATTAATAGCGGCGAGTAGTTTTAAATGACTTTTTTTCCTTTGAAATGTCATTTTGTTGTCAGACTGTTCTAAACACGGGAAACATGCGCCCCTTTAAAGGCATACTATAGACACCCCCCAGGTACGAAATTTAAAGCTTTTATTGTTTCACTTTAAGCATTATTAAAATCACTGCTCCCGAAAAAACAGCCGTTTTTAAAACTTTTTTTTGCATTGATCCTTGTCTCCTGGGGCAGGACCCGGGTCCCCAAACACTTTTTATGACAATAACTTGCATATAAGCCTTTAAAATTAGCACTTTTGATTATTCATGTTCGTGTCCCATAGACTTTAACGGTGTTCGCGTGTTCGAACAAATTTTTTGCCTGTTCGCAAGTTCTGGTGCGAACCGAACAGGGGGGTGTTCGGCTCATCCCTAATCTCTGATTGTGTAACAAGAGGGGGAGGAGGACAATTATGGAAAGCTCCCGACATCAGTGGGAAAAATAATGCCCCATTGTTTATTTAAGTGAGAGTAATTGTGCCCCATTATTGGTGTAAGTGGGAGGAATTGTGCCCTATCATTGATGTCATTGGTCCCCATCATTGGTGTCATTAGGAGGAGATGTGTTCCATCATTGATGTCATTGGGCCCCATTGTTGGTGTCATTGGAAGGAATTGTGACCCTCTCATTGGTGTCAGTGGGGGGAATTATGCTGTTGGTATCAGTGGATGAAATATTGCCCCAAGGGCCAGATAAAAGCAAGCAAATGGCCGTATCTGGCCCCGGGACACAGTTTGGAGACCACTGTAGACATTCTAGAAGAACTGTATCACCACTAGTCCTAGAGATACAAGTCCTCACTTCACAACACATTATAGTATGTTTGTAAAAGAACAAATTTCCATTCAAAGATAAGTTGAATATTTGGTGTGCATGAAGTCTCAGCTGTGGTTTTCTGTCTTCTATCTGTTTACAGGGGTTTATTCTGAGTGGAATGTGAAATGCCCTGTGACAATGAATAGTGTCCCAGGTTCTTGTGTCTACATCCCATGCACTTTTGACTTCCCTGACCATGTCAGTGCTGAGAAAGGCATTGATAAGATCTGGTACAGAGACTTGGATGGCAATCGAAAGACGGTCTACCACCCAAGAGATCCGCCTGCCACTGAGTTTGTTGAACGAGTGGAATTCTTGGGAAACACTTCAATGAAAAACTGCACCCTCCTCATGAAAAACATCCAGAAAAATGATCCTGGAACCTATCTATTCAGATTTGAGATCGTAGATGTGGATAAATGGACAGACAAGAGAGGAGTCAGGTTTGAGGTGACTGGTAAGTTCAAGCACGGTATCTTCTCCTACTATTAATGAATACAAAGAACACTTCACAATTGGGCATGATAAGATGGCACACATCAAGAAACCTTTTATGGGAGACGCATGGACATTGTCATTGCTGAACTTTTCTCCTACAATGCTAGTTGTCTGGCTCTCATGTTGACCCATTTTCTTGAATATTTCACTAGCCCAGGACAAAAGATTGCAAACTTCTGACTTTACAGTCACTTTTTTTATCTGCATACTTATTCCAGGTTAGTATCTCAGAAGGTTCTGAACCTATGAGGTCAGCATATTTGCCAGGAAACCTTTATAAAAGGGGATCGACAATGGCAGCTTCCATAATAATCTCATGGTAGTTTTTTTGAAGCCTTAAAAAATGTAACTGCTGTTTGACAAACACCTATTAACCTTTTACAAGGCCACATGTACTATATGTTACCGCCTATGTCTGACATTATGTGGGTGATCATATCAAGAGCTTGCACCTGTTTAACACTTACAAGTATGTTTCTCTGGAGTTCAGTATGCAACTGCCCACATCACCATCACTCAAATACCTTCCCCTAGGGTTTGACATGCAACTGCCCAATTCTCCAGGGCTCATAAATATCTTCCCCTATGGTTTGACATGCAAATGCCCACAACTTCATCAATCACAAATACCTTCCCCTAGGGTTTGACAAGCAACTGTCCTTATTTCCAGGGCTCACAAATATCTTCCCCAATGGTTTTACATGCAACTACCCACAGCTCCATCACTCACAAATACCTTCCTCTAGGGTTCGACCAGAAACTTTCCATATCTCCAGGGCTCACAAATACCTTCCCCCAGGGTTTGACATGTAACTGCCCACATCTCCATCGCTCACAAATACCTCGCCTAGGGTTTGCATTCCAACTGCCCACAGCTCCATCACTCACAAATACCTTCCCCTAGGGTTCGACATGCAACTGCCCACACATCCAGCACTCAGAAAAACCTTCTCCTAGGGTTTGACATGCAAATGCCCACAGCTTCAGCACTCACAAATACCATCCCCTAGGATTTTTACAAGCGACTGCGCACATCTCCAGGGCTCACAAATACTTTCCCCTAGGGTTTGGCATGCATTTGCTCACATCTTCAGCACAAACAAATACCTTCCCTTAGAGTTTGACATGCAGCTGCCCTTATCTCCACACTCACAGATGCCTTTCTCTAGTGTTGGGTATGCAACTGCCCACATCTCCAGCACTCACAAATACCCTCCCCTAGAGTTCAACATGCAACTGCCCACATTTTCAGGGCTTACTAGCAGTCAAGTCCAATTTTGATCTCAGATTGATGAGCTCCTCTGACTTCCAGAATCCCCCTTCACCTAACTCAGTACCATTACATAAAGATACAACTCTGACCATTCTACACAAACAAGTAGGTAATGTCCAAATCATCCTAAAAACAAGGCCAAGGATAAATCCAAGGGAAAAAGACCAAGCTTACTTACCGACCAGCTCGCAGAAAACCACATAAACTTGTCTAACAGTATGCATTAAAAGCAGGGGTTTAGTCTGCACGCATTTGTAAATGCATGCGTAAGTAGGGGTGAGCTTTCTGTTCGAGTCGAACATTAGTTCGACTCGAACATCGGCTGTTCGATCGTTCAACAAAGATCGAACATTATGGGGCGTTCGCGTCAAATTTGAGCGGTGCGCCACGTCAGATAAAGCACTGCGTCATCGCAGTGCATTGATGGTTGATGATTGGCCAAGCATGCACTATGACCCGCATGCTTTGGCCAATCACAGTGCCGTCAGCAAAGAGAGCCATAATTGGCCAAAGGCAGGGTGCCTTTGGCCAATTATGGCTGAGGGGGTTAAGTTCACGCCCCACACTATTTAAGGCCGCCTGCAAGTCGGCCCTGTGTAGTGTGTTGCTGGCGTTAGATTGAGCAGGCAGTCCATTCCTCGTGTACTGTTTCTAATCTACTTCAGGCAGGCAGGTGATTCAGTTAGCTGCAGTGTATTTAATATATATATATATATATATATATATATATATACAGTCAGACTGGTATATATATATATATATATCCATTGTATCCAGTTTAGCTAGATCTCACTGCAGTCCATTCCTGGTGTACTGTTTCTAATCTACTTCAGGCAGGCAGTTGATTCAGTTAGCTGGATATATATATATATATCCCGGCTTTGTAGATATATATACTGTAGACCAGGGATATGCAATTAGCGGACCTCCAGCTGTTGCAGGACTATAAGTCCCATGAGGCATAGCAAGACTCTGACAACCACAAGCATGACACCCAGAGGCAGAGGCATGATGGGACTTGTTGTTTTGCAACAGCTGGAGGTCCGCTAATTGCATATCCCTGCTGTAGACCGTTCCCGGTGTACTATTTCTAATATACTTCAGGCAGGCAGTTGATTCAGTTAGCTGAAGTGTATTTAGTATATATATATACATACCGGCTTTGTATATGTATATACACTCTATCCTGTGTAGCTAGATCTCACTGCAGACCGTTCCTGGTGTACTGTTTCTAATATACTTCAGGCAGGCAGTTGATTCAGTTAACAACAAAGTCTGGGGAATGCCCAGGAATAAACCAAAGCCTACTTACCACCAGCTCGCAGACAACCGAATAAACCTGTCTAGAAAAACAGGGGTTTTGTCCGCATGCATTTGCAAATGCATGCGTGGGCCACGTCACGGTACCCTGGTATCTGTGGTCCTAACACTAAAATATGAGTGTTCTCACAGTGGAGGCACATGCATTCTGATGGATAAATGAGGGCAGGTGGACTGAAGGGGAGCCCACCCCTTCTTAAAGGTACAGGAGCACACCAAACACCCAGAAAATAGCACAATGGCTGATCCTCCTCATCCTCTGTCACCCAGGCTAAGACAAGTTGCGCTGCCAATGCGGCTGCCAAAGCGGCCTATTCCATTGGCTCAATGGCATCAGTCACTCCTTCACTAGCCCCACCATCATGTCCTGAGGAGTCCCCCGAACTGTTCGACCACAGTGTCGGGTACATGCTGAGAGAGAGGGGGTGCCTAAGAAGAACAAGAAACTGACAGTCATGTTCCCCCAGCTTCAGCATACTGCCAGGTTTGCTCCAGTGGCGAGGAGGGAGGGGATGATGAGGTCACGGAGTCTACGTGGGTGCCTGATAGAAGAGAGGAGGAGGCACATCTCCAACGAGGCAGGATGCCCTCCAGGGGCCAGCTTAAGGACAGCCAACTGACTGCATCACACCGCAGAGCTCCGCATGTGCATGGCGCAGCTGACACGCGTTTTTTCAAAAGTTCTTTGGTTTGGGCCTTTTTTGAGATGTGTGCAGCAGATCGCTCCCATGCAGTCCATTGGCAACAGTACTTAAAAGACCCACAACAAAGAACAAGGCGGACGTCTCCTTGCTCCTCATCAGCTGGGTTCTCCAACCTCACTATACCTTCAGTCCTCTCAGAGACCTGCACTAAGAGGAATGAAGGTGTAGAATTAGGTGTCCCAAGCACTTGCGGGCAATCTGCTAGCAGTACACCTAAATCCGATTGTAGCGGGCAAATTTCCCTACCCCAGTTGCTAAACCGTCAAAAGAAATTCAGTCCCAGCTATCCACATGCTCAGCGGCTGAATGCTAGTTTGGCTAAATTGCTAGCACTCCAATTGCTGCCTTTTCAGCTGGTAGACTCTGCCCCCTTTCAAGAGTTTGTGGAATGTGCGGTACCTCAGTGGCAGGTTCCCAAATGCCATTTTTTTTCTCGGAAGGCCAGTCCGGCTCTCTACCGGCATGTGGAAGGCAATGTCTTGGCCTCGTTGGACACGGTGGTCAGCGGTAAGGTGCATATTACCGCTGACTCATGTTCCAGCAGGCATGGACAGGGACGTTACCTTTCTTTCATGGCGCACTGGGTACCCCTGCTGGCAGCTGGGAAGGAGGCAGGGCAGGGTGCAGTAATGTTGGAGCTTGTTCCACCACCATGCCTCCAAAATGCTGGTAGTGGTGATTCTGCCACACTTCACTCCTCCACCCCCCTCCTCTTCTTCTTCCTCCATGGCCTCTTCCTGTGCAGATTTGTCCTCGCAACCAGCGGTGCTCCGTAGGCATTCTAGGGCTATGCAAGCACTTGGGCAAAAAGATGCCACGTGGTGCTTGAGTTGGTCTGCTTAGGGGACAGGAGCCACACTGGGGCAGAGATTCTGGCAGCTCTGCTGGGGCAGGTTCAGAGGTGGTTGACGCCACGCCAGCTTCAACCAGGAATGGTGGTTTGCGACAATGGCACCAACCTCCTCTCTGCCCTCCGACAGGAACACTTGACCCATGCTCCCTGTTTGGCTCACGTCCTTAATTTGGTTGTGCAGCGGTTCTTGTGCAGGTACCCGGGCTTACAGGATCTCCTGAGGCAGGCCAGGAAAGTCTGTGGGCACTTCCGCCGGTCATATAATGCCAGTGCTCGGCTGGCTGACCTTCAAAAGGAATGCAACCTGCCCAAGAACCGCCTCATCTGTGACATGCCCACCAGGTGGATCTCAACGTTGGCAATGCTGCAGCGGCTGCACACACAGCAGAGGCCATAAATGAGTACCTGTGCGAGTATGGCACCAGGACAGGGTCAGGGGAGCTTGGCTTTTTTTTGCCATGCCAGTGGCTAATGATCAAAGATGCATGCACTGTCCTGTCACCATTTGAGGAGACCATGAGGCTGGTGAGCAGTGACAGTGCATGCATCAGTGATACTGTCCCTCTTGTCTTCCTGTTGGAGCACACGCTGTGTGGAATAATGGACAGGGCACTTGAGGCAGAACAGAGGGAGGAAGAGGAGGACTTCCTTACCTCTCAAGGCCTCCTTTATCCAGACAGTATTCCTGCAGGCTCGCCTATCACACAGGAAGAGGAGCAGGAGGAGGAGGATTGTGTCAGCATGGAGGTGGAGCCTGGCACTCAGCATCAGCAGCAGTCCTCAAGGGATCGTTTTCAGTCCCCAGAAACCCATGGACTTGTACGTGGCTGGGAGGAGATGGCTGCGGATCATGTCATCCTTAGTGACCCAAGAGGATTACGGGCCGAATGCTTCAGCAAACCTAGGCTGCATGGCCTCCCTGATCCTGCAAAGCCTGCGAAAGGACCCTCGGATTTGTGGTATCAAGGAGACGGATCAGTACTGGCTGGCAACCCTTCTTGATTCACGTTACAAGGGTAAGGTTGCAGAACTTATCCAGCCTTCACAGAGAGAGCAGAGGATGAAACATCTTCGGGAGGCCTTGCAGAAAGGTTTGTGCAATGCGTTTCCAGAACCTGGGAGGTTGCAATTTCCTGGTCCTCCTGGATGTGTTGCTGAGGCTTCGGTCAGTCACAGAAGGAGCGGTGGAGAAGGTGGCCGTCTGACTGATGCGTTCAGACAATTTTTTAGTCCGCAGCCCCAAGGTCTGATCGGTTCCAGCAACCATCACCAGCGTCTGATTTACATGGTGCAGGAATGGGGGCAAGATCAGACTTGGAGACCTTTCTAACTGAAAATCCACTGGGTTACTGGGTCTTGAGGATGGATCACTGGCCAGAGCTTGCACAGTATGCAATTGAGCTACTGGCCTGTCCTGCATCCAGTGTTCTATCTGAACATACTTTCAGTGCTGCTGGAGGCTTTGTAATCGATCACCACCTGTCCACAGACTCGGTTGATCTTTTCACCTTCATAAAAATGAATCAGTCTTGGATCACCAGCTACCAAGCACCTGATGCTGATGAAACCGATTCATTTTTTTATGAATGTGAGATCCCTTGAAGACTATGCCTATGCTGATGCTGAGTGACTATCCTGTTATGCTGAGTGACTATCCTATTCCTCCTCAATGTTCATGTTGATAGCTTCTAAGAACATTTTTGGTTCTGGGCACCACCACCAGTGCCTAAAGCCCAATTTTTCTGCCCCTGTTTACCAGGGGCATGTAATTACAGTTTTTGCTGTAATATTTTGCAGCAGGGCTTGTTCCTGCGCTCAACTAGAGTATCTGTGAGGGGTTGCTGTGTTGTGGCACCAGCACCAGTGCCTAAGGCCCAATTTTTCTGCCCCTGTTTAACAGGGGCATGTAACTACAATGTTTGCTGTAATATTTTGCAGCAGGGCTCGTTCCTGCACTCAACTAGAGCATCTGTGAGGGGTTGCAGTGTTGTGGCACCACCACCGCCACCTAAGGCACAATTTTTCTGCCCCTGTTTAACAGGGGCGTGTAATTACAATTTTTGATCTAATATTTCACAGCAGGGCCCATTCCTGCACCCACCAAGAGTAACTGTGAGGGCTTGTGGTACCACCAACACCTAAGACCCAAATTTCTGCAGAGTATATAGGGCAGGCCATATAGTATATACAGGCGGTCCCCTACTTTCAAACATCCGACTTACAAACGACTCCTACTTACAAATGGGGGGAGACAACAGGAAGTGAGAGGAAATCTACCATTAAGAAGTGAAATTCTCTCCTGTAAAACTTAATATGGGAAAAAGGTGTCTCCACTGATGCTTTATTATCACCAATCCTTGTTTCCCTAAAAACCCCAAATTTTCTAAATCCAGTTGTCATTGGGACAGAAAGTGAGGTGAAATCTTCTGAACAGGGGCACAGACAGCAAAACAAATGTTACAGGAGTGATGATAACCCTTCCCTATGTTATCCTAAAAGCCTAAAAATAGATTTTTTTGGCTGGAGCTACACTTAAAAAATGTACCTGTTCCAAATTACAAACAGATTCAACTTAAGAACAAACCTACAGTCCCTATCTTATTTGGACCGCCTGTATACTGCTGTTCAGAGTATATAGGGCCTGGGTGCCCAACGCCTTTTCTTTTTTTAATTTGGGTGCAGGGTTCCCTTTAATATCCATACAAGACCCAAAGGGCCTGGTAATAGGCTGGGGGGTTACCCATGCCGTTTTTCTCAATCATTTTCATCCATATTGCCATCCATTATTATCCAAATGACTTTTATTCCTTTAGAAATGTAATTTTGTTCGGGGACTGTTCTAAACATGGAAAACACGCGCCACTTTACAGGCATACTATAGACATCCCCCAGGTACGATATTTAAAGGAATATTTCACTTTTATTTTTTCACTTTAAGCATCATTAAAATCACTGCTCCCGAAAGAATGGCCGTTTTTAAAACTTTCTTTTGCATTGATACATGTCCCCTGGGGCAGGACCCGGGTCCCCAAACCCTTTTTAGGACAATAACTTGCATATTAGCCTTTAAAATTTGCACTTTTGATTTCTCACGTTCGAGTCCCATAGACTTTAAAGGTGTTCTAATGTTCGCACAAACTTTCAGTCCGTTCGCATGTTATGGATGCGAACCGAACCAGGGGGTGTTCGGCTCATCCCTATGCGTAAGCCACAGAGCCTCAGCACCCTGGTATCTGTAGTCCCTAAAACTAACTTATAAGTGTCTCCACAGTGGAAGCACATGCATTCTGATGGATAGATGAGGGCAGGTGGACTGAAGGGGAGCCCACCCCTCCTTAATGGTACAGGAGCACACTGAGCACCCAGCATGTAGCTCAATGGCTACAAAGGTGTCAGTGCGTTGCCTGACCAATATACAGTGATACAAAAAAAGTGCCAACTCATCTCCTCACCTACATCAAAGGCTGGCAAATCCACACAAATCAGACTTCCCTTCTCTGCAGTTGAAGACAATTCACAACCGATGGCCATGCAGAACTCAAACCTCCAGGTACTAATCGCCAACAGACTCCAGTTAGAAGATCAGGACATTGCCCCAAATAAGGATCTTTGACAGCTTTGCATGGTGTGAATTGCTCCAACATACTGTATTCCCATCCCTGAAGTGGTCATGCAAACATGTTTCAGGGTAGAGAACGTCCCTTCATCAGCCTAATCCTGACCTAATAGGCACTATCTTCTGGACGGTGGTTGTTTTTCCCTTCTGGTGACTAGGGCAGGATGGTAACAACAGAAGGGACTGTGTATGCCTTTCAGGATTTTTCTGCCATTTCCTCTGCATCTATAGTAGCTTTCTGAGTGCATTTTATTCCAATCTTTATTATTATTATACAGGATTTATATAGCGCCAACAGTTTATGCAGCGCTTTACAACTTGAGTGTAAACAGTCAACTACAATACACTTTAATACAGTAGGAATAAGAGAGTCCCGCTCATTAGGGCTTACAATCTAAGAGGGAAGGTCAAGAGATACAAGAGGATACAAGAGGTAATAACTGTGGGGGATGTGTTGATGGAGAAAATAAATGTACAGTTAGGTGAGGGCAAGATATGTTTCTCTGAAGAGATGAGTTTTCAGGGATCGTGAAACAAGTGGACAAAGTATGAAAAAAGGGAAAGAGGGTGGGACTTTATATGAAACATGCATCCCTGGAGATATTATGATACAAATGAAAGTGGACAATGCGGGGTATACTAAAGCCATGAACATCAATTACATTGTAAAACAGGTATTTAGCAATCACTGTTTTATTGTATAAAGTATATGGCAATAATAGTATTCACAAGGTAAAATGACATAATAAGTTCATAATGTAAACCATAATAAAAACCAGATACAATTAGGATATACAAATTATAACAGTGATATTGATAGCATAATCCACTAGTGACATAGTTAATTCATATTGTACATATGGTAGAAAAAACACTTTCATTGAAGCGTGTCTCCCTGTTAAAAAGTGTAACTATAATTGTTGGTACAGTCCAATATATAAATATAAAGTGGACAAAGGAGGAGATGGATGGACAGATTGGGGTAGAGCATTCCAGAGGATGTAAGAGGCTAGGGAGAAGTCCTAGAGGTGACCATGGGATGAGGTGACAAAGGAACTAGAGAGCAGGAGGTCTTGGTAGGAGGGAAGAGAATGATTTGGTTGGTATTTTGAAACCAGGTTAGTGATGTAGCTGGGGGACAAGTTGTGGATGGTTTTGTAAGTTGTTGTTGGTATCTTTAATTTAATTTGTTGGTTGAGTGGCAGGCAATGGAGGGATTGGCAGAGAGGGGTAGCAGGCGCTGAGCGGTTTGTAAGGTGGATGAGCCTGGCAGCAGCGTTCATGATGGACTAAAGGGGGGATAACCTATTTAAAGGTAAGCCAATGAGGAGGGAGTTGCAGTAGTCGAGGCGAGAGATGACCAGGGAGTGGATTAGAAGCTTTGTGATGTCCAAAGCACAAGCACTTGAAAATTTTTTAATTATTTTATAATGCATTCATAAACGAGGGGAGGGTTTATCCCCCCTATCAATGCCCCCCCTCCTTTTTTTTTCTTTTTTTTCACACATAACAGGTCAATAATATACCGTATTTATCGGCGTAAAACACGCACTATTTTCCCCTTAAAATCAGGGGAAAATAGTGGGTGCGTGTTATACGCCGATCCCCGCTAATTGTGATCTATCGGCGGCGATTGCCGCCGACATTCACATAGCGTGTCGTTTTAAATATGGCGCCGCGGAGTTCGGAGTGACTCGGCGGAGCTGAACGAGCGCCGCTGAAATCACAGTGACTGCTCGGAGCCGAGATACACATAGTCGAATGTATTCGGCTCTTTCCGGCGCCGCTCACAGTCACGCCCAGTCCCACCATTGGACCTGTGTTATGTCCATCATAGGGCTGGACTGGGCGGGACTGTGAGCAGCGCCGGAAAGAGCCGAATACACTCGACTATGTGTATCTCGGCGGCGTTCGTTCAGCTCCGCCGAGTCCCTCCGAACTCCGCGGCGCCAGATTTAAAACTACATGAAGCTATGTATATGTCAGCGGCGGCGGCAAGCATGGACACTGGGGGCAAGGCTGCACTGACCACTGGGGCAAAGCTGCACTGGGGCAAAGCTGCACTGACAAGGCTGCACTGGGGCAAAGCTGCACTGGGGCAAAGCTGCACTGGGGCAAAGCTGCACTGACAAGACTGCACTGGGGCAAAGCTGCACTGGGGCAAAGCTGCACTGACAAGACTGCACTGGGGCAAAGCTGCACTGACAAGACTGCACTGGGGCAAAGCTGCACTGACAAGGCTGCAATGGACACTGGGTCAAGGCTGCACTGACACTGAAAAGGCTACAGATGAACACTGATGAGGCTGCATTGATGGGCATTTTAATGTAAGTTTTTTTTCCTTAAACTTCCCTCCTAAAAGTTTTTTTCCTTAAAATTCTCTCCTAAACTTGGGGTGCGTGTTATATGCCGATAAATACGGTATATAGAGCACTAATATTTGAATAATTTAAATAAGTTTTATAACACTTTCATAAAATTGGAGTTTTTGGTTTTACTTTTTTTTCCAAGTGTAATAAGTTAATGACACATATAGAGCACAGAACTTGAAAGAAGGTCTTTTCCCTTTCTTTCAATTTATTTATTTTTTCCCTCTCCTTTAACACGTATTAAGTCAACAATGTATACAGAGTATAATATTGGAAGATCTTAAATTATTTTTATAGCACTCTTTTTTTTGTTTTGTTTTCCTTTCTTCTCTTTTTTTAGGGTATGGGGGAGGGGTTGTAGAGGGAGCCATCCCTGTTGTTGGCGTGTATATATAAACCAGGATATTGAATATTGTCCTCTGTCTTGGGGAGATAAGCTATGTTAATTTTTTTTTATAATAAGAGAAAAATGTTTAATAAAGAATGAATTATAAAAAAATAAAAAAAGAAGCTTTGTGATGTCATTGGTTAGGAAGGGGCGTATCTTGGAGATGTTGCAGAGGTTGAGATGGCAAGCTTTGGACAGCGATTGGATGCGGAGGCAAAAGGATAGTTTAGGGTCCAGGATTACATCTATGACCTTGGCATAGGGGGACAGGTTGATAGTTGAGCCATTGATTTTCACAGAGAAATCAGGGGAAGAGGTACGTGGGGGAGGAAATATCATGAGCTTGGTTTTGAATAGGTTGAGTTTAAGAGAGTGATGAGATATCCAGGCTGATATGTCTGTTAGTAAGCTGGTGATACGTGATGGAGTGAGCTTGGGGGTGGAGAAAAAGATTTGGGTGTCGTCAGCGTAGAGATAAGAGATGATATTGAAAGCCATGGTCAAGCCATGGGAGACAATCAACTGACCTAGGGAGGAGGTGTAGATTGAGAAAAGGAGAGGTCCAAGAACAGAACCTTGGGTGACCCTGACGGAGAAAGGAAGAGGCGAGAAGGAAGTAAAGTTGCAAGTGACACTGAAGGTGCAGTGGGATAGTAGGATGAGGTACAGTCCCAGGGAACAATGGAGTGGAGGTTTTTGAGGAGGAGGGGGTGGTCCAGTGTGTCAAAGGCAGTAGAGAGGTCCAGGAGAATTGGTACAGAATAGTGTCCATTGGTTTTAGCCATTAGTAGGTCAATTGTGAGTTGAAGCAGAGCAGTTTCCGAGGAGTGTTGAGGGCGAAATCAGGACTGAATGGGATCAAGAAGTTTGCTCTTAGTCAGATGGTCGCTCAGTCGGTTGTAGACCAGTCTTTCAATGAGTTTGGAGGAGAAGGGGAGTAAGGAGATGGGTTGTAGGTTGTTAAGTTTGGTGGGGTCCAGTGAGAGTTTTTTAAGGAGGGATGACTAGCACAAGTTTTAGAGAGTTGGGGAAGATGCCAGAAGAGAGGGAGTGGTTGAAGATGTGAGTTAGAGAGTGTAGAATAGAGTCAGAGGGTGAGGGTAGCATTTTCAAGGGAGCAGAATCCAGGGGGCATGTGGTTAGATGGGTGTTTAAAAAAAAAAGTTTAGCAACCTTGTTAATACTAGCAGGGTTCATTGAAGGAAGTAATTATTGTACCTGTGGACATAGGGTATTGAGTGGGGAAGGTTTCTGCGCAGTGGAGATCTCCTCAGGAATTGTATCAATCTTATTTTTGAAGTGATTGGCAATCTCCTGGACAGTGAGTGAGTTAGTGGGTGGAGGCAGTAGAGGACAGAGTAGAGCATTAAAGGTAGAGAAGAGTTGACGGGGACTGGTTGATAATGTGTTAATGAGAGTGATAAAATAGGTGTGTTTGGCTGTGAGAAGGCAGGAATAGTATTTTAGGAGGGCAGATTTATATTGACTGAAGTCTTCCTGGGATTTAGTCTTACACCACAAATGCTCAAGAGTGTGGATACTTTTTCTGAAACTTCTGGTGTCGTCTGTTTACCAGGGTTTTAGCGGTCTGGGCCTGATTCTGCATGTAGTAAGGGGGCGAGCTTGTCTAGGGAGGATGACCGTAAGCTGTTGTAGATGAAAGCGGCTAGGTTGGGGCAGGACAGGGGTGAGATTTTGTCATAGAGGTGGTCAGTAGCAGAGTAGAAAAGAGAAGGGTGAGGTGGCGAAGGTTTCTAAGGGCAACTGTTAGGCGGTTGGAGGGAGAGGAGGTGGAAGACCGGGAGAGAGCAAAACTAAGAAGGTGGTGATCAGAGAGTGGGAGAGGTTTGTTGGAGAGGTTGCACGGAGTGCATAGATAGGAGAAGACAGGGTCTAGGGTGCTGCCACTGGAGTGAGTAGGAGCCTGTATCCATTGCTTCAGGTCAAGAGATGAGGTTAGACTAAGAAGTTTAGAAGTAGTAGTTAGTATTAGCATTAACAGGGATGTTGAAGTTGCCAAGAATGATTGTAGGGATTTCAGAAGAGAGAAAGTAGAGTAGTCAGGCAGAGAAGTCATCCAGGAAAGTTGATACTGGTCCAGGGGGCCGGTAGATGACAGCAATTCTTAGAGAAACAGGAGAAAATAGACAAGGAAGGTGGGTGAAGTACCTGATAGGTGCTGAATGGGGCAAGAAGGATTCCCACTCCGCCTCTCTTCCGTCCAACTGGTCTGAGTCCAGAGAAGGCCACCATGGGAGAGGGAAGCATGTGAAGTAGTGTCGGATTCATGAAGCCAGGTTTCGGTAATGGCAAGTAGGTTAAAGGAATTTGTGATAAAGAGGTCGTGGAGAGCGGTCAGTTTGTTACAGACAGAAGAGGAATAGAGGGAAGAAGAGGAATAGAGGTTAAGTTTTGTGGGTTGTGGCTGCTGCCAGAGGGTGTAGGGAGATGGGAGCGTCAGGCAAAGACAAATGATGGAGGCCCAGGGTTTGGGGATATGTCACCAGATGTTAGGAGAAGCAGGAGGGTGAGGGAGGTAGCAAGCAGATTCCAGTTTCAGTTAAAAGTGGAGGTGGTTCAAGAGGAGGTGTTTCAGCTGTCCCTGTGGAGTGACAGAGAAGAAATGTTCAGATGAAACAGAGCTTGAAGGGCATATCATTTGTATAAAGAATCACTTAGAGAAAGAAGCACTAAGGAAAAAAGCCCCGCAACATGCTCCCACCTACATTTGTACATTGTTTAGTACAACAATGAATGTCTTTGCATTATTCTTTCTTTGATTTTATTTAAAATTACCCTGGAGGTCCCACTCCTCTCCTTTACAAGTTGCTGCTCCCAGGGCTGGTGCAAGGATTTTTGACGCCCTAGGCAAAACCTCATATTGCCGCCCCTTTTGCTCCACCCCCGACTCCACCCCCTTCCCCCTGCCCATGTAAACCCCAGCTTTTTAATGAAGTGCTCATCAAATGCAGCCTCACCAGTGCCCATCAAATGCAGCCTCACCAGTGACTATCAAATGCAGCCTACCAGCACCCCTCAATGCAGCCTACCAGTGCCCATCAATGAATGTTTGCTTGCTTCCATTCATTCGGGAGTCGGGAACACAGACACAATTCTCCGCCGCTGACACTATGTGCGAACAGAGCCGCGGCTGCCTGCTGATGCTGAGACTTAGTTGCTTGCTGCAGAAAGAAGAGAGTAGGAACACCATCGGCTGGGCGCCCTAGGCAGCAGGGCACCCTAGGCGGCTGCCTAGTTTGCCTAGTGGTGGCACCGACCCTGGCTGCTCCATTCATTCACAGTTATTGAGAACTCTTGTCTGTTCACAGAACTACCTCTGTCTTGTGAATAAATGGGCTAATTTTTCACTTTTATTTGTTTGTATGCAGGGCTTTTTTTCTCAAAGAAAACTCAGCCACTACCCCCCCCCCCCCCACACACACACACACACTGCCGAACCGCATTGAGTGATGGGTGTGGCAAAATTGCACTGATAGTAGGAGGATCTTAAAGAGGCACGAAACACCCCGCTCCCACAATGCCTCAAAGATGCTGCTTGCAGGACTTTTTTCTAGCGTCCTGCCAGCGCACCGCGCCAGTGTGAAAGCACTCGGGCTTTCACACTGGAGTGAAAGGAGAGGCTCTTTACAGGCGCTTTGCAGGTGCTATTTTTAGCGCTGTAGCGCCTGTAAAGCGACTCAGTGTGAAAGCAGCCTAATGCCCCGTACACACGGTCGGACATTGATCGGACCTTCCGACAACAAAATCCATGGATTTTTTCCAACGGATGTTGGCTCAAACTTGTCTTGCATACACACTGTTGCACAAAGTTGTCGGAAAATCCGATCGTTCCGAGCGCGGTGACGTAAAACACGTACGTCGGGACTATAAACGGTGAAATAGCCAATAGCTTTTGTCTCTTAATTTATTCTGAGCATGCGTGGCACTTTGTCCGTCAGATTTGTCTACACACGATCGGAATTTAAAGGATCGGATTTTGTTTTCGGAAAATTTTATAGCCTGCTCTCAAACTTTGTGTGTCATAATTCCGATGGAAAAAGTCCGATGGAGCCCACACACGGTCGGAATTTCCGACAGCAAGCTCCGATCGCACATATTCCATCAGAAAGTCCGACCGTGTGTACAGGGCATAAGAGTGATTGAGCTGGGTATCCAGGTCCATAAAGACATGGATGAGCAAGTTTGGGGGGGAGGAAGTTGACTGACCTGCACAGAGTCCTGACCTCAACCTGGTAGAACACCTTTGGGATGAATTAAAGCGGAGACTGCAAGCCGGGCCTTCTCGTCCAACATCAGTGCCTGACTTCACAAATGTGCTTCTGGAAAAATGGTCAAACTTTCCCATAGACACACTCCTAAACCTTGTGGACAGCCTTCTCAGAAGAGTTGAAGCTGTTATAGCTGCAAAGGGTGGGCCAACTCAATATTAAACCCTAGGATGCCACTAAAGTTGATGTGAGTGTAAAGGCAGGTGTCCCAATACTTTTGACAATATAATATAGTATACATACAGTATATTAAATAAATAATTGTAGCGCGATGTGTAAAATTATAAATATAAAGTGCAAATCTCTAAAATAAATAAATCCTACATGTAAATGAATAGTCCATAAAATGAAAAAAATAAGAAATAAAACATGAAAAACTCTTCTTGTGATCAGTGTATCCACACAATTCCACCACAGTGATTGTTCGTCCTCAAAAGGAGTGCACACCACCACCAGTAAAAATGCGCGCTCACCTCCCAGATGAGGCAAAAGAACTCGTATGCGGATCTCCCCACAAGCTCTTTGCTCTCACTTCCTCTTCCCAATCAGTGGTGGGTAATCCAGATGGCTCTTTTCTTAATGGTAACTCAGCTCATTAACATCCAAAGAAACAGATCATCTCCCAGCTTGGCTCAAGATTCCATGAGTTCAGGACATGTAAATAATAAGTATAGAGACCACAGTGTTCTCCGTATACAAATTTATTCAAAGCCCCCAAACAGACAAGTTGCATTTACAAGATTAAAATTTTTAAAATCACATAAAAACCTCCAGAGTAGCACCGCCGTGTCCACATACACAGTGCCTGGCTGAACGTGACTATCAGCTCCTCCCTTCTAGACGCGCATCGGCCAATCACAAGGCCTTCCTCAGTAGAAAGGCCTGTGTTTGGCCGATACGCGTCTAGAAGGGAGGATCTGATAGTGAGCATGGTGGTGTGCACTCCTTTTCAGGATGAACAATCACTGTGGTGGAATTGTGTGGATACACTGATCACAAGAAGAGTTTTTCATGTTTTATTTCTTCATTTTTTTCATTTTATTGACTATTCATTTATATGTAGGATTTATTTATTTTAGAGATTTGCACTTTATATTTATAATTTTACACATAGCACTACATTTATTTGTTTACTATCCATTTTGAAATTAGTGTGGTGTACCACTTGGAATGTTTAGCACTGTGCACGTTTATTATTAGGTTATCCTTTCTAAACATCACAATATTTTTTACTTGTGGCGCTGATTGTTTCATCTTATAATTTACATACAGTATATACTGTGTGTGTGTGTGTGTGTGTGTCTGTGTGTGTGTGTGTGTATATATATATATATATATATATATATATATATATATATATATTTTTTTTTCTCTCTACAGATCAGCTCCTCCTACCAGAAGTGGTGGTCCCACCACTTATTGATGAAGAAACTTCAGTGACTTTTGAGTGCTCAACGCCATACTTTTGTCCAGATGGCTCAGTGACACTAAACTGGAAGGACTACGCACCAGATAGATCATTGTTATCTGATGATGTGCATCTCGATACCACTGCCGTTCTCATGATGCAGAACCTGACAACCAGCTTCACTTGGATGGAACATAATAAGAAAATTCTC
Source organism: Lithobates septentrionalis (assembly GCA_037952835.1). Classification (NCBI taxonomy): domain Eukaryota; kingdom Metazoa; phylum Chordata; class Amphibia; order Anura; family Ranidae; genus Lithobates; species Lithobates septentrionalis. The sequence continues at coordinate 126,988 of JBBDGP010002930.1, read as the reverse complement.
TGTGCAGTGTCTGTCGGAAATCAAACTGCTGTAAAGGAGGTTACCCTTGATGTCAGACGTGAGTACGAAACCTCTGGATTAGTGGAATAAAAAAAATGTTACACAATGCTAGGCCTAAACAGAAGACATGTCACCAGCACACCAAGGATCTCCAAAAAAAAAGGATCAACCACTTTATTTGATAATCACATCACAGATAAAACAGTGCACAAGAGCCAGCAGGGGGATTTGTGTGTGTAAACACACACATCTCTGTTCTGTCAGGGGAGAGGAGACATGTCGTTTGTTCCTACTAAGTGGGAACAGTGATATGTCTCCTCCCCCAGTCAGTTATCCCCATACAGTTAGAAACACTAACTAGGGAACACAGTTAACCCCTTGATCGCCCCCTAGTGTTAACCCCTTCCCTGCCAGTGACACTCCCAAAGTAATCAGTGCCTTTTTATAGCTCTGAACGCTGTATAATCGTCAATGGTCCCCAAAAACGTGTCAAAAGTGTCCGATCTGTCCACCGCAATGTCGCAGTACCGCTAAAAAATGCAGATCACCGCCATTACTAGTAAAAAAAATGTTTAAAAATAAATAATACATCTTTCCCATAGTTTGTAGATGCTATAACTTTTGCGCAGACCAATCAATTTACGCTTATCGCGATTTTTTTTTTTTTTACCAAAGATATGTAGAAGAATATGTATTGGCCTAAACTGATGAAGAAATGTGTTTTTAAAAACATTTTTGATGATATTTATTATAGCAAAAAGTTAAAAATATTGTTCTTTTTTTTCAAAATTGGCGCTCTTTTTTTTGTCTACAAAGCAAAAAATAAAAACCACAGAGGTGATCGAATACCACCAAAAGAAAGCTCTATTGGTGGGAAAAGAAGCAAATTTAGTTTGGGTACAGCATTGCATGACCACGCAATTGTCAGTTAAAGCGACGCAGTGGCAAATTGTCCTCTGATCAGGAGGTGGCTGAAGCGGTTAAATAAACAAAACACAGTGTACAACAGTGACCCCTAGTGGGAGTTATAAATATGACACTTATAACTTTAAAAAAAAAAACAGAGTCCATATAAGTGCAATCTTCTTATGAACAGGTGCAATCCGCAAGGTTTCCAACCATGAATAGATGGCAAGTAAATGACAAACACCAAGTGGACCCTCCACCATGCAGCGCTCACCTCCCAGGAATGGCCCCTAATTAGCCCTAGTAGCACCTTCACCTCTTGGGGTCACAATCCAAGATGACTTTTTAGGCTCCCATCCACGGGCTCCTGCAAGTGTGGTCTCTCATAGGTGATGGCAACATATAGATAAAGAAGGAACTAAAATAGTGTAGTACTGTAAACGTAATTTATTAAAAACATACAACTGTTCCAATCACATTTAAGAATGCACTAGCACTGGTGCATACAGGCATATACTGAGGTCATGGATTCATCCGCAAGTCCTCGGCCTTGCTGCCCTCCTGGGTGATCGTATGCTTCCTAGGATAATGCAATGATGTCACAAGCCAACTGTTAATCCGACTAAAAAATTGTATTTTTAATTTTGAAAAAAAAAAAATAACAGTATAAAGGAAAAGTAGTCATGAAAAACCACTTGTGGGTTTAACCAAACATGTTTTGCATTTTCTTCTCTTTATGGACTGCGTAACTGTATAAATGTCAAGGGCGCGTCCTTTGCCTACAGATTGTGTTGAAAGGTGTCCCTCATTCTCATGCTAGCAAGTTGACCTCCACACTGCAAGACTCCACCTTGACTAACCTTTTATGCTGACATCTACTCGGGTGGAGGTTATCATCCTCTATATGTCCAACATCTGGCGGATAGATTAGTCAGTGCTGTGGAGCTGCCAGTGCTGACTGAACATTTACTATTGTTAGAGCCGGTGCAAGGATCTTTGTCCACGCAGCAAAGGTGCATTTTGGTGCCCCCCCCCCACTCCACCATCCTCCTGCCAATCCCTCACCCCTCACAGTCTACAGCCTCACTGGAACCCCCTTCACTTTGCGCCTGTATTTGTGATGGGGTGTAGTGTGAAGGATGTTTCTTCAAATTCCCTTGGGACATATCCCCCCCCCATTCCCCCTCTCAGCAAAAATCCTCTCCCCATTTCTAGCATAGATCATCTCCCCCAGTTTCTCCCTCCCAGCTCAACTTCCCCCCTTTCATCCTGGGTCAAATCCTGTTCCCCCCATCCTCGCCCGGCACAAATTGTCTTTCCTCCAAACCCCCCACATTAGCACAAGTCCTCTCCCCAGTTCTGTCCCAAATCCTTCTACAGAAAATCACCCTTCCTAGTACAAACCCTTCTCCTTAAAAAAAATCCCCTCCCCTTCTAATACAAATCCATACTTCCCAACTGTCCTGGGTTTGGTGGGACCTTCCTGAGATACGAACAAAATTCTGCACATCTGGGCTAAGGGCTGGTTCACACCAGAACACCCTAATGCCGCATACACACGAGCGGACTTTACGGCAGACTTTGTCCTGCAGACTTTTCGATGGACTTTACGACGGACTTTCCGAATGAACGGACTTGCCTACACACGATCAACCAAAGTCTGACGGATTCGTACGTGATGACGTCCGACCGGACTAAAACAAGGAAGTTCATAGCCAGTAGCCAATAGCTGCCCTAGCGTTGTTTTTTGTCCGTCGGACTAGCATACAGTTGAGCGGACTTTTCGACCAGACTCGTATGCCGTAAAGTCCGGTCGTGTGTATGCGGCATGAGGGAAACCCGCATTCTGTGTGCTTTTCCCACACTGCATTAAAAATGCACTGCAGACACCACTGTTTCAGTTACAGTTAACAAATAAATTGGTGTCACCTTCCTTTCCCATAGCCTGCTGATAGAACCATTAAGTCATTGACTTTCTCTCATGGATCTTGATCTCTTGTTAGCACATGTGCATGCAGCACAACTGGTTGGCTGCTAGTGCTACTTATGCTAGTTATATGTAGAGTATAGTCAATTACTTTTAAAGAAATAACCATATGTATTACCGTAAAATATACACTTAATTTTTCTGATGCTTAGCCCTAAAATTAAAAGATAGAAAGGCAAAAAGTTTGTCCAGTTGAAAAAATCCCAAAGCAGGGTCCTAATTTGCCACCAGCAACAACCATGCTGGCCAAGGGCCCCTCCCACCGACCATCCTCCTGCCCAGGAATGAGAAAGGGCACACATGCACCTGTAACTTGGAGAAACTCCACCATCTGTGATCACTCACATTCTCCTGGCCCAAGGCCCAACTCCAGAAATAAGGAATGTCCACCTGTTCAGCCTTTTAATGTTTTAACTGTAGCAGAAACATAATGTACAGTTCTTGGCCAACACACCCTTCACCACCTCTTTAGCCCTGACATCAATAACTCTGCACAGTGCAAGTCTAACATTAATCTTTCATGGCCACTTAATGCCACATACACACGACCCGGTTTTGCCGTTTTTCTGACAGAACTCCGACGGAATTCCGCTCAAGATGTCTTGCATACACACGGTCACACCAAAGTCCGAGCATCCAGAACGAGGTGACGTACAACACATATGATGGGACTAGAAAAAGGAAGTTCAATAGCCAGTAGCCAATAGCTTCCGTCTCGTACTTGCTTCAGAGCATGCGTCGTTTTTGGTCAATCGGAACAGCATACAGACGAGCGGTTTTCCCGATAGGAACTGGTTCCGTCGGAAATATTTAGAACATGTTCCATTTCTAGGTCCGTCAGAATTTTCGAAAGAAAAAAAGTCTGATGAGGCATACAGACGATCGGAATAGACGATGAAAAGCTTCCATCTGACTTTTTCTGTCGGACATTCCGCTCGTGTGTACGCAACTGTACTCTTCAATTGTCCTCACCTAGGTTGCCACAGGTGGGTTCTCCAATGGAGCTTGAACCAGGCTTACCCCAAAGGGTTCACTTACTAAGTCTACAAGCTTATATGGCAGTATACTAGGTGTAGCCTTTTCCCATCACCCTCTAACCCAGGCTCTTCCAGCCCTAAATTATAGGGGACTAAGCAAGCCCAACTCACCACATCCACCCCAGGGGAGGGGGTTCCCTGAAACGGGTACTAGCTCCTGCTTACAAGCTTAACAGACTATTTTTTTTAACAACATTCATCTTCAAAAAGTGTATCATTCTTTTAATAACTTCTGCTTACAATATGTACTGACTCACTACTATCTTTATCTTATTCCTGCTTATTTTATTTTTTTGATTGCTATAACTACAATATGTATACTATGTTTCTTTTATTTTTGAAAAATTTCTTAATAAAAATGCAATTTATAAAAAAAAGCGTATCATTCAAAGGATCTATAGATGATCTTCTGCCAAAGAACAGCTGTTCAATTGGCAGTCAACAGTATCATCAGAATGGTTCTGTAATTAATGTCAATGAGTGTTCTCCGATTGCAATGCATTTATAACCGCTTGCCGTTTCTTATTTTTAAGATTCTCCCAGGGTGAGCATCCTCCTCAACTCATCAGGGATGAATATTAAAATGGGAGATTCTGTTAACCTGACCTGTCATGTGAACAGCAGCAACCCAGAAGTCACTACATACATATGGTTCAAGGATGGCCAGCAGTTTTCCCAGGAGCCTTTGTTGACTTTTAATAGCATTTCCAAGACCGACCATGGAGAATATCGATGCGAAGCTCAGAATGCCATTGGAAATGGGTATTCCGAGATGCAGCTGATTGTCTTCGGTAAGTAAATCCTGCTCAAACGGACGAGTCCTTAATGTCCTCTCTAGAATGGAATTTGTTTTACCTTGGTAGCTAAGGACTTGCTTAAAAAGTAAAAATATGTCTTTCTCTAAAACTTTTTTCTTAGTTTGGATAGAAAGGGGAAGGGTTAAATACCCTTTCCACTTATTTCAGCATAACGGGAAGAGAGAGAAAAACTCCCCTCTAAGACAATTGGCATTAAAACAGTTTCCATTGAAAGATTTACTCTTAACTCTTGTTTAGTAAAAACTCAAAAGTTGTGGATTTCCCACAAGCTATTAGTATCGTAAAACTTTCAATATTTAATTGTATTCATGTGCAGAGAATGCAAAAAAACTCCATGATATAAATCTCGTTCTATTAACAGTATAATAGATGTCATGTTTAATAGACTCCAAATGAACTTTGGCAGTGTGGTAATTCCCTTGCTCAAATCTAGCTTCTTTTGCTGCTTTTATGAATTCGAGGAAATGCCACAAATTAGTATCCAGTTATTATAAAGAACAGATACTGAGGTTATATCGCAAAGTTTTCCTGCATCCATCTGTATACTTTTACATCAATTCACAAAAGCCTAAGATACACACCAATGTTATTTTTGTACATTATGTGTCAATAAAGAAAAAAAAAAAACATACCTTTTTTAGTTTAGTATTGTTCCATTTATGTCATTTAGTTTTTTCGCCATGTTATCAAATTTTGCAGTATTTTGTAATCTGTCAATTCAGGATCTCAACAACAGACTCCTCAATTTCTACAGTATTAAAAGAGTTGTAAAGGCAGAACGTTTTTTTATCTTAATGCATTGTAAGTACGTCGAAAAATCCGCCGGGCAAAGTCCGCCGTAAAGTCCGCTCGTGTGTACGCGGCATAATAGTGCAAACAAAGTCCCAAAAAACAAGTGCATAGATGAACATTAATCTTCCTCCGTATTATACACCTATTATTATCTTCTTGCCGACCTCCCCATGTAATTGTACTGTGGGGGCGGCGGCTCCTGCAGGCGAAATCACGTACCTGTATGCGATCGCCTCTCCCGGGTTTGCCATCGGCAACCAGCTCCTGCTATGGTTGGACACAGCGGTAGCCAATCAGCGGGTCCGGCGAAGTCCATGTTCACCAGGAAACCACCAATCATTCCCGGCAGAGGCAGATCGCCGTTCTGTGACAAGGGAAGACAGAGATCCTGTGTTTCTGCTAAGCAGGAACACAGATCTCTGTCTTCCCACAGTTAAAGCACCTCCTGCACAAAGTTATAAAGCACTCCCTAGTCACACATTTAACCCTTTGATCACTCCTGATGTTAACCCCTTCCCTGCCAGTGTCATTAGTACAGTGTCAGTGCATATTTTTTAGCACTGTATTGGTATCACTGGTCCCCAAAAAAGTGTCACTGTGTGTCTGATTTGGCTGCCGCAATGTTGCAGTCCCCCTATAAGTCGCTGATCACCGCCATTACTAGTAAAAATAAAGAAAGAAAGAAAAATCCCATAAATATATCCCATAGTTTGTAGACGCTATAACTTTTGCGTAAACCAATCAATATACGCTTATTGGGATTTTTTTTTACCAAAAACATGTAGCAGAATATTGGCCTAAATTAATGCAAAAAATGAAAACCACAGGGGTGATCAAATACCACCAAAAGAAAGCTCTATTTGTGGGAAAAAAAGGACATCAATTCTATTTGGGTACAGCGTTGCATGACCACGCAATTGCCAGTTCAATTTATGCAGTGCCGTATCACAAAAAAATGGCCGGGTCATGAAAGGGGCTAAATCTTCCGGAGCTGAAGTGCTTATGCAGGATTTATATAGTGGCAACCAGGGTCGGTGCTACCACTAGGCAAACTAGACAGCATCTAGGGCGCACTGCTGCCTAGGGCGCCCGGCCACTGATGTTCCTACTCTTTTCTCTCTGCAGCAAGCAACTAAGTCTCAGCATCAGCAGGCAGCAGAGGACTGTGTCTGTGTCCCGACTCCCGAATGAATGGTAGCAAACAAACATTAATTGATGGGCACTGGTAGGCTGCATTGATGGGCGCTTGTAGACTGCATTTGATGGGTGATGGGGAGGCTGCATTTGATGGGCGCTGGTGAGGCTGCATTTGATGGGCGCTGGTGAGGCTGCATTTGATGGGCGCTGGTGAGGCTGCATTTGATGGGCGCTGGTGAGGCTGCATTTGATGGGCGCTGGTGAGGCTGCATTTGATGGGCGCTGGTGAGGCTGCATTTGATGGGTGCTGGTGAGGCTGCATTTGATGGGCGCTTCATTAAAAAGGTGGGGTATACATGGACAGGGCAAAGGGTGTGGAGTCAGGGGTGGAGGTAAGGGGGGAGGCAAAATAGGGTTTTGTCTAGGGTGTCAAAAATCCTTGCACCAGCCCTGGTGGCAACAGTTTGTGCAGCACAAAATGGAAGCAGACGGTACAGTTACAGTACAATACATGGGGAATCAGAGGGTCATTCTCGTTAGAGCTTCCAATCTAAAAGGGAGGGTCAAATGATGTAAAATAACTGTGATGGGATGAGCTAATGGAGAAAATAAAGGTTTAGTTGTTGGATGGAAGTGGTGGGTTTTAATGGACCATCTAACGGTGGATAGAGAAGGAGATAGTTGGAAAGTCTGGGATTAGGAGTACCAGAGGATGGGAGAGGCTCTGAAGAAGTTCTGGAGGTAAGCATGAGCTTACTTATTTGAGCTAGAGAGCAAAAATAAAGTGAAGCAAGTCATAAATGACCCACCTTTGCTTTTCTCTGGGGCTCCATGCACACTCGTTTGAAAAAAGGTACTCCTAAAGGAGTTTTGCGTGTAGATGCAACTAATGTTATCCTATGTGCCCGTGCACATTAGGTACTCTAGAGGCGTTTTTTAACCACTTCAGCCCCGGAAGATTTTACCCTCTTCCTGACCAGAGCACTTTTTGCGATTCGGCACTGTGGTGCTTTAACTGACAATTGCGCGGTCTTGCGATGTTGTACCCAAACAAAACTGATGTGCTTTTTTTCCCACAAATAGAGCTTTCTTTTGGTGGTATTTGATCGCCTCTGCGTTTTTTATTTTTTGTTAAAAAACAAAAGCGACAATTTTGAAAAAAATCAATATTTTTTGCTTTTTGCTATAATAAATATCCCCCAAAAATATATTAAAAAAAACTCATTTTTTCCTCAGTTTAGGCCAATATGTATTCTTCTACATATTTTTGGTAAAAAAAAAAAAAATCGCAATAAGCATATATTGATTGGTTTGCGCAAAAGTTATAGCATCTACAAAAAAGGGGATAGATTTATGGCATTTTTATTATTCATTTATTTTTATTAGTAATGGCGGCGATCTGCGATTTTTATCATGACTGCGACATTATGCGGACACATCGGACACTTTTGACACTATTTTGGGACCATTGTCATTTATACAGCGATCAGTAATATAAAAATGCATTGATTACTGTGTAAATGACACTGGCAGGGCAGGGGTTAAACACTAGGTGGCGATCAAGGGGTTAAGTGTGTCCTAGGGAGTGATTCTAACTGTGGGGGGGATGGGCTACCTAGGACATGACAGCGATCAATGCTCCCAATGACAGGGAGCAGTAGATCTCTGTCATGTCACAAGGAAAGGAAATGCCTTGTTTACAAAAAACGCTCAAAATTTGCGTTTTTTTTTCTGTCAAGAGCACTGCCATTTTTTTTCAGCGTGTATGGAGCCTGATTGTTGCATTGTTTCCTGCAAAGTAGTGAACAGTGGGACTTATAAGCCAATGGTCATTTGTGTATGGATGATCCCTTATGACTGCTTTAATCCCTTGGACCCCTTTCACACTGGGGCTGCCTGTGCATTAGTGCTAAAGCGGCGCTTGTTTTAGCGGCGCTTTAGCGCTGTTTAAGCTGCGTTTTTTGGCCACTAGCGGGGCGCTTTTAACCAAATAGAAGGGGTTAAAAACGCCCGTGTTGCGGTGCTTTCAAAGCGCTTTTTCAGGCACTTCAGAAGCGATGCCCATTTATTCCAAGGGGCAGTTTTGGGAGTGCTGTATACATCGCTCCCAAACTACCCCAAAGATGCTGCTTGCAGGACACTTCTCTAATGTCCCGCAAGCGCACCACCCCAGTGTGAAAGCACTCAGGGCTTTCACACTCGGGCGGCATGGGAGGCAGTTTTCAGGCACTTTACAGGTGCTATTTCTAGGGCTAAAACGCCTAAAAAGTGTGAAAGGGGTCTTAGGGTTGGTCTCATCTTTGGATGTTGTTGTGTCCTGCAGCTCAGTTTTAGGGTCTTGGCAATCTTCTTATAGCCTAGGCCAGTGATGACGAACCTTGGCACCCCAGATGTTTTGGAACTATATTTCCCATGATGCTCAACTATGGGGCAGAGGGCATGAGCATCATAGGAAATGTAGTTCCAAAACATCTGGGGTGCCAAGGTTCGCCATCACTGGCCTAGGCCATCTTTATGTAGAGCAACAATTCTTTTTTTCAGATCCTCAGAGAGTTCTTTGCCATGTGGTGCCATGTTGAACTTCCAGTGACCAGTATGAGAGAGTGAGAGCGATAACACCAAATGTAACACACCTGTGATCTTGTAACACTAACGAGTCACATGACACCGGGGAGGGAAAATGGCTAATTGGGCCCAATTTGGGCATTTTCACTTAGGGGTGTACTCACTTTTGTTGCCAGCGGTTTAGACATTAATGGCTGTGTGTTGAGTTATTTTGAGGGGACAGCAAATTTACACTGTTATACAAGCTGTACACTCACTACTTTACATTGTAGCAAAGTGTCATTTCTTCAGTGTTGTCACATGAAAAGATAGAATAAAATATTTACAAAAATGTGAGGGGTGTACTCACTTTTGTGAGATACTGTATATAGATATGGACTGATTTTGATTTTTTTTTGGACACTAGCACTTTATGATATATATATATGAACTGACACAAGGTGCACTTTCATAATATGAATTGATTATTTATTGGAATATTTACTGCACTTTATTATTATGAATTGTTTAATTTGGAACATTTATATCACTAAGTAAGCATCTATATTTAGCACTTCATTATGGATTTACTAGTAGCGCCTCGCATATTTGTTTTTTGATATTGGAATAACTCCCTGGGTGGAAGTAGTCGTTGTGCAGGCAGCTACACCTAGCAATTAAGCCTTATGCCCCGTACACACGATCGGACATTCCGACAACAAAATCCTGGATTTATTTCCGACGGATGTTGGCTCAAACTTGTCTGCATACAACGCGGTGACGTTCAACACGTACGACAAGCCAGGAAAAATTTAGTTCAATAGCCAGTGCGGCTCTTCTGCTTTATTCCAAGCATGCGTAAAATTTTGTGCGCCAGAATTGTCTACACACGATCGGAATTTCCGGCAACGGGTTTTGTTGTCGGAAAATTTGAGAACCAGCTCTCAAATTTTTGCTGTCGGAAATTCTGACAAAAAATGTCCGATGGAGCCTACACACGGTTGGAATGTCTGACAACAAGCTCCCATCGAACATTTGTTGTCGGAAATTCCGATCGTGTGTATGTGGCATTAGTGTGGAGTCCATTGCATATACTAAATGGAATTCAGCTTTAATTTCTCTGTTGAAAAATTTTACAAATAAATCAAAGCCCAATAGATCGTGATTATCCAATATGGTAAAAAAGGATTTTAAAGTCACAAGTTGTGTTCTGCTGGTGGATCACATTTCGGAAAAGTTGGTAAGTTTCAAAATATCTTAATAAATGGTTCACAAAACATATTGAATTGGGTGTTTTGTCTATAGTTGCACATTAAGGGTTGAGGGAAATGACTAAGTGGTTAGTACTTCAGTCTAGCAGTACTAGAGTTTTGGGTTTCCTCCCAAACTCCAAAGACATTCTAGAAGGCTAATTGGTTACTCTATTGGCCCTATTATGTATGAATGTGAGTTAGGGTCCTTAGATTGTAAGCTCCTTGAGGGCAGTGGATAATATATGTAGAGTGCCGTGTCATTTAATGTTGCTATAAAAGTACCTGTAACACAAACATCAATTGGGAGTTTTCATTTACCCAAAAATTGAAATGTCAGTTAATGTTGTTGCTTTGGTGAAATCATTTGCAGTGAACAAAGAAAGTGAAATTGTGGTGTTTTTTTTTTTTTTTTTTTTTTTTTTTTAGGGTGATATAGGCTTTAAATATCTCCTGAGGGTTACTGATGCTCATTTTAAATGTCATGGCTCTGCTCTACAGTATGTCAAAAAAGGCACCTTACTAACTTCATTATTTGTATTTTTTTTATCACAGGAAAACAAAAAAAAAGCCCCCCCCCCCAAAAAAAAAAATTAAGTAAGAAAAGGTTAAGGCAAAGTTTACAAATAATCAAATACCCCAAAAATATAAAATAAAAAAATAAAATATTAATATATGCAATAAACTAAGCTACATTTTTTACACTAAAAATACCCTTTACAGTATATTAATAAAACGTTATAAAATAATCGTTTTTCTTTCCAAGTAAATTTCACCAGAGCAGCTCAATGAGCAGAATTAAAAATGTCAATGTCAAAATCAATAATTTTGCAACAAAGTGAATGTCACCTAAAGCAAACCACTCATCCCTAATTAAGAGGTCATTTGCAATTGTATACTCACATTAAGAAGTGGTTGAATAAATACACTTGAAACTTAATTTAAAAAGACAAAGTAAAGGCTTTTTAAATTTTATGTTTTCGTATTTTTTTCCCAATGTGATTTTGTGTGTTTTGTACTTTGCAAGGTATGGGCAACTGCCGCTGCTGTCCTTCCTTGGTTTGTAGAACATGTCCAGAGAACTCATAAATTGGTGGTCTATTTATTTTTATTTTTTACTTTTGTATAAAGGGTTGATGTCTTTGTAAAATTATTATTGTGGTTTGGTAGGGGGCCGTTTTACACCTGCTCTGTGAAGTTATTTGCAATCAATTTTCTTCATGAGCCCCTTTTCTCCTTATTTTACAGCTGCAAGGATGAAGGTGGTCCCATCCCCAGATGTCAATGAAGGGACTCCTGTGACACTGACATGTGGTGTTCTTGGGGTGAAACCTGATGAGATCCAATACAGCTGGTACAAGAACAACATCTTGATCAAAGAAGGTTCGGTTAGGACTCTGGTGTTCAATGAAGTTGCTAGCAGTGACTCTGGTGACTATTACTGCAAGGTGCAAAACGACAAAGGAAGTGATTCCTCTACACCAGTTGCACTGAACGTAAAATGTAAGTCACCAGACTATATGGACTGTAATAATTATTAATTGCTTTAAAAGAGAGATCACTGTAGACAAAACATAAACAAGATTTAAATGGGTGGGTCAATAGGTGGCACTGTTGCTTTTGGCATTAGAATGATGGATTACCATAAATACAGGTAATCGGTAACTAGGTTGTCTCAGCCAATCAGCAGGAGTTTCTTTAACCACTGTGTATTTTGGGATAGGCTATTTATTTGGGAGGAGTCAGGTGATAGGGGTTCTTCCTGCCTGAAGCCTGAGGCCTATCCAGGAGGCATACTGGCTGCTAGGTCCACTTGAGGCCTGTTCAGGGTTCCGCAAAGGAAGAGCAGCCAAGGTTAAGCCCAAAGCCTGGGGCGGAACTGCATGTGTTAGAGGCTCGGCCTGAAAGGAGCCTGTTCATTGTTTGAGGTAAAGGAGAAGCAGTTGCCACAAAGGGACCACCACTCCTGTTACCGGAGGGAAGTTTGGAAGGGATGAAGTCCTGAAGGAGTACCAGAGCAGGAGCTTCACTAGCCGGGGATGGTGAAGTAAGTGGGAATCTGGGAAGGCAGCGGTAGCTGTGAGTAAAGTTTGAAGGAGTACAGCAGGTAGCTGTAAGTAGGGGTGAGCCGAACCCCCCCCCCCCGGTTCGGTTCGCAGCAGAACATGTGAGCAGGCAAAAAATTCATTTGAATATGCGAACACCGTTAAAGTCTATGGGACACGAACATGAAAAATCAAAAGTGCTCATTTTAAAGGCTTATATGCAAGTTATTGTCTTAAAAAGTGTTTGGTGACCTGGGTCCTGCCCCAAGGGACATGTATCAATGCAAAAAAAAGTTTTTAAAAAAAGTCAGTTTTTTCGGGAGCAGTGATTTTAATAATGCTTAAAGTGAAACAATAAAAGTGTAATATTCCTTTAAATTTCATACCTGGGGGTTGTCTATAGTATGTCTCTAAAGTGGCGCATGTTTCCCGTATTTAGAACAGTCCGAGAGCAAAATGACATTTCTAAAGGAAAAAAAGTCATTTAAAAGTACCCATGGCTATAATAAATTGTCAGTCCCAGCAATACACATAAAAGTCATTGAAAAAAACAGCATGGGATTCCCCCACAGTACACTACCAGACCCTTGGGGTCTGGTATGAGTATTAAGGGGAACGCCGAACCAAAATTAAAAAAAAAAAATACGTGGGGGTCCCCCTCAAAATCCATACCAGGCCCTTCAGGTCTGGTATGGATTTTAAGGGGAACCCCACACCAAAATTTTGAAAAAAAATGCATACCAGACCCTTATCTGAGCACGCAACCTGGCAGGCCACAGGAAAAGAGGGGGGGGCGAGAGAGCGCCCCCCCTCCTGAACCGTACCAGGCCACATGCCCTCAACATTGGGAGGGTGCTTTGGGGTAGCCCCCCCTCCCAAAGCACCTTGTCCCCATGTTGAAGGGGAGAAGGGCCTCATCTCCACAACCCTTGCCTGGTGGTTGTGGGGTCTGCGGGCGGGGGGCTTATAGGAATCTGGAAGCTCCCTTCAACAAGGGGACCCCCATATCCCGCCCCCCCCCCCCGTGTGAAATGGTAACGTGGTACAAATGTACCCCTGCCATTTCACAAAAAATGTGTGAAAATGGTAAAAAAAAACACAAGACACGGCTTGGGACAAGTCCTTTATTAAAAAATAAAAAAATAAGTGTCCCACGAAGTCCATTTATCTTCTTCTTCTCTCGCTCCGACAGACCGAAGAAAAAAAAAAGCTGCACGCTGCCACTGATCTGTCTCCATGGGAGGCACCCGCCGTAATGACCGGCCTCTCGGGTGACAGCTCTTTTATAACTGAGGGCGGGGCCACACGATGATGTCGCCAGATGACCCCGCCCCCCTCTGACACAAAGGGACATCCCTATGGCTTTTACTGTAGCGTCAGAGGAGGCGGGGTCACTCGGTTACGTAACCGGGCTTTTTTGCATTTAATTTAAGAGGAGCAGCTCACCTGCATGCTGTTTGCTGTACTGAAGGATACCTGCACACATTCACTTTCACTCCATCATCTCTCTTCTAGATCCTCCAAGAACTCCAGTTCTCACCTCATTCCTGGAGACTCAGAAGGGGAACCTGGCCATGGTTCACTGTACCGTAGACAGCAATCCTTCCGCAGAAATGATGTTGTACAAAGACGAGACCCTCATCGCCAGTTCCCCTTTGCATTGGGCTCCAACAGAAAGGATCCAAGTGACCTACAAGAAGAATTCTCTGAGCCTAGAGATCCGGGATGTGATCTTATCTGATGAAGGGACATACAGATGTCTTGTCAATAATTCTGTCGGCAATGCAACTGCAAGTGTCAAGCTCATTGTAGAAAGTTAGTACTAACATAATGTGTTATCGGCACTTTCCCAAAGTAAAAAATACATGTAGTAGTAAAACTGTATGACACAATATGATTGGATGCACATAAACTGACAGAAGAATACAGCTACATTTGTTATATCAAAGTAAAGCCCCATACACACACTATCAGATTTTCTGCTGATTTTTGTCTTCAGATTTACCAAAGCCATATAATACAAGGTCAAACCTTAGGAGTTTCAATTTGTATGCAATCAGGCAGGCCCTTACACTACATGGTTTTGGTAAATCTGAAGACAAAAATCAGCAGAAAATCTGATAGTGTGTATGGGGCTTAAGTCTATAACCCTGTGCCCTACCTGCAGCCTGAGGGCCAAATTCAGCCCTTTGGTACCCTCATGCCCCACTAGATGGTAGTCAGCGTTTCCTTGCCTAGGTGCTAACAAATGGATAGTAAAGGAAATATTCATTAGAATGGATTCTACTAGCTAACTGATCTTCCTTCCTTCCTTCCTTCCTTCCTGCTTTCCTCTCTTCCTTCCCTTCCCTTCTCATCCCTTCCTTTCCTTCCTTTCCTTCCTTTCTTCCTTTCTTGTTTTCTTCCTTCCTTCCTCTCTAATAGGGCGTACACACGGTCGGACTTTGTTCGGACATTCCGACAACAAAATCCTAGGATTTTTTCCGACGGATGTTGGCTCAAACTTGTTTTGTCTACACACGGTCGCACAAAGTTGTCGGAAAATCCGATCATTCTAAACGCGGTGACGTAAAACACGTACGTCGGGACTATAAACGGAGCAGTGGCCAATAGCTTTCATCTCTTTATTTATTCTGAGCATGCGTGGCACTTTGTCCGTCGGATTTGTGTACACATGATCGGAATTTCCGACAACGGTTTGTTGTCGGAAAATTTTATCTCCTGCTCTCCAACTTTGTGTGTCGGAAAATCCGATGGAAAATGTCCGATGGAGCCCACACACGGTCGGAATTTCCGACAACACGCTCCGATCGGACATTTTCCATCGGAAAATCCGACCGTGTGTATGGGGCATTAGTCTCTTCCTTCCCTTCCTTACTTTCTTCCATTTCTGTAAAAAAAAAATTCATCATGGGCACTAGGTGGCACTGACGATATAGAAACTACAAATATGAACCACTTACCAACCCTCATAATACAGCGGTATTACTGCTCAAGGGTGGCCTCTGTGTGCAGGAACATGCATATATACGTGATCCTGCACTTCTGGGCAGGGGACGCAATTACACACAGCAGCAGCCAATCAGCGGGTACAGCAAACTCGATGTCCACTGGCACCCGCCGATCATCAGCCACAGAGACAAAACTGCAACCTGCCTATGTAAGCAAGGAAGATTCCCGTTCTGACAGGAGGGAAGTTATGGATCCTGTGTCTCTGCAAAGCAGGGACTAGGATCCATGTCTTCCCCTAGTAAAACTACCCCCCACACAGTGGAAAAACACTAGCTAGGCACCTTTCCAGCCAGGTACAAAAGCTGTAGCCACTGACTTTTAATAATCAGCCACTTAGCTGTCCCATGATCCAGCGCTGTGCTCAGCCCAGCCATTTTCACCTTGCGTCTTTCCTTCCATCTTAATTATGTGCACCCGGCTGTGACAGCTTACGGCTTCACAACCGGGTGCCCACTGCGCATGTGCAAGCGGCGTTGCGCATTGTGAATGGTTTTGCAGTCTCCCGAGGTCTGTCATGTGTCCCCAAAGACATGGGGGGGGGGGAACTTGCTCTTCCGATCGCCTAGGCTGGGGGTCTCCAAACTTTTTCAACAAAGGGCCAGTTTACTGTTCTTCAGGCTTTGTGGGGTCTGGACTGTGGCCATTGTGAGTAGAAAATGTCCCAGCATCAGTGGGAGTAAACAGTGACCCATCATTGGTTTTAACAGGAGGCATAGTGCCTCATGGTTGGTTTTAACAGGAGAAATAGTGCCCCATGGTTGGTATTAATGAGTGGAATAGTGTCCCAGGGTTGGTATTAATGGGAGGAATAGTGAACCAGGGTTGGTATTATTAGGAGGAATAGTGCCCCAGGGTTGATATTAATGGGTAAAATAGTGCCCCATGGTTGGTTGTAATTGGAGGAATAGTGCCCCCTTGTTGAAACTAATGGGAGGAATAGTGCCCCATTGTTTGTTTTAACATGGGGAATAGAGCCCCATGGTTGGTACTAATGGGAGGAATAGTGCCCCATGGTTGTTTATTAATGGGAGGAATAGGGCCCCATCATTGGTCTTAGCAGGAGGAATAGTGCCCCATTGAAGGTGTCAGTAGGAGGAGGCATGCCCCATTAATGGTGTCAGTTGGAGGAATGGTACCTCATCATTGGTGTCAGTTAGAGGAATAGTGTTCCAAGGGCCAGATAGAGGCAAGCAATAGGCTGCATCTGGCTCCCCGGGACACAGTTTGGAGACCACTGGCCTGGGCAGTCGGAGCGAAAGTGGGAGCCACTGCCTGTCAAAATTGGGTACCCGCTCCCTCCCCCCTCCTCTCTAAAAAGCTCCATTTCACAAACAGGGAGGGGGCCTCAAAGCTCCGCTTTAAAGACACATTGAAGCAAGGGAAGCAAGGGAAGCCTAGCAAGAGCAAAATGGCAGCAGAAGGCATCCAGTGTGTCCCCACACCCAAATCAGCCAACTACAGGCATACCCCACTTTTAAGTACACAATGGGGTTTATTTACTAAAGCTGGAAAGTGCAAAATCAGGCTCACTTCTGCATAGAAACCAGCTTCCAGGTTTTATTACCAAAGCTTAATTGAACAAGCTGGGGATAGAAGCTCATTGGTTTCTATGCAGAAGTGAGCCTGATTTTGCACTTCCCAGCTTTAGTAAATAAACCCCATTGTGCACTTAAAAGTAGGGTATGCTTGTATACACATTTTAGACCCCCCCTCACACCTGGGCATAGCAGAAATGCATGAAAAACAAGCAACGGCACCCCAAATGCGGGTAGCAGTTGCGCACTTTCCGTTTTGACAAAATGCGTGAAAAACATGCAATACAAAAAAGATTTGTTTCATTACAAAATTTGCTTCATTAGTGCATTTTTCAAGTGGAGGGAGGCCCATTCAAATGAATGGTGCCGCTCCAAAAAAGAAAGAATTAAAAACGCATAAAAGTGGGGTAAAAATGCAATGCAGTAGCATCGCTCAAATGTGAATGGGGCCTTACATTAGATGTCTATATTTTACATTATCACTGCATCCATAGGCAGTCCAGTAAAACATTTGAGTATTTAAATAATAGATTCCTGATCGTCCTGCTGGGAGGTTAATTTACCGTCATGTAATTCTGAGTACCAAAATGTAACCCTGACCCATGCCAGTGCTTTGCAAATCACAGAACAATAGCGACCTGTTTAATGCTGATTGGTCTCAATTTATTAAATTAAATGTATGAAGTGTCAGTGATGGACAGTCTGGTTGCATTTGTATGTGAAAGATAATTCAAGTACAGTAATTATAATGACTGATAACAGGAGCTATTACAGTCACAGAGGATCTGGCCTCTGTAGAGCCAATAAATTCGGCACCCACCTCGAGAGCTAAGGCCTTCTTACTGTATACTCATTTTTTCTGTCATTTAACATTCAGATGCTGGTTGGTTTTTTATGTTTTGTTGTTACTTTTTAAAGCTGGTAGAAATTAGATTTTTGAAGGAACATTTGTACAAAAAATTCTTTCGATATTTTTAGGACTGGACCAATGTTGCCTGAAAGCACAAAATTTTGTTTGCTTTTAAGATTTGATTCTGGAATAAATGGAATTTCCCAAACAAAAACCACATTCTCTGTTATGCCGCGTACACACGAGCGGAATGTCCAACAGAAAAAGTCAGACGGAAGCTTTTCATCGTATATACCGATCGTGTGTAGGCCTCATCTGACTCTTTTTTTTTTTTTTTTTTTGAAAATTCTGACGGACCTAGAAATGGAACATGTTCTAAATCTTTCCAACGGAACCAATTCCTATTGTGAAAACCGATCGTCTGTATGCTGTTCCGACGGACCAAAAATGACGCATGCTCTGAAGCAAGTACGAGACGGAAGCTATTGGCTATTGAACTTCCTTTTTCTAGTCCCATCGTAAGTGGTGTACGTCACCTCGTTCAGGACGGTCGGACTTTGGTTGGACTTTGGGTTGACCGTGTGTAGGCAAGACCGCTTGAATAGAATTCCGTCAGAGTTACGTCGGAAAATCCGTCGGAGTTTATTACGACGGCTAAACCGGTCGTGTGTACGCGGCATTAGAAATTTGTTCAAGAGAAATTTCCCATCCACCTTCAAATTTTTTATTTTCTTGTCACTGCAGTCAAAAACAAATGGCCATTTGACACTACTATTATTAAAAGGAACACTCTTAAAATGAAAACATTGAAACAAAATTCTTCTAGTGTATGGCCAGCTTTAGTCACATTCAACTTGACTCATTTTGTAAGGTTGAAGACATTTTTTAGCTTATCCAAGCCACTTCTTCAATTCTAATGAGTGTCACGCATCTTCCCCTAGCAGTTACACTATATTGTCAAAAGTATTGGGACACTGCCTTTACACGCACATGAACTTTAATGGCATCCCAGTCTTAAGCTTTGTACACACGACCGGACTTTCCAATGGGAAATGTTGGATGTCAGGCTGTTGTCGTTAAATCCGACCGTGTGTACGCTCCATCAGACAATTGTTGTTGGACTTTCCGCCAACAAATGTTGGCTAGCAGGTTCTCGAATTTTTCGCAGACAAATGTCTGTTGTCGGATTTTCCGATCGTGTGTACACAAGTCTGTCGGACAGAAGTCCAAAGTACAAACACGCATGCTCGGAAGTGAACGTTCTTGTAAACTAGCATTCGTAATGGAGAATTAACATTCGTGACGTGGCAAATTATGAAATCTCGAAATGCAGCGCACAATTCTCTTCTTATTTAATGGGATAATAATGAAGCTGCTTTGCTGGTGATACTGATGGAGTTATTGCAAACAAATTTTCAAAAGCTTTTTTTTCTAGTGATATCAAGAATAATATTATTATGTTTTTTTTTATTATTATTTGTGCAAATAACCACAACACCATTATCCCGTAGTTTTTAAGATCGATGATGCAACTATGTTGGTGGCCCTTGTCAATTTTACATTGTATTTTTTAATATATGTAACTGCCTACTCCCAAACTGTCATTTGAAGTAAAACACATAGCCAAGTATTATTCTCCACAATTTTTTTATTGTGCATTAAAAAAAATAAATAAAATTAGACATGCTATCTACCAATAGAACTTAACCAAAAAGTGCATTCTATGCATCCAAAAATATAGAAAATATACCAAATCAAATCATTATTATTCAACCAAAAAAATAATGTCAAAGCAATAACTCCAGGGTCAATAATAAATAACATGTTATCTCCTCCGATTCCGCAACATGGCTGGTTGAAGAACAGCCGTTCAGAAACGAACTGAAAAGCACGAAATGAAAAGCGCAAACTGAAAAGCGCTAAATGAAAAACTCGAAAAAAAAAGCGCGAATCAACACTCGCCAAACTTCTACTAACACAAAATTAGCAGAAGGAGCCCAAAGGGGAGACAAGTTTGGGCCAACGCACTTCAGACAAAATTTCACGGTTTTGTTGGCCAACAATCCGTGTGTACGAGGCATAAGTCCGTAGGGTTCAATATTGAGTTGGCTTACACTTTGCAGCTATAATAGCCTCAACTCTTCTGGGAAGGCTGTCCACAAGGTTTAGGAGTGTGTCTATGGGAATGTTTGACAATTCTTCCAGAAGCGCATTTGTGAGATCAGGCACCGATATTGGACGAGAAGGCCTGGCTCGCAGTCTCCACTCTAATTCATCTCAAAGGTGTTCTATCGGGTTGAAGTCAGGATTCTGTGCAGGCCAGTCAAGTTCCTCCACCCCAAACTCGCTCATCCATGTCTTTATGGACTTTGCTTTGTGCACTGGTCCAAATCATTTTGTGGAGGGGAATTATGGTGTGGGGTTGTTTTTCAGGGGTTGCACTTGGCCCATTAGTTCCAGTGAAGGGAACTCTTAAGGCATCAACATACCAAGACATTTTGGACAATTTCATGCCCCCAACTTTGTGGGAACAGTTTGGGAATGGCCCCTTTCCTGTTCCAACATGACTGCGCAAAAGTGCACAAATCAAGGTTCGTAAAGACGTGGATGAGCGAGTTTGGGGTGGAGGAACTTCACTGGCCTACACAGAGTCCTGACCTCAACCTGAGAGAACACCTTTGGGATGAAAAACAGCGGAGACTGCGAGCCAGGCCTTCTCGTCCAACATTAGTGCCTGACCTCATAAATGCCCTTCTGGATAAATGGTCAAACATTCCCATAGACACACTCCTAAACCTTGTGGACAGCCTTCACAGACGAGTTGAAGCTGTTATAGCTGCAAAGGGTGGGACAAACTCATTATTGAACCCTACGGACTAAGACTGGGATGTCATTAAAGCCAAATAAAGTTCACAAATAAGAGGGGGTGAAGCCTCCTTTAACCTACATGTAATATCCTGGCCCCATTGTGTTTAGCTGGTTAGTGGGCATGGAAGAGGAGGGAGGGAGTGGGCTGTCATTTACCACTGTGTTTACACCTACATGTGTGACTCTATAGTCACATGGGCTGCTCAGATGTGATGGGGAGAAAAGGCTCAGCATAGAAACTGAAAACTGAGCATGTGCAGAGTTGCCACTACAGCTGCAAAATCTTGGGGACACAGACAGAAGGGGGAGCTAGAGAGTAGCAGGATCAACCATTTTTTTTTCGCAGAATACTGAAAACGAATCTTATAGTGACTGAGCGAGTATGGACAACATGTAATACACCATTTACTGATAGTTTTTATGAGATGGGTTTAGTGACACTAAGTAAATCAGGAAAATACTGCATGATAGCCACTAGATGGAGCTGATGATCACAGTAAATACGTATTTGGAACATATATGGAATTGAGTATTTCCCTAACACCCTCTCTACTTTTGACTAGGAGAGAAAAATAGCCTGGTAACATTTATTGAGGCTCATTCATACAGAACAAATATACATGCAGTTTCGAAGGATGGATGGCTCTGCAAATCTTTATATTCATTTATTTTGATGGTGGTTAAATGTTTAAGACAGGTCCACTTTAAAATGTGTGTCTTCCTCCACAGTGGTAAGAGTGGTGGTATCACCGTCTGCAGAAGAAGAAGAGGGGAAAGAAGTCACGCTGACTTGTGTGGCCACAAGAGGCTTGGAGAAGGGGAGCGTTTACACCTGGTTCAAGAATGACAAGTGGATGAAGGAGGACCTGAAAGAGAACACCCTCACCTTCCACAGAGTCTCAGCCCAGGATGCTGGATTCTATTACTGCAGAGTTCACAATACTCAGGGCAGCAGCATGTCACCACCAGTGACTCTACGTGTCTTATGTAAGTTTCATCTCACTCCATTCCTGATACAAACCCAGGAAGTCACATATGGGGCTATTTTTAGATACTAAGCCCTATTGGAAATGCACAACAAATGTAAAACAAATTGCTCATGGGCATTGGACCCGTTGAACCTACTGATGAAGTCCCGAGTTTGGAGGTATTGGGTATAGGTGTAGAGTTGAGGTTTGATGTTGTCATATTACTTTGGATCTTTGTGGCGAGCTGAAGTATCTAGTGTTTTGCTGCAGTATATGCCACTTTTTTAGCTATTCTTTATCTTACTATTGCGGAGGAGGAGTGTTGGAGGATAAAAAATGAAGAACAGACCATCGAGTTTATCCATTAATGAGAAGAGCTTTGTTGACCTCTTATGTAGCCTAGAACAGTTGTCGCCAACTTTTCGGACCTCAAAGACCACTAAACTCCCAATTTTGATACCCCCGCGGACCACTAACATGAATTTTACATGCCTTATACACACAATGCTCTGGCTTTCTGCCCCCCCCCCCCTCTCCTGCATTTTGCATCACACTGCTTCCTTACACAGACTCATCATTGGATCTCACCTCCTTATGCGGCCATGTACTCAAGCTCTGTGCTACCTCCCACAGTCTGTGATCAGTGCTGCCATTGGAAGTCCCCTCCTTCTTCACATTCTGCTCTCTGCACTAGCACTACTCCTGGCGCCTCCCTCTAAGTTCACAGGAGCTAGAACTGGCATTGGGTATCCATTCTGACAGTATTGACTGTCAGCACGCATTGAGAACAACACTGGAAATAACATTGGGTGGTATACATCGGCCAGAATGCTGATTTGCTGCAGATCCCCTGAGAACCACCAACATTTTCTTGCGGAACACTGGTTGGCAACCGCTGGCCTAGAGGTCATATGTTGAGGTGAGCAGATGCTTGTGTCACTGGAGGCAGTGTCTTTTCCTGTAATTTGTGGATCAGTGGGAATATTATCACGTAAGAGTTTGATACTGATGGTTGTAGATTTTCTTCTATCGGTTGAGTGCTACAGTATTTCACTATGGATCGATTAAAATGTAGTATTATACAAAGAAGAGTGCAGCCCTATAAAATTCAATATAAAATCATGAAAGTCAAAAAACATACCCATGAAAGATCATAAGTGTTAGTCGATCTGTTATAAATGCCTAAAACGTCATATAGGGGTTGATTTACTAAAACTGAGGAGTGCAAAATCTGGTGCAGCTCTGCATTGAAACCAATCAGCTTAGAGGTTTTATTTCCAAAGCTTAACTGAACAAGCTGAAGTTAGAAGCTGATTGGTTACCATGCATCGCTGCACCAGATTTTGCACATTGCAGTTTTAGTAAATCAACCCCAGAGTGTCCCAATAAAGTCCACTTAAAAGATAAAGTGTATTGTTCTAATCTTTCAAACCATGGCCACCAGTCTGCAGATAAAAAACAAATCAGTGCTCCCAAATTTGACACCACACTCCAGCCTCTTACCAGATCCTATTGACCATTAAACTGTAAAGGGGTTATTGTCTCCTGACAGTAAGCAGACTTCCTCCACAAGCCGAATATAGGATATACTGCCACAATAGCTCTCAAAGAAAAAGGATAAAAGTTGATCTCACACTATCAGAGCTTCAACTGGCCGTAGGAAACACTAAACCAAGGAAAGCACTGGGACCAAACGGCCTCATGCTCGAATATTACAAAACCCTACTCCCCGCCCTGGGAAACCACATGGTTAAACTCTTTAATGCCCTGGGCATGGGGAAATCACTCCACAAGACTACCCTCCAGGCACACATATCGGTAATTCCAAAAGACGGTAAAGACCCCTCCCTATGCGGGAGTTACAGGCCCATATCCCTACTGAACACCGACCTCAAATTGTTCACTAAAATCATTGCAACTAGAATTCAGCAACACCTCCCCGACCTGATCCATTTGGACCAGGTTGGCTTTGTTCCACTCAGAGAAGCCAGGGACAATACAACCAAGGTCCTTAACCTACTCTGTATAACCAACACCACTAAAACTCCATGTGTCTTTCTAGGGACAGACGCGGAAAAGGCCTTTGAGCGTGTACACTGGCCTTTCATATTCTCGGTCTTATGGCACCTAGGTCTGGGCAGCAATATGGTGAACTGGGTTGGGTACATCTATTCCAACCCGTCAGCTAGGGTCAGAGCCAACGGGGTTCTATCAGAACCCTTCAAGATCGCAACTTGGACTAGACAGGGATGCCCTCGTCACCCTTCCTATTCGCCCTGTCGCTGGAGCCCTTTCTATGCCATGTGCGGCTAAACCCAGACATCACCGGGGTTCGGGTGGGAAACTCACAACAAAAAGTATCTGCATACGCAGACAATATGATGTTTTCACTTACTAACCCAGTCGTCTCCCTCCCAAATCTGATACATGAATTTGAAATGTACGGAGCGCTATCCAATTTAAAAATGAATTTGACTAAATCAGAAGCAATGGGGGTCGGTATACCTCAGAAACAACTCCTACAATTCCAAGCGAACTTTAAATTGAAATGGACAGACACCGTATTGAAATATTTGGGCACTTTCATTCCTCCAAAATTCTCCAAAATATTTGACCTAAACTCCCCCCCCTCTTAAAGGCGGTTCGGACCCTTCTCAACGATTGGCACACGGGCCTCCACTCGTAGTTCGGCCACTGTAACATATTGAAAATGAGCATCCTCCCTCAATTTTTATATCTCCTCCAGGCCTTACCCATCCAAATCCCAGCAAGTTATTTTAAACTGACGCACTCCCTATTTATAGAGTTCATTTGGGCATGCAAACGACCGCGGCTAAGCAGGGTGTTACTTTCACTACCCAAGAACCATGGTGGCTTGACTATGCCGGACATATGCACCTACTATTATGCATCACATCTCCGTAGGCTCATAGACTGGTGCTGACATCACAACACCAAGCTGTGGCCTCGATTGGAACAGGCACAAAGTCCTGTACCTCTTAATAGAGCACCGTGGTGTTACATATCGCTTCCTACATGCGTCAAACGACAACCCCCTCATTGGCCCCACGACACGTATCTGCGCCAATCTCCTCAACCGGACAGCAATCTCGTCTAGTAATTCACCCCTGACTCCTATCTTAGGTAACCCACGATTCCTGCCTGGACTTATCGAAGTAACTTTTCAAAATCTGATCAGAGCAGGTCATTCCCAAGCCTCACATTTCCGAACCATGGGAAGATGGGTGTCCATACCAGAAATTACAGACCCTGCGGGCCCCTTTCGTTTGGACTTCCTGAGAGCACTCCAACTGGGTCACTTTTTAAAATCCCTGCCACACTCTAGAGAACCTAGCCAACCTCTCACGACCTTTGAGGAATATTGCTCAGACACAGGAGCTCTACCATACACAATATCACTCGCATACAACCTGTTGAATACGCCCCCAAAAGGCTTCTAACCCCCAGGATTGACCGGGTGGGAATGAGATTTAAACCGCAGCTTCACCCCAAAACAGCGACTCTATATCCTCCATTTTATACACAAATCCCCCATCTGTACAAAAGCACAGGAGACTAATTTAAAAATTCTGTCGAGTACACAAATATTTTCCCTCGACATCCGACCTCTGTTGAAGATTTCAGAAAGATCGAGGAACCATCCTACACATCTTCTGGTCTTGCCCCAAGCTGGTAAACTTTAGGGGAAACTACGTCAAATGCGCAAAAGTTTATGGAGCGCCCCATCCCAGATGACCCAGCTTTCTTTCTTCTACATGCTTCAGAGACCCCAGCGAAAGTTTATAAGAAATCAGTGCTCTGCCACCTCATTGACGCTGCCAAAGCATGTATCCCCCTCCTATGGAAATCCCCACATCCACCGACCATTGACCATTAACCTATGGCTTAGAAAAGTCAAAGACATAAACAAAACGGAAGACCTCAAACTCATAGCCAGACACCAGCGAGACCAATACTCCAAAACCTGGACCCTGTGGAACCTATTTGTGTTCTCGGACGAGGGCCAGGCCCTACTGGGTAATGACACAGATGCCTGAACTTCAAGGCACCTCTCCTCCTGCTTCTCTGCAATGCGAATGTACCGACCTAGTTGAACCCTGGACACTGTGGGCCCATTAATATATTTTGGATAGTGATACATTATTTGTTAATATTTAAGATTAAATTAGAGGTGTTGTAGAATCACTTCTTCAGTGTGAGCTTGCAACCCATGCTAGGTGTGTTTTATGACTGTGCAGATTTATTTCTGTGCATTTTTTTAGCTGAAGAGACACTCTGAGCTTTTTAATCTAAGGAAGATTGTGTTAGGCATACAAGGTTATTATTAAAGTGAATGCTGGGGTGAGCAGAAGCTCTGAAGATAATAAATCTAGAAATCTACTGTAGATGGAGGGAAAACAAGGGTATGTGTGCTTAGCAACAACTCAGGATCAGGGTTGTTTTTATTGAATTTTGGAATCTTTACATGCACACTGGTTTTCCATGTTTAAGTTGCCTCAACTTTCTAATGGGCCCCCCTCCCATCCTCAGGCCCTATAGCAGCTGCCTAGGCTACCAAGGCTATGGCTGTCCAGTCACAAAATTTTGTATTCCCTATCACTATTTTGTACAAGTGACAACAATCACCAGGACAAACAGAGTGGGTGAATCTCGCTAGTAGGAACTGTGGCAGGAGTCACTTTGGGCGGGGGGCCCGTGGAACCTAGAATCCCTTGGAGAGGTTGGGAAACCCTTGTTTCAGCA
This sequence comes from Lithobates septentrionalis, assembly GCA_037952835.1. Lineage (NCBI taxonomy): Eukaryota > Metazoa > Chordata > Amphibia > Anura > Ranidae > Lithobates > Lithobates septentrionalis. The sequence continues at coordinate 100,475 of JBBDGP010002930.1, read as the reverse complement.
CCCCATGCACCTCCTATGTCTATGTCAACCTGTGTCTATTAGGGGCACAGGGTGACCGAGAACCCCAGTCTGATCTGTACTAATCGGACTCGCTGTACAACTACACTGGAATATTGTACATATATATATACTGTAAGTATTGTATATTGTCTCATACTGTTGTGTACTCTTTGCTGGGTCATTTGGGGTGTGGCTGTATTCCATTGTTCTATTGTGTCTGTCTGCCTTATGAGCAACCAATTATGGGATGTGCATGTCTATGTAGATTAGCTGTGAGAGGGGAGGGGGGGATTCCTCCAACAGCTCTCCCTGCTGATTGGATAGTCTACTGATGAGAAGTTTGAATATCTCTGTGTGCCTGTGTTTCAATAAACAGTTCATGGTCAGCAGCCAAAATGAGTACTACCTAGTTTGTGGTTGCAAGCTGTTCAAAGATTTGATATCTATATTCAGACTGGAAGGAAGCGGTGTATGACGAAATCACTCAAGCCAAGTGTGGGATGTTTCGTTACAGGAACAAAGACAGCAATAAGAGCCCAACAGAGGTTTTAAGGCCGACCACAGATGGTTCCAATCTCAGCAGGTTCTCCAAGAACCGACCAAGATTCAAACGGTGTATGGGCAGGCTGAATGTACCAAGTTGATCGATCGATCAACTTGGGTACAACCAGTCTGCTGGATTTGCTTGCGATTATTGCTAGCAGCTGCTGTAGCCACTAGCAATAATCACTGTGATCTCCCGGCAGGGACGGCTTTCCCCGCCCTCCCCCACCAGGAGAATACAATGTCTTGGCTTGGGGGATCCCCCTGTCAGCACTGTCTGTGTTGATGGGGCAATCTTGCAAATTTTTCACCGTCTATGGCCTTCCTAACCCTTTGACAGTCGATCGAAAAGTAAAAAAGAAAGCATCGGCTTCAGATAAACTCTTACTTATTGCATGAAGAGCACTAAATATCCTATGTTATTAATATTTTCTATTATATAATTATTAAGTCTGCTTCTTCCTCACAGATTCCCCCAGACACCTCTCGGTAACATCTCTTGTGTCAAGCCATGACCCTCTGACAGCCATTATTCTGTGCACAGTGGACAGTGATCCTCCATCACTGTTGTTCCTATACAGAAAAGAGACACTGGTAGCTTCCAGCTTGAAAGATCCTTCCATTGAGAGATTCAAAATAAAGTCTTCTACCAACTCCTTACAACTGGAAATCCGGGATGTTGTCGTGGAGGATGAGGGGACCTTTACCTGCATAGCAAACAACACATATGGCTCAATTACTTCTACATTACAATTCACCGCACCAAGTAAGCTTCAACTCTCTGTATTGGTGACTCAATTTTCTATGCTGTGCTCTTACAGAATGACAGTGTTAAAAAAGAAAAAAAAAAAAAAAAACACAACTGGAGAGTAAAATTCCTAAACTCAGAATTATTCTATACTGTACTATAAAATGTTATCTTTACCCTTTTTTGGATAGTTGTATACCATAATATAATTTTCTAAAAACTATAGCTGTTAAATATATTACCCTAAATTATTTTTGTATTTTTTTCAGAAAGTTTTGGAGTTCTAGTATTGTGTACAACATCCTGCCTTCAAAAATAGAAGCTGGAATTTCTTCTATTATTTTTATTTGATATATATATATATATATATATATATATATATATATATATATATATAAATAGAGAGAGAGAGAGAGAGATATACAGTATATACTGTATGTATAAATATATGTAATAAAAGGATGGGTTAAAGTTGGTGTTAGGGCCCAAAAGTTAGGGGTTAAGTTTTAGAGGTTCATTTATAAACCATTCCCTGAGCTATTTATCAAAATCAAAAGTTACCATGGCATTTTCTCTCCAGGACAAATTTTATTAATTCATAAAAGTATGAGTGAATTATGGCCACTATTATCTTTACTAGGTTTGTCCCGATACCACTTAAGACCTAGCACAAGTACCGATACTTTCTTCCAAGTATTCGCCAATACCGATTGCTGATACTTTTTTTTAATGTCATGTGACAGTGGCACTAATATGCAGCACTGATGGGCACTGATAGGTGGGACTGATGAGGCGTGGACTGTGTCAGTAGCTTTTTTTTTTTTTTTTTATACAGTTTTATTTTTTCCGATTTATTTTTTAAATTATTTTTTACAAAAAAAATGAGGGGGGGGGAGGGGGCAGTAGGGAGTGGAGGTTACTATTGCATAAAAAATATTTTGGATGTTTCATATGATCTTGAAGGGTGAACAAGACATGACCTGTATTTATGTTTGCTTGAATAGCGGCAAAAATTATGGTGTCCCCATCTGCGGATGTACGAGAAGGAGAGAACGTTACCCTCACCTGCCTCCTGAAAAGCTCATCAGACACGGGAAATGACACCTTCAGCTGGTACAAAAATAATGCTTTGCTTATAGAAGAACAGGAGGATGTTATATACTTTGGGGAAGTCGCCAGCTCAGATTCCGGGTCATATTATTGCAAAGCATGGAGTGGTGAGAGCAGCAAGACCTCCGTCCCCGTTAGACTTCACGTGGCATGTAAGTACCAACATCCAACCAGACAAATTATACAAAAAAAAAAGAAAAACTGTACTAGGCCCAGACCCATACAAATATATCACAAACCGATAATTTGGGAAAATGGCAAACTCAAATAACATTCCAAAAAACTTTTTTTTTTTTTTTTACAAAAGGCGCATCAGCTCCAGCATCGCGCCGCGGGTGCGTGCGCCCCCTATAGCTTCTTAAAGTGGCTGATGTGCAATGACGGCGATTCGCACTGCCGTGCCAACCTGCCACAGTGCAGGATCTAAACCAATGTGGGAATGCTTCAAGATTTAAATAGTATATAGTTACATAGTTTGGTTGAAAAAAAAGACAGATCCAACCATTATAAAAAAAAGAAATTGTTACAGAGGAAGGCAAAAAAATTTTTTTTATAAAGCTCCTCTAGAGGGGTCTCCAAACTTTCTAAACAAAGGACTAGTTTACTGTTTTGTAGACTTTAGGGGGCCAGACTGTGACCAATGAGAATATACAATGACTGTGCCAGTGAGCCCCATTGTGATAGCTTTGGGCAGGTGACGGGTGCTCTTTATGGCAATATAGGGGGTCTGTTAGACCTCTGATATCTCTTCTACTGCTTCTGGTACAGTTCTCCAGACAGTTTGTCTCTTTATTCTACAAGGTATTTGGGAACCTATAGGTCAGTCAAGCAGATAAGGAGTCTTAAATAACAGAAATTCATGTTTCTTGTAGTCGGTGATGTTCTGCTTGTGCAGTGCCTTAAGGAATTGATTAATTACCTGTCTGGGATTGGAGCTTAAAAGTCTCCAGTTAACCACTTAGTGACTGCCCCCCGCCCGCCCACATTGTACTGCGGAAGAGCGGCCGCTGTAGGCAAATTGGCGTACCCGTATGTCGCTCCCTACTTCCAGGTTTAAGGAATGCGCATCCCATGGCCGGCTCCCTCTGTGATTGTACACAGCAGGAGCCAGTCAGAAAGGCCAATGATTCACGGCCGGGAAGTGCTTATCAGCTGTGTACATTCACAGCTGAGAGCTCTGTGTTGACATTCAACACAGAGCTCTGTACACATGAAACGATCTCTGTGTTTCTGTTTCCCGCAAAGCAGGGATGAGAAACTTAGAGATCAACTAGTAAAAGCACACTTTCACGCATTACACTTATGCCCTGTACACTTGGTCTGACTTTCCGACGGAATATGTGCGATCGGAGCTTGTTGTCGGAAATTCCAACCGTGTGTGGGCTCCATCGGACTTTTTCCATCGGAATTTCCACCACACAAAGTTTGAGAACAGGCTATAAAATTTTCCGACAACAAAATCCGTTCGCGTAAATTCCGACCGTGTGTGGACAATTCCGACGCACAAAGTGCCACGGATGCTCAGAATAAGTTAAGAGACGAAAGCTATTGGCCACTGCCCCGTTTATAGTCCCAAGGTACATGTTTTACGTCACCGCATTCAGAACGCTCGGATTTTCCGACAACTTTGTGCGACCGTGTGTATGCAAGACAAGTTTGAGCCAACATCCGTCGGAAAAAATCCATGGATTTTGTTGTCGGAATGTCCGATCAATGTCTGATCGTGTGTACAGGGCAATAGGCACATATTTAACCCCTCGATCCTCCCTGATGTTAACCCCTCCCCAGCCAGTGTCATTAGTACAGTGACAGTGTATAGTATTATCATTTATCACTATACTAATGTCACTGGTCATTTCAGTGGCAGTTAGTCAGTTCCCCCCCAGCGTCAGTTTGTGTCAGATTTCCCGCTGCACTTTCGCAGTCCCATTATAAGTTGTTGCTCGCCGTCATAAGCAGTATAAAAAAAAGTGTAATTCCAGTATATGCAATATATCCTAGTTTTAATTTTCACTACTTAAGGACCGGAAGGATTTGTCCCCATAATGACCAGGCGATACAGCACTGCGTCACTTTAACTGACAATTGCGCAGTTGTGCGACGTTGTACCCAAACAAAATGTATGTCCTTTTTTTTCCCACAAATAGAGCTTTCTTTTGGTGGTATTTGATCACCTCTGCAGGTTTTTATTTTTTTGTGCTATAAACATAAAAAGACCGACAATTTTGAAAAAAAAAATATTATTTTTTACTTTTTGCTATAATAAATATCCACAAAAAAAATTTAAAAAAATGTCTTCATCAGTTTAGGCCAATATGTATTCTTCTACATATTTTTTGGTAAAAAAAAAAATCACAATAAGTATATATTGATTGATTTATACAAAAGTTATAGCATCAACAAAATAAGGGATAGATTTATGGCATTTTTATTATTTATTTATTTTTTACTAGTAATGAAGGCGATTTGCGATTTTTAGCGGGTCTGATTGGTTCACACAAACCAATCGATAAACACTTATTGGGATTTTTTTTTTTTTTATCAAAGACCTGTAGCTAAATACATTTTGGCCAAAATGTATGAAGAAATTAGCTTTTTTTATTTTTTTATTTTTTTTTATTGGATATGTTTTAAAGCAGAAAGCAAGAAATGTTTTTCTTTCAAAATTTTCGGTCTTTTTTTCATTTATATCACAAAAAAATAAAAAAACAAGTGATGATCAAATACCACCAAAAGAAAATTCTATTTGTGTAAAAAAAAATGATACAAATTTTGTTTGGGTACAGCGTTGCATGACCGCGCAATTGCCAGTTATATATAATGCAGTGCCGAATAGCAAAAAATGAACTGAAGTGGGTTATGAAGACATCAGATCTTGCTATGTCTGAGGATCTCTGCTTAGGTTAATTTCTATTTGTAATTTTTCCTTTAACTTTACTCTTCTCTTCTACATAAACTTTTAGAACCTTCACTATGAACATAGGTTATTGTTTTCCTTCAGATTAATAATTGTCATTTATTGTTCTATTTATATCAGATGCTCCAAGAAATATGCAGCTCAGATCCTTCCAAGATACTAAAGAGGGGCGTACGGCTTTTATGCGTTGTACTATAGACAGCTACCCTACAGCTGAGGTCCTGCTGTACAAAGGAGACCAGTTGGTAGCTTCCAGACTCGCTGCAGACTCTTCAAATGGGCGGTTCACAGTTTCTTCAGCTCGGAATGAGTTGACTCTGAATATTAATAACCTTAAGATGGAGGATGAAGGAAAATACACCTGCACCACCAGAAACCCCATCGGATCTTTATCAGAGACTTTACATTTCATCGTTCAGAGTAGGTTTATATCAAGCTCCTGCATTAAATTAATGTATTATTGCCTGCTCTGACTTCCTGTCCCCTGTATGATCTTTTATTCAGGTGCTTTACTTGATCTGCCATTATATAAAGAAAATGTTCTATCCTAAATTAGATAGATGGAACCTGATGGAGGTGAGTCAGTCCCTGATATCTTATAGTTCTGGGAGACTCCACCAGTGAGATCTTCCTGCCATAGTTCCAGACTCTGCTCCTGTCCACCTGGAAGTCTTGGATGTTCTAACCTACCATTGGGTGTTCCAGCAACTCCTGTTACAGTTTCTATAATATAAGTAATAAAATCTAGAAAGGATGATGGGAACCCTTCGTGGGCATTGCCAGTTTGCCTATCTGGGAACTATCTATCAATCTGGGCACAGATATCTTACAACAGGGTCTCTGAGAGATATTAAGAAACTGACAGTGGTTTAAATCTCCAGCATCTGCCAAAAACGGAATTATTAAGAACCCTTACTGGATAATAGCGCATGACTGAGAGTAAACTATTCATTTATTTTCCTTTACACTTAAAGCTTAAGGCCCCTTGCACACAGGGTGGGCTCAGTTGGAGTCCACCTGCTCAGCGGGGAATCTATCCACTGATCCCTGCTGAGCAGGTCAATGGCTGGTCCGTGTCCACTCCGCTCCACTGATCCAGAATGGACACAGACACAGCCCACTCTCCTCTATGGATGGTCGTATGTAAACGGACCACCTGTCCGTTTACACCTGACTGCCATCCAATCCGCCGGATGTGAATGGATCTCCATCCATATGTTTTTAGCAGACAGGATCAGATCGGACATCAGTGGATGTCGATGTCCGCTGACACCTGCCGCTCCATAGAGGTAACTAGAGGGTCAGTTTTTCAGGCGGACCCGGTTCATCCGCCCGTGTGAAAGGGCCCTAACTCTGGGCAATTGTATGTTTCTTTTTTTGTTGTTTTTATTTTGGAATGGTGCCACAGAATCAGTAAAAAAAATCAACAAAACCTCTACTCTTCTTCGTCCCAGTCCCCTACAGTAATTCCTTTGCACCACTAGATGTCCTTGGTCCACTAGAAGTCTTCCAGTGAGTGCAGGTCATTATGGGTCCGTGTCTTGGTGGGGTGTCACCACAGCACCCTGCATTTATAGTACAATGCCACTGAAGACTGCCCAACTCCTGAGAAGGGGTGAGGAGGAAGATGGCCCTCCTATCTCCTATCTGAGAAAGGTGAGCATGTAAAAAAAAAAAGCATTAAATATATGGTGGGGGTGTAACTGGAAGCATTGGGGAGCACCTAAAGGGGAAGAATGAAGTTGACCTTTAGCACTTAGATTAAATTCAATAACCCTAAATTTGTGTCTAACTTGGTTAAACCCAAATACTAGCATGGAAGCTGCTTAGTCGAAATCTAGTGATTGAATTACCAGTGTACTGACCAATGGTACCGTTTCTACGATACTGAAAAAAGTGCAGATAAAAGCACAAAAAAAAGTATTTTAATTATTGGTACCATAAGTGGTTTTGTATTTAATTGGAGTGTACCTTGGATCTTGCCCAATTGACCACTGTAAGAGAGTCAATTCCCCTGCACAGCCTCCTCACCTCCTTGTACATCATAGCCCTCTGCACTTCTGTGAGTGTCTCAATACCCCTGCGCTGGCCCAGCTCCTCCACCCCTCCCCTCATCGCCCTACATAAACATTTATGTAGCTGCCTGGGGAGGAGCAAAGAGGAATTCTTCAGAGTCTCTTGAGTGACAGCTCTGAGTCAACAGGGGTTGCTGACATCATATCCAAGATGTTCATCCAAGTCCTAGCAGTCTCAGGGATTTTGGATGTCTTTATATGGGACAATCTAAAAGTAAATTGCATACATAAAATACATTAAAATGCAAGCATATTCTTATGAAAAGATTGTCGTTGGTCTTATGACAAAAAAAAACATTTTTTTGTTTCCACTATAGCCTCGAGAGTCCTGGTGAACCCATCCGAAGAAGTTTCAGAAGGAGTTCAGGTGATGATGACATGTGACACCATGAAGTCCCAGTTGGGGGAGATGGAATACATTTGGTATAAAAACAGCAGATGGCTGGGGAAGACCCATGACAACTACCTGCAGTTTGAAAGTATTAAAAGCAGTGACTCTGGATATTATCATTGTGTGGCCCGTGGTAGTCAAGACAGCAGTACTTCCCCATCAGTATCGCTGCATGTGTCATGTAAGTTTAGTTTACCTCTTTCTTTGCCTTTTCCTTTGCATTGAAAATGTGGATTGCCACCAATGTTTTTGAAGGTTCTCATATATGTAGGTTATGGTTTAGATAGTAGTTAGTCACATACCTTCTCCAAGCCACTTCTTCAGATCCAATGAAGATACCAGGAAGATACCACAACCTTTTCAGTATAACTATAATTTAAACACTTTATTCCAATAACCATTGAAAAGCAGATGTTTTTGTCCAAGAACCTGATGGGAGGTGTGAAAATTGCATTACTGAAAAAACCAACCATCATTGAACAAGAGTGAGGGCCTTGACCATCATCACTCTTCTACATATGATACTGCTTAAAAAGCTCTACCCCACTGTTTTGACAATTCATACCTTTCGCCATCAAAATCAGAGAATCAACACCTATGCAGGCTTTCAGAAACCTGGAGTAGGTAACTTGAACAGGGTGGCTCCATAACTTTCACACCTCTCTTCCTGTTCTTGGACAATCAACTTCTACACATTCCATGGTGACTGGATTGATGTGTCTGCTACCTGTGTAGATGTTGGGGTATCTTTCTGGCACTCATTAGAACTAAGCAGGTGGCTTGGAGAGGCTGCAAAATGTCTTCAACATTAAAGAACATGCCCAGTTGAATGTGACTAACCACTACTAGTTTACCACCAATGTCAGCATGCCAAATCAGTTTAAAGCTGAAGTTTTGAGAAAAAAAAAATCCCTACAACTTTAGTCACATCATTTGCCTGTAATGAAGGATGTCCCATGTTGTGCAGGCAGCTGGATCTTGGAGATCTTTCACTGCAGGTATGCCCCGTCTTTTTCCTGTCTCTGAATTTCCAGCAATGGGATGGGAATTTAGTAAAACTGGAGCAGACATGCATAGTATCCAGTCAGTTTCTAGCTACAGCTTGTTCAGTTATTGCTGCACACCAGGCTGAATCGTACTTTAATGTAGGGCAGAACAGCTCATCACACTGCCTGACATTGCAGTGAACAAAGTGTACATTTTGTACACTTCAAATTAAACTTTTACAAAAAAAAAAAAAAGGAGCTGTGTAATGCGTTGAATCATGCACCACACTGCCCCCTAGCTCCTACGGCTCTGCATTGCACTGTGAATTAGCCCTTAGTAAATTCCCCTCATTGGGTTTCTGAAGAACCTTTTCAAAGTCTATCAATTTTTACAATGGTTGCGATGTTGCCCAGCTGGTGACCACATTCACAGTTAGAATTACAATAATTTAGATAAGAATCGGAAGGAATAAAAATGTCTTTTCACTATAGGTAAAAACGTTTGTCAAATTGTCCCTGTTGTAGCATCCTCCTAGATAGGTTGCTAGGATGTTAGGTAAATTTAGTTATTGTTGTCTCCTCTGTAATCATTGGAGCAGCTGTTGATTTCTTTTGGATGTTCTGGATCTCACAGGCTGCAGGTTTGATTGCTTTCCCCTGCTTTCTAGAGGTTTCTACCACACAGGTATGCTGCAGCCAGGTGTGCCAGGGAGGTGTGCTCAGTAGGTGGCTAGAGAGGGACATAATAGTCCTGGGGCAGCCCTGGTTCTATCCTGTTGGAGAACTCCCCAGCCTCAGGGGCTCTGCCCCTCTGAGGCAGAGTTGCTGGGATTTACTGATGTTCAGTGAGGCCTGAGCTGTGGCAGAGCAAAAGGCCTATTCCTTATCATCTTTGGAGCTTACTAAGCAGTCTAAGCAATCGCTAGCAACCTTTGGAGGAACCCTAGGGTTCCACAGAACCCTGATTGAGAATGGCTGATATAAACCGATAGTAAAAAAACATTTTATTTAGTCCCTAGTTCCATCCCCTTTTTAAAAAAAAATATTTTACATACAACCAGCTCCATTTTCTCAGTACTGATCATGTATTTGATTTATGTTTCACAGATGGCCCTCGAAGGTTGGTCATGTCATCATTTTGGGAAGCATCTGGCGCACAGGTTGGCATTATTCAGTGTTCAGTAGATAGTGATCCACCCTCCACATTGGCTTTGTACTATAGACATATGTTGGTTGGTTCTTCCAATTCCTCCGAATCTTCCAGCCCCAGGATTAAAATATCATCTGCACAGAACTTGTTAAAGATGGAGATCCATCTGGTCATGCTGGAGGACGAGGGGCTGTATACTTGCACTGCAGCTAATTCTATTGCTGAATCGAGAACATCTGTTAACTTCACAGCACAAAGTAAGTAATTGACTTGGGGGTAGTAGTAAGGAGTGGGGGGGGGGGGGGGATAAGTGAGGTTGATGAATATTTAACCTTGTTGTCAACCCATAGTCAAGTGTGCTGAGTGTCCCTTTATGTTAACCCATCACAGATTGGTATACTCCTAAGGTTATTGACAAGATGGTTAAAGCAAAACTCCCGCCAAAAAACAACAAAATATAATAATAATAAAAGATTAAAAAAAACAAAAAAAACCTGCATTTGCTACAATATTCGCTGTCACTCTTTGAATGACAATTGCATGGTCATGCAACACTGTGCCCAAATTAAATTTTTATCATCATTTAAAGCTTCCTTTTGGTGGTACTTAACCACTGCTGGGCTTTTTTATTTTTTGCTAAAAAAAAAAACGAAAAAAGACCGAAAATGTTGAAAAAATACAAAACTGTTTTATATTTTGTTAAAATATTTTGCAAATAGGTAATTTTTCTCCTTCATTGATGTGCACTGATAAGGCTGCACTGGTGGGCAATGATAAGGCGGCACTGATGGACACTGATAGGTGACACTGGTGGGCACTGATAGGTGGCACTGATGGGTGGTACTGATGGGCTGCACTAAAGGGCATTGATAGGTGACACTGAAGGGCATTGATAGGTGGCACTGGTGGGCACTGGTAGGTGACTCTGTAAAGCAGCACTGATAGGTGGCACCGATGATGAGGCACTGATGGGCATTGTTAGGTGGTACTGGTGGGTATTGATAGGGGGCACTGATTGGCACTAACTGGCAGCACCGATATGCACCAGTGGGCACCGGTAGGCAGCACTGGTGGGCACAGATGATGCAGTGGTGTCTCACCCTCTTCGGGACCGATGTCCCTTTGACAGAAGTTGGTGTTTGGCTTTTTTTTTTCTCCTCATGCTGTTAGCATGAGGAGGAAAAAAAGGTGATTATCAATCCTCTGTTTACATCACATGATCAGCTGTCATTGGCTGACAGCTGATCACGTAGTAAGGGGCTAGGATCGGACCCTGTGATCAGTCGAGTCTCACTGACTAAGGGTCTAGGCAATCTTCTTATAGCCTGGGCCATCTTTATGTAAAGCAGCAAATCTTTTTTTCAAATCCTCAGAGAGTTTTTTGCCATGAGGTGCCATGTTGAACTTCCAGTGACCAGTATGAGAGTGAGAGCGATAACACCGAATTTAACACACCTTCTCCCCATTCACACCTGAGACCTTGTAACACTAGCGAGTCACATGACACTGGGGAGGGAAAATGGCTAATTGGGCCCAATTTGGACATTTCCGCTTAGTGGTGTACTCAGTTTTGTTGCCAGCGGTTTAGACATTAATGGCTGTGTGTTGAGTTATTTTGAGGGGACAGCAAATTTACACTGTTATACAAGCTGTACACTCACTACTTTACATTGTAGCAAAGTGTCATTTCTTCAGTGTTGTCACATGAAAAGATATTTATAAAATTTATAAATAAAATATTTACAAAAATGTGAGGGTTGTACTTACTCACTTTTGTGAGATACTGTATATATATATATATATATATATATATATATATATATATATATATATATATATATATATATATATATATATTATGATTGAATTTTTTATTATTTTTTACAATTTTTTTGGTGACATATTAGGGGTCTAAACAGACCTATGGTGTTTCACCTTTGAGACAGAGAAAAGAGATCGTAGACATAGCCCTCAATCTTTATCTGTGCAGCTTCAGCTGCACAGAGGGAATGGACAGGAATAGCTCTGAACGGAGCTTCCCATTTATTCACAAACTGAAGCTTAGGAACATAATTTAATATGTTTCAATTATGAATGGACAGAGTCAGTGATCAGCATCGATCACTGACTCTGTCTTTTTAGAAAATGCAGGGGCCGGTAAATTACATGGCATGGGGGTAAGGGGGGGGTTGGGGGTTGGGAGAGCAAACTGGGAAGCAGGAGAGGGGCCTAGGGACAGCAGGACCTGAACAGGAGGGGCAGCAGAGGTGACATATAGAAGAACCAATCCCCTGAATTTTCCTCCTGCAGCCAATGAATGCCTGCGGGAGAGGGAGGAGGAGAAGCAGGCTTTCGAGGTTATTGGTTCTTCCATATGCCGCCTCCCCTATTGATCCTCCTATCCAGATGTACAGGAGGTGACACAGGCCTCCTGGAGCATGGGACCAGTTTGCAATTGCGACCCCTGTAGGTACACCCCTGATTTCCAAGCAACTTCCTCAGTTCTAGTTGAGAGTCAGGAAGATATCCCAACATGTATATCCACACAGGTAATACCAAGACCTTAATTCAAACACCATAGAATATGTAGATTTAAATTGTCCAAGAATGGGGTGGGAGGTGTGACGTGGGGCATCATACCAAACATACCAAAAAAATAGATATTAGGTTTACATATGCTTTGGGCTGTAGGATGGTTGTATACCAGCCAATAGCTCAAAACCTACTACAGCTGGGAAGCCCCTCAAGTATTTAAACTCAAGTTCATTTCATAATATTAAATATCACTATGATCATCTCATGCTTTCTTCTTCACTTTTAGCCACCAGAATCCTGGTCAGCCCAACCTCAGTTGTACAGGAAGGAGAGATGGTAAATATGACTTGCATGGTGACCAGTGAAACCACAGATGGAGTCAGCTACACGTGGTATAAAAATGGCAATAAATTAATAAACACCATGAAAACATTGCCATTTGTCAACGTTACCAGCAAAGACAGAGGATCATACTACTGCGTTGTTGAGAGTCACCAAGGGAGCAAATTTTCACCATCCGTCACCTTGAACATCCTGTGTAAGTACAACCTTGTATGTCCTTTCTGAAACATCTAACTTGCTGTGTGAATTTAGCCTTTCTCAACCAGGGCTTCATGGAACCCTAGGGTTCCTCCGAATATTGCTAGGGGTTCTGACCACCAACGCCTTAAACACAAAGCTTTTTATGTATATATGTGTTCTTTTTTGTTGTTAATTATATTCAGTTTATTTCTTAAAATGATTTTGGTGTGTGCAGTAAGTTTTCAAAAACACCTCTCTATTATGTATCCCTTCGAGTCATGTGCCACTGGATCATCCAAAGCAACTTAAAGAGACTCTGGGACTCATTTACTAAAACTGTAGAGGTCAAAATCTGGTACAGTTGTGCACAGAAACCAATGAGTTTCCAGGGTTTTTTTTCTCAAAGCTTAAATTAAACAAACTGGAGTTAAAAGCTGATTGGCTGCCATGTACAGCTGCACCAGATTTTGCACTCTTCAGTTTTAGTAAATCCACCCCAAAACAGCCCCAAACGCCAATTTCAGTCAACCTATCATCATTTTAAAAATGTAAAACTGTAAATTCTGCTAATCTACAGCCATCACAATATGCCTACTATTGTTTTTCTTCACCTAAATACCAGACCCAATCCTAACACCTCCTAAATTATTATTTTTTTTGGCTGCTTTTTTTATTTTTTTATTCCAATTTTGTATGTTGAAATATTGTGCCATAACTGTGAGCCAAGCATTTGTTAACTTTGCTGTGGCTAAAAAGCACTCTGTCCATGGCATGTGTGTCAGCCCATCCAGCGGGCCTTGGTAGATTTTAGGTGGGGAGTCAGTGGATGGTAAAAATGTGGATCAACCGCCTTGCTGTCGGTGAAAAAGAAACCTTATAGCCACAAAGTTAGGGGGCAAACCCATATTAATGCCAAATTAATGGTTTTGAAGCAGGATATCCAACAAGCTTGTATAAGGGAGATTGGTAGCTGTCTACAAATTTTGCCCTTATAGTGTAGTATATAAATTTGCTAAAGTTGAACAAATCACATGTGCAAACCAGAAATACACAATGCTTTTCCTTTAAAACAAGAAAATACTTGCTCTCAGACTGTGCTTCCTGCCTAGTAGAAATGTATATTGTATTTTCTCACTCAGTTACATCAGCAGCCATTTAGCAGGGATGCTAACTTCATAATAGCTACTATAGGGAGACCCTGCAAGACTCTGTACGTATTTCAGTGATGAAAATCATACAAAGTACATATGAAATTTAGAATGCCACATTACAAATGCTTTGAAATCATATAATGGATAACAATTAGGCCTCATGTGGGCGCACCAACCCATACACCCTTGTGAATGGCTGTCTTAAAGCACATGGAATACACAGATGTTCTGAACATACAACCTGTTCAAATTAATCAGACCATCAAGCAGATCCAGAAGTATACATCCATGCGGGTACAATGCATGAATTTTTATGCAGTCCATCTGTACATTCTGGCATACGCTTGGACATCTATGTAGGTCCTTGCAGCATGCCGCCTGTCATTGATTTGAACAGGCAACCTGCACAGGTCTGCAAGGGACACCTTAGCATTCCCAGATGTATGTATCAGTACATCCACATGAATGAGACCTTTGACTTTACATCTCTCAGGGTACCAAGTGACTTTTCCATTTGTATATCATTTACAGTTATATACGAGATATAGACATATGTGTAATGTTAAACTGTGAAGACTTATTTGGATGTCATTATATCACCACTTAGATGCACCAAGAAACCTGGAAGTCAAATCTTTTTTGGACACTGAAATTGGAAATGTTGCCATTATAGTGGGAGCAGTGGACAGTAACCCACCGGCAGAAATGTCTTTATATAAGAATGGGAAAATTCTGGTTTCTTCCATTGATGGCAGGCCTTCCGATAAGAGGTTACAAGCCTACATCTTGCCAGACACACTGAGGTTGGAGATCCATAATGTCAAGACAAGTGACCAAGGGACCTACGTCTTCATGGCCAAAAACAGCCATGGAATGGCACAAGCCTCTGTGGCCTTTACTGTAGAAGGTACTGACAAACCCAGTGAATATATATCAGTGAATTAGGTAGATAAGTAGATACACAATTTTGTAATTTTAGTTATAGCTCTTACAGCAGATCCCACATCCTCAACCCTCCTTATTTCTATTAACATATCAACCTTACTTCTCAATCCTGGACTTTGCCTGGGGCTTGACAGTGTTTTCCAAGCCATGTGATGCCACAATAGAAATGGCAAGCTTTAACATTACCTAGAGCAGGGGTCTCCAAACTTTGTAAACAAAAAAAAAACAGGAAAATAAAGAAAACATCTTCACACTCCTTAGTGAGAAAACACCTTGTGAAAAGTTTATGGCGGGAATCTATCAAAAGGTGTATAGTGCACCCCAACCAAACGTGCAATACAACTCCTTACAGAAATTGTTGACCTTATATTATAGATGGTTATTCAGAGCTAAGGGGGTTAAGGGTCTCCCTCAAACCCATCAGCTTCCTCCGCCGGAGCCAATTAAGATTGTGCCACCAAGGTCGCTCAAAAATAAAAAAATAAAGGGCACTCTCATAGTGTAGAACTGTATGCCGTATATTTATTAAAAACATAAAGGTGCACACTCACATGATAATAGAGCGATAGCAGCTTCAGAAGCATATAGGACTACAAATGACATTCCTACGGTCTTACACAAACTTGGTCCCGGCCATCCAATGAGGTCTACATACGTGGTGACGTCAACGGCCTACGCGTTTCCTCATAGATGGTATCATCTGGGGGGAACGTGAATTCAAGTACCTGAATCTCTGGTGCTGGCGGCTTTCTTTGGTAAATTTCTATAACCTGAGTGCAGTGAATTCATGCTTCTATTTTAGGATTTTACTATTGACTGAATTGCTTTAAACATTGCCAGCAGGAAGAAAGAAGAGGGGGGGAGGGGGGGGGAAGAAAAAAAGGGCTTGTATAAGGGGGTTGGATTAGGAGGTCTGTTTTAAAACAGTATAAACATATAATCTATATAGTCTTAGAAAAAAATAGGTTTTGAGTCTATTTGACTTTATTTGAATGTGTTGTATTGTGTGACTAGGTGCCCGTGTCCTCACCAGCCCCTCTACGGAAATGAAGGAAGGTGACTCCCTCACATTGACCTGCCATGTCCGGGATGGAGCTGAGACTGTGATTGGTTACACTTGGTATAAGAACAGCAGGTGGCTCCAGGAGGGTGCTCTGGCCTCTGTATCGTATGAGAAAGTAAGCAGCGATAATGCAGGGTCCTACTCCTGCACAGCCCATACTACCACAGGCTCCAAGACCTCTCCACCTGTCTCCATCACTGTGCTGTGTGAGTATGATAAAGAGTTCTGGTCACTTACACACATAGTTTACACACACAGGTTGAACTGCATGGACTGGTGTCTTTTTTCAACCTTACCAACTGTGTAACTAACGAGGATCAAGAAAAATCTGAAATTCACATACTAATTATGCAACTGAATGTAAAACCTTGAAATTTGGGGGTTCAGGCTGCTTCATTATCTAATACAGTGGTGGTCAACTTTCTTGGTATAGGAGGCCTCAAGTATGGCCCCCGACATCACCAAAGGGCAACACATAATATTCAGTGAATGCAATGCAATAAAAAAGTGTCAGAAACTGCAGACATGCAACAGGAGAAGGTCAGAGACTGAAGATATGTAACAGATGTTGACTGTTAACATGTTAGGTGAACTGTTGGAGACTGGGGACATGCTCCAGGAGACTGGTGACACATTGAGGTTGATTTATTAAAACTGGAGTTATTATAGTCCCTGTAAAAATAGGTGATTGAGTCACATTTATGATGCCCCCCAATTGCCTCGCTCAGCTGCAAAGACCTGTTAGATGAGGTTTTTTGTTAATAAATGCAAACCAATGCATTTTTGCATGATGGGGAACAAGCCCAAATGTAGAACTACTTTATGTACTTTCTGTGTCTGGATTGGAAGGCTTTACCACCGCTTTGACCTGCAGACATGTTGCATACAACGAGAATATCCTAGAACAGTTTGAAAACGAGTGATGCCCCATTCAAACATTTGCGTTAGAATGCCCACCATTGCCCAGCACAGTCCCAATGTAGGGACAAGGCAATCTGTGTTCGTTCACACCACTGCATTGGGATGGAATGTGCTGAAAAAAAAAGTACTGCATGACTTTCTTTCAACACAGCAGGCTTTGGTGGAAACCACCACATTCCAACACTGCTGTGTGCATAGAACATATGGAAATGCCACTTGTGGCATTTCAATAAAGTTCTAGCAAAAAATTAAATAAAAAAAGTAAACAGTAAAAAGTAAATAGTTTGATGCTATGGGATTGGCGCATAAGCACTGTGTCCAGTGGCCGTGTGTTTAGCGTGACTGCTGGTGTAAAGGAATCCTAAGGCTCGGCTCACACTGCCGTGACTTGGGATCCGACTTGTGAGACCCTAAGTCACGTGACTTGTGAAATCCCATATTAGTCAATGAGGGCGGTCTTAATTAGCACTACTGAAGTCGCTTTGACTTTTGAAAAGGTTCCTGCACTACTTCAAGGTGGCTTCTATCCGACATGTGCCCATAGACTTTAATGGAGGTCGCCTCCAAGTTAGGTCCTCATCTATATTAATGTGTGTCTATTATTTTCCAACTTACTTTAACAGACCAAGCTGTCAGCAAAAGCAGAAGTTGGAGGGTTGGGACAAACCCTTTACCACTGACAGGAGTGCTTTCAATGGTCAGCTTCTATGCATATACATAAAGTGGAAAATAAATCCTCCTATCCTTAACAGCCAAGGAAGCTGCCATCTTAGCCTCTGTTTGATCTGCTATTGCTATTGTGCACAACAGTTCAGTTGGCATGTCTTGAATGTAACTGTTTTGGGTTTAGTTCCAACTTAAAGATATCCGCTGACTAATGCTGTATTCCCTATTGCTCTTACTGTTTGATTTGCCTTGACAGATCCTCCAAGAAACCTCCTAGTGACATCACTCCTGGAGCTGCAGGAGAGACAGCTGGCGGTAATATTGTGCCGTGTGGACAGCGAACCTCCCTCTAAGTTGTCTCTTCTCAAAAACATGGAAGTAGTATCTCCAGATGGATATCGTGACGCCACCCAGCGCATCACGTTGTCGCGCTCCCATAACACTCTACGGCTGGAAATAAAAGAAGTGACAATGAATGACCATGGGGAATACATGTGTCAAGCTAATAATTCCCTTGGTGCTGCGGAAAAATTGATTAGCTTCTCCGTTCAAAGTAAGGATGACATGGTTATTTTTTAAAGAGGACCTATGAGGGTAGAAATATGGAGGCAGAATTGATGGCTCATTTTGAAAGGATTAGGATGACAGCATTGGACTCGGCTATGGCCGCTCCCAAATGGAGTCTTTAAAAGTTGACTTTGAAGTGAAACAGCAGTTACGGACAAAGGCAAGATTCAGCCTAAACCATATCTTAGATTTGACATCTGGGAGGTGTAAGGCAGAACCATCTTTTAGTGCATATTCCTATAAACCCCAATGCCTAACTCAGCCTTTCTCAATCTTTTTACCCTGGAGGAACCTTTGAATTAGGTTTCAGGAAAACTTGTGTTAACCACTTCAGCCCGGAAAGGATTTATCCACTTTCTGGCCAGGCCATTTTTTTTTTAGATACGGCACTGCATTGCTTTAACTGACAATTGTGCAGTCATGCGATGCTGTACCCAAACAAAATTGATGTCCTTTTTTTTCCCACAAATAGAGCTTTACTTTGGAGGTGTTTAATCACCTTTGCGGTTTTTATTTTTTGCGCTATAAACAAAAAAAGCGTCAATTTTGAAAATAAAAAAACTTTTTTACTTTCTGCTATAAAACTTTTCCAAAAAAAAAAAATGTATTCATCAGTTTAGGCTGATTCTGCTACATATTTTTATAGCCAGGTGCTACTATTTATACTAAATTAAAGATACTACTATAATACATAATCCAAAGGTTAAAGATTATACCTCATGACAACAAAGTGATCATGTGCAAAAATTATATATATATATATATGTGTGTGTGTATGTATGTATGTATGTGTGTATATATATATATATATATATATGTATGTGTGTGTGTATATATATATATATATATAGTGCATCCACTTATATATACAAACAGTGCTCTATAAAGTGCTTCAATAGTAAAACAAAAAATATTCCAGTGCACTAAACGTGCTAATGTGCAAAATCCTTCATGCAATATCATGCGTTAATGAAAAACATAAAGTTCATTCCAATTCAATCCAATCCACTGATTCTATTGGAAATGACCAAACGTGTGCTCGTGTGCAGTCCTGTGCTCCCCCTTTGGTGTATGCGCTGACCTTAGTGAGTGTGACCTTGCAGCTAATCTTGGTCAAAACACGCCTCTGAACCAACTCTGGGTTCAATGTCTGTGCTTGGGTCCTGGGCTGATTGCTTGTACGTTTTTCCACATAAAAATATGACAGAGGAAACTTGATAGTGTATTACCGTTTTATATAATGTTTATTCAAAAAGTAACAGACGTCGCTTTCATAGGGTACTCACACTTAGTGGGTGCTGCAGTGCACCACTCTATACAAATGCCAAAAGCCATTAAAAACGCTGAGCTGATGTGTCCTTTCCTTGCTGAGAACACTCTGCCGTCTCACACACTGTCCTGTCCCCTCCCCAACGTGTGTCGATACCGGGAAATGACATGTCTTCCTCAGGGGGAATTCATTAACACATGATATTGCATGAAGGATTTTGCACATTTGCACTTTTAGTGCACTGGAATATTTTTTGTTTTACTATTGAGGCACTTTATAAAGCAGTTTGTATATATAAGTGGATGCACTATATATATATATATATATATATATATATATATAAATATAATTTTTGCACATGATCACTTTGTTGTCACGAGGTATAATCTTTAACCATTGGATTATGTATTATAGTAGTATCTTTGATTTAGTATTTATCAATTGATTTGAATAGTAGCACTAGCCTATGTGGTCACCACATGGTAAGATTTAGATAGTGTGGCACTTTCTTTTGTAGTTCAACTTGTTTAGCACGAGCGTATGGGATGTGATCAGTGCTAGCAGCTATCTAGATTAATTAACTGTCATAGTATATATGGTAGCTCGCAAGAAGGTTTATAATGCCTATAAGGTTTATTTTTGCCATCTGTGTCCCATTCGGGGGAGATTTACCTGCACTACCTGTCCAATAGCTAAACAGGAAGTAAGAGGAAATCCCTGCAAATTAAGGGAATCTTTTGAGGGACCCCCAGATCACCAGATCTAGTTTCCCCATTGGAAAATTTCCCCTCTATTACTTTTCTGGGGACAACCCAAAATGTGGGGTTTTCTTTTACATTCACTTTCAATGATAATGGTAAACAGGACAAAACACAGAGGGTGAATCTCCCTAACTGGGGCACAGACAGCAATAAAAACTGACAGGTGCTCTGATCCATTTCCTCTCTATCGAAAAAAAAAAAAAAAAAGTTTTGCCTTTAGTTGTACTTTAAAAATTATTATACCTTCAGCTCACAGAAACGTACTTTGATTTGTAAGTTGTGGTGTTAAATAAAGTTGTATGGTGTACCTACAGTATTTAACCACTTGCAGCCCACCCACAGTACATATACTGTGGGCAGGCGGCAGCTACAGGTACATTGCGGCTTACTTTCTGGATCACGGGTGTGCTGCGTTCGCCCCCTCCTCCTGTGCTGTGATTGGCCATAGCACCAGTCTGTCAGCAGGTTACAGCTAATGATTTTGGCTGCATACCTGCTGATTGGCTGTGTCCAATCACAGCACAGAGATCTGTGTGTTGGCAAACACAACACACAGATCTGAATAATGTGAAAACTTATGCTACAGTGAAAAAATATTATATATAAAATAAATCAAATCAACTTGCAGCAGCTGTAGACAAAGTGCTATTCACTTGAAAAAGCTTGCTTGCAGAAGTGAATGCATACGTAAGTAGCTCCCGCATATGAAAATGGTGTTCAAACCACACATGTGAGGTATCACCACGATCGGTAGAGCGAGAGCAAAAATTCTAGCCCTAGACCTCCTCTGTAACTCAAACCATGCAACCTGTACTATTTTTTAAAAGTCGCGGGCACAATTTTGAAGCGTGACATGTTGGGTGTCAATTTACTCGGCGTAACATTATCTTTCACAATATAAAAAAAATTGGGCTAACTTTACTGTTTTTTTCTTTAACTCAAAAAAGTGTATTTTTTTTTTTTTTTTTTAAAGTGCGCTTGTAAGACCGCTGTGCAAATGCGGTGTGACAGAAAGTATTGCAACCACTGGCATTTTATTCTCTAGGGTGTTAGAAAAAAATATATATAATGTTTGGGTGTTCTAAGTAATTTTCTAGCAAAATAAAATGATTTAACTTGTAAACAACAAGTCTGAAAAATAGGCCCAGTCTTAAAGTGGTTAAGGATCTCATTTCCGGTTATACAATCCGAGTTTATATACCCAAAGGGACTCGCCTCCCTCTTGCTAAACCAATCAGTTTCACGGCCATTTTCTCATAGACCAGAGACCACCTCAACACTACTTAACAATCATAGTGGCGGCCATTAATCCGTGAATTAGATGATAAAATGAATCTTTATACTCCGTCCAGAAAACGTCAATTCCACACATATACATAAATTAAATGAAAAAAAAATGAAACAACTTGATTACCAATACAATCTAATATACAAAATCCATTGTAATGAACAAACAAATAAAAAAAAAAATAAAAAAATAAATAAAAATAAAATAAAAAATATAAATAAAAATGAAAATGAAAAAAATGAAAATAAGAATCAAACAACACACAGATCTTGCTGGACTTCTCACTGCTTTCAGTTACAGTTCAGAACTGAAAGCAGGGAGAGATTCCAGCTAGATGATCTTTAACCACTTGCTTACTGGACCCTTAAACCCCTTCCTGCCCAGACCAATTTTCAGCTTTCAGCGCTGTCGCACTTTGAATGACAATTGCGCGGTCATACAGCACTCTACCCAAATGAAATTTTTATCATTTTTTTCCCACAAATAGAGCTTTCTTTTGGTGCTATTTAATCGCAGCTGGAATTTTTATTTTTTGCTGAACAAACAAAAAAAATGGAAAATTTTGAAAAAAAAAATCATGTTTCATAGTTTTATAAAATTTTGCAAACAGGTAATTTTTCTCCTTCATTGATATGCGCTGATGAGGCGGCACTGGTGGGCACTGATAGGCTGCACTGATGGGCACGGATAGGCACAGTTAAGGCGGCACTGATAGGCACAGTTAAGGCGGCACTGATAGGCACAGATAAGGCGGCACTGATAGGCACAGTTAAGGCAGCACTGATGGGCACAGATAAGGCGGCACTGATGGGCGCTGATGGGTGGCACTGATTAGTGGCACAGATAGGTGGCACCGATAGGTGGCACTGATGGGGGTACTGATGGGTGGCACTGATGGGCAGTGATGGGCGGCACTGATGGGCACTTATGGGCACTGGTAGGTGACACTGATGGGCACTGATAGGTGGCACTGATGTGCAGCACTGTTGTTGTGGCACTGATGTGGGCGCTGATGGGTGGCACTGTGGGCGCTGATGGGTGGCACTGTGGGCGCTGATGGGTGGCACTGTGGGCACTGATGGGTGGCACTGTGGGCACTGATGGATGGCACTGTGGGAACTGATGGGTGACGCTGGTGGGCACTGGTAGGCGGCACTGCTGCCTATTGCTGTGTCACTGGCAGGGGGCACAGATGATCGCTGTGATCGGGACTGATGTCCCTCTCATGGCCGCCGGTGATCAGCTTTTTTTTTTCTCCTCACGCTGTCAGCACGAGGAGAAAAAATAGCCGATTACCGGCTCTGTTTACATCACATGATCAGCTGTCATTGGCTGACAGCTGATCATGTGGTACGGGGTCGGGACCGACCCCTTACTCTGATCTGTGATCAGGCGAGTCTCATAGACTCGATGATCACCGAGCGCGCCGCGCGCGCCCTGCAGGGGGCGCGCAGGCCGCACGTGCACGGGACGACCTCAATAGACGTCGTCTCGGCAATATAGGTCCGCGCTGTTGCTCTCATTTGGCAATAGCGCGGATCTGAAGAGGTTAAGTAAAATCAGCACACATTCACTTCTTAGGCACACGGTTAACCCCGTCCTGATCACCCCTGTCTACCAGCCAGCGCCATTAGTATAGTGTCATTGTATAGTATTATCACTGATCACTGTATTAGTGTCACTAGTGATGTCATGTTAGTTAGTGACCCGCCCAAATAGCGTCAGCGCCAAATTGTCCGCCACACTATCACAGTCACACTATAAGCCGCTGATCACCGCCATTACTAATACTGTATAGTGTCTGTACGGATCAGTATCTTGATCCCAATCAGAACTATGTCCCGAATAACGCAGTTTCATTTTTACCAAAGACATGTAGCAGAATACATTTTGGTCTAAATTTTATTTTATTGGATATGTTTTATAACAAAAAGAGATATTTTCTCTTTTCTGTTTTCAAAATTGTCGGTATTTTTATATAATAAAAAATAAAAAATCCAGTGGTGACTAAATACCGCCAAAAGAAAGCTCTACTTGTGTTTTAAAAATTCTATAAATTTAATTTGCACATAGTGTTGCATGACCGCGCCATTGCCAGTTGAAGTAGCGCAGTGCTGAATAGCAAAACATGCAGGGGGTAAAACCTTCCAGAGATCAAGTGGTTAAAGAACGACTACGGCAAAAATAGGGATTTCTATGGAAACGTATTCTAAAAATGAAAAATGAACTTGGGGATAAGCAAATGCTGTCTAAATACATACAGGCACATGTATTCTTGCTTGAATTCCTAAACAAAAAATTGCCTAGTCATTTATCTTTAAATATGTATGCACATTCATTCTGTGCAAATTTAACAAATATTTTTTAGGCTGTTTTCTCTTCAGAACGAATGTTGATATGGGCAGTAATAAAACACTGCACTATGGCCACTAGATGGAGCTGGGGAGCATAAGAAATACACGGGTCTTTGTAACAATGTAACAATTCTAGGGATCATTGGTTAAATTTTTCTGTTGATTTCCTAGCAGTCTCTAGAAATGTTACATAATTTTTACCAGAGAACCTCTTTAAATATTCACATTTATTTATCTATTTATGCTCACAGCAACATTGATTGTACATGTTTTAAACCCTTTTATAACTCTGTTCCAGGTGCCATGGTGTTGGTAAGGCCATCAAGTGAGGTAGAAGAAGGCCACTCGATGAATCTCACGTGCCAGGCTCCCAATGACAATACTACTTATACCTGGTACAAGAACAACAGGTGGCTCCATGAAAGCTCCCAGAAGTCTCTACTTCTGCCCAAAGTGTCCAGTTCAGATACCGGTTCTTATCACTGCTTGGCCAAGCACTGGCGAGGAAACAGTGCCTCCCCACTAGTGGGAATAAGCATCCTATGTAAGCATCTACCTTGTGATAATGATGAAGGTCAAAAAGTGTTGGGGCTGCTAAGTGATGTGGCCCACCTGTCACCCTGCCCAGCCCGGCATTTACTCCTCAGTCACTCTCAGGCAGAAAACAGTCCACGTGCTTGTTTTTGTTATTTTTATTAGGGAATTTAACTTGGATGGGGTAAGGGGATTATGAGATGCCCAGCAAATTATATGTACACAACACATCTCTAATCTCCTCCTGCACAACTCTTCCTTGCAACTCTTTCTCTCTCCCTCCTGCACAACTCTTGATATCCCAGGAGTAGCTAGCACATGTTTAGGCCTGATGCTGGTTCAGGCAGGCCCAAGTACCTTGCCCTTTGCAGGCAGAGACCGCGGGCCCCTATGGTGTAACAGAAAATAGAAAGTCTTTTTGTGCTAGCTGTCTTATAGGTGTACTACTGCTCCCAGTCAGTCCTCTTCAGGCCCAGCCTGCCCTCCTGGCTGCAGCTGCCCGACTTCACTGCCCATGACATTGCAATCCTCCCTACTGGCTCCACACCCAGCTCTTACCGTTTCCTCTCAGTCCTCTCTGGTATGCCTCTCCAGTCCTCCTGACTGCACAAGTCACTCAGCAGCCCTCCTAGCTGCAACCAGTGGTTCCCTCCTGAAGACTTGCCCGGCAGTACTAGCTCCTTCCTGTCTTCTCTTGCTCCTCCTGTGCCTCCTGTTCAAAGCCTCCACAATTTTCTGGAGGGCTCCATCCTGCACTCGAGCCCAGGCCCAAGGTCACCCCCCCTAGACTGGGGTGCTCCCTCAAAGGCCCCCCGACAGCCTAGCACTCCATCCTCAGTTCTTCCACCCGACTACTTCTCCCCAGCTGGGCTGACTCCAGGTATTTAAAGAGGCCAATCCAGGTTGGGGATTGGTCAGGGCTCCTTAGAACACCGCAGGCCGTTCCACCTCTCCTCTCCTTCTCTCTTTCTAGTACCTTCCAGTCCAAAAGGCTCTAGAAAGAAGAAGGAGGTCTTAGTGATGCTGCCTGTGAATCACCAGCTGCTAAGTCTGAGCCACTCCCAGCCCACACAAACCAGCTTCCTTCCAGCTAGGCCTGCTTAAATTTGCTTATACTTACACAAAAAAAACGAATCTAGCACCTACCTATGTAGAGGCTGCTAGAAGTGCATCAACATATTCTATTAAGGCAGAGTAAAGGGTACGGACCACTTCCTGTCATGGGCAATTTTTAAATTTTTCACACATAGGATTTTAATGAAAATTTTCAGGAATAACAGAGTACGAGCAGAAAGTTTCTATTTAAAGCGGTAGTAAACCATGGTTTCCCCCGGCTGTATGAGTGGCCAGGGCCCGGGGAGACCACTCCCAGGGAGATCACTCCCTCGGCTGCAGCATGGAGTTCTGAAGGTCCGGCACAGTATGCCAGAATATGCTAGGGAACCCTGGTTGAGAATTGCTGATTTGGTTTTGTTAATGGGGGCATGTGACTTTCCTCCTTCCTGCACGATTCAGTGCTGGGGGCATAAGTGGGCAATCAAAAGGCCCTAGTGTTGTCATGTGGAGGTAGGGGGTAGCCCTTAGCCATTTCTGAGCTCTAACCAGACCAACTAAAAGCTTTCCCAATGTTTTTGTTTTTATTTGCCCTGTAGGTGAATTCTCCAAGTCTTCTACCTCTCTTTTTATCTATACATTGGATAGCATTCCTAAAATGTATGTCAGGCCTATCTAAGGCTCTGTTCGAGAAATTTACCCTCACTTCCTGTCCCACTGACAAAGTTTTACTAAAAAGAAAGCGAGGGGTACTCTACAACAGCAACACATACAGAAGAACCATTTTTACAAAGTGTAGTAGTGCACAGGTTCCTCCTCAACAGATCCTCAAAGTCTCCCTAACTGGCAGTAGGTACGGTGCAGTGCCATTCAGTTATATTATTTTCTTTTCATTTGATTTGGCAGATGGTCCTCGTAACTTGGTACTAACGTCATACCTAGAAACTCAAGGAAGTGGGAGAGCAATTATTGTGTGTCAGGCTGAAAGCAACCCTCCATCCATGATCTCCCTGATCCGCAATGATATCCAACTAGGTACCTCGTCATTAACGTTCGTCGACCGAGGAGACAAGTACTGGTCTTCTGCCTCTCATAACTACCTGAAGCTGGAGATAAGAGACATCACCGCCGAGGATTCTGGGAGCTACAGTTGCATTGTTAGTAATAAATTGGGCACCACAAGGTCATCAATACATCTTGAAACTATAGGTAAGTGGCTTTCTTTTTTCCATTTTTCCCCAGCAACTTGTCTTATGTTTTGCTTCACAAATTCTACTTTTTTTGTTATTGATTTGAGGTTACTGCACTCTTTTGGCTGTAGTTTTTGTTGCAAAAAAAATGGGCTTTTGTTTCAGTGGGGTGGTATTTTTGGGTTTTGGAGATCTTTCCTTTATAATTGGGCTATGTTGCTTATAATTTTATGTTGATAGGCCCTTTATTTTTGGTGAAACTGCTTTTTCTTTTTTTTTGCAGCATGGCTTTCAACTCTTTAAAGGGGGAGACTGGGGTTGAGCTTTATTTTATTTTGATAGGGCCTTTTTTTTGGGAGGGGGGTACTCAAACCACAGCATTTATATATTATTGACCATATGTTCTTCGAGCTACCTTTTGTTCACAGCATGCACCTAAACCCCCTGACATTATATCACTTACATTCTCTGCACCTCCCCTTTACATGTTGACAAAATAAAAGTTAGGCATACACCATTTAGGCCTTTTATCTCTGATTGAAAACTTTCCTGCTACTATCCAGTTTTACACAGCAGTATCTTCTGCTGCATGTTAAATGTTGTATGAAAGTCCCACCCTCTTTGTTCTTGGACATAGTCTTGCTAATTAAAATGGTCTTGCTGCTGGCTGATTTTATACCGCTGTTGCACCTGCAGTCTCTTAATTCTTGTTGTAAAATCCCCATCTGCTTGCTATGCCTTGCATGGCAAAACAAAGCAAAAAGACGGCAGTCGCAGGGACGCCTCCCATCGAGGGGGAGTTTTTCTGTTTTTTTTTTCTTCTCGGGAACGTCGGACGCTGTGATTGAAGATGAATGGATATCGCGGGACACTTTTTTTTTTTTTAATAAAGGACTTGTCCAAAACTATCAACTGTCATTTTTACTTTATTTTCACTTTTTTGGTGAATGAGTAGGGGTACAATGTACCCGATACCCATTCACATAGATGGGGCGGGATCCGGGGACCCCCTTGTTAAAGGGGGCTTCCAGATTCCGATAAGCCCCCCGCCCACAGACTCCCGCAACCACCAGGCAAGGGTTGTGGGGAAGAAGCCCTTGTCCCCATCAACATGGGGACAAGGTGTTTTGAGGGGGACCCCAAAGTACCCTCCCCATGTTGAGGACATGTGGTCTGGTACGGTTCAGAAGGGGGGGCGCTCTCCCCCCCTTTTCCTGCGGCCTGCCAGGTTGCATGCTCGGATAAGGGTCTGGTATGGATTTTGGGGGACCCCACGCCATTTTTTTTCTGTGCTGTGGGGTTCCCCTTAAAATCCATATCAGGCCTGAAGACCCCCACACCATTTTTTTTAACATTTTGGCACGGGGTTCCTCTTAATATTCATACCAGACCCAAAGGGCCTGGCAATGGACTGGGAGGGGGGACTCCCGCCGTTTTTTTCAATGGTTTTTATGTATATTGCCGGGATCTGACAATACATTACAGCCGCGAGCAGTTTTAAATGACATTTTTTCCTTTAGAAAAGATGTGCTACTTTACAGGCTGACTAAGGAGACCCCCCCAGGCATGATATTTAAAGGAATATTTAGTTTTTATTGTTTCACTTTAAGAATTTTTAACCACTTAAGCCCCGGACCATTTGGCTGGCCAAAGACCAGAGCACTTTTTGCGATTCGGCACTGTGTCGCTTTAACTGACAATTGCGCGGTCGAGCGACGTGGCTCCCAAACAAAATTGACGTAATTTTTTTCCCACAAATAAAGCTTTCTTTTGGTGGTATTTGATCACCTCTGCGCTTTTTATATTTTCCGTTATAAACAAAAAAATAGCGACAATTTTGAAAAAAAACACATTTTTTACTTTTTGCTATAATAAATATCCCCAAAAAATATATAAAAAATATTTTTTTTTCCTCGGTTTAGGCTGATACGTATTCTTCTACATATTTTTGGTAAAAAAAAAATCGCAATAAGCGTTTATTGATTGGTTTGCGCAAAAGTTATAGCGTCTACAAAATAGGGGATAGTTTTATGGCATTTTTATTGATATTTTTTTTTTTACTAGTAATGGCGGCAATCAGCGATTTTTATCGTGACTGCAACATTATGGCGGACACAGTGGACAATTTTGACACATTTTTGGGACCATTGGCATTAATACAGCGATCAATGCTAAAAAAATTGCATTGATTACTCTAAGAATTTCACTGGCAGTGAAGGGGTTAACCACTAGGTGGCGCTGTAGGGGTTAAGTGTGTCCTAGGGAGTGATTCTAACTGTGGGGGGGAGGGGCTGTGTGTGACACGTCACTGATCACCGCTCCCGATTACAGGGAGCTGTGATCAGTGACAGTGCCATTAGGCAGAACAGGGAAATGCTTGTTTACATTAGCACCTCCCAGTTCTTCCTCACCGCGAGATGATCGCGGGTATCCCTGCGGGACCCGCGATCACGGTCGCGGAACTCCGGACGGGCGCGCGCGCACCCACAAGCCACGTTTTAAAGGGCAACGTACAGGTACTTTAATCTGCTTGTATGTGCCGCAGTATATCTGCGTGAGGCGGTCGGGAAACGGTTAAAATCACTGGCCCTGAAAAAGTCAGTTTTTAAAAAAAATTTTTGCATTGATCCTTGTCCCCTGGGGCAGGACCCGGGTCCCCAAACACTTTTTATGACAATAACTTGCATATAAGCCTTTAAAATGAGCACTTTAGATTTTTCACATTCGTGTCCAATAGACTTTAACAGTGTTCGCACACATTTTTTGCCTGGTGTTCAGCTCACCTATACCTCTGATTAACAACTGTTAAGATATTATATTAGCCACACAGGAAGGGCATTGTTTTTCAATAGTCTGAAGACTGCTAAGCCTTCCTTTCCTTTTACTAATGTTTCAAATAAGAAAACCTATGGTGAAATTGTATAGAGACTGCCATGTCTGACTTCCCTCTGAAAATGCTAGTTTCCTGGCTGTCATGATGATCCAGTGGCTTTCAATGCTTTCAAAGGCACAGACCTGAAACAAGTACACATATCAGGATTTCCGACTTTCTAAGCTGCATGATCGTTCCCGATCAGTGTCTCCTGGAAAGTCTATTGATGCCAGAGACAGCCAGGCAACTAGCATTTTCAGGATATCAACAATAAAAACCCATATATGTCTATAATTACAAATTGCCTTTGAGAAGCTGGGAAGCTCACTCACTCCATCTTCATCTCACATGTCTTACCTCCCTCTCTCTCCCAATACCTCTCTCATTCCTTGGTGACCCCCTCTACATAGACAGGACACATTCCACCTACAAGATCGTCTTTTGGATTGCATTAGGATGTATTTTACTGCTGATCGGGGTCTTCACTGGACTCTATTTTTGGAAAAAGTAAGTACAGCCATGTTTTTCTCCAGTATGTTTAATGCACAGGGGTATCTACATTTGCCCTGGGTAGACATGTGCAATTTGTTTTTTGACAAATTCCCTAATTCAGAAATATCCGAATTAACGAAAACCCGTTTAACAATTTTTTCAGAATATTCGTAAATTTGAATATTCATAAATTTGGAATTTCGAAAACTTGGAATATTGGAAATTCTAAATTCTGGAAATTCAGAAATTCGACAATCTGAAAAAAATTTAAATCCGAAAATTCAAAAGAACGAAAATCCGAAAAAAAGAACAAAAATCCGGAAATTTAAAAACCCGAAATTTCGAAAATCTAACTAATAATAACTATTACTAAACTAAATTAAAGGTGTATTTAAAATTTCTGAATTTCCGGATTTCAAATTTCCGAATCTCCGCATTTTCGAAATTCGGATTTTTTGAATTTTCGAATTTGCGGATTTTGGATTTTCGAACTTACAAATTTTCAAATTTCCGGATTTTCAGATTTACAAATTTGCGGATTTCTGATGTTCGAATTTTCGAATGAACAAACTTCCAGGTTTTCGGATTTACGAATTTACGAATGTATGAATTTACGGATTTCGAATTTTCTAATTTACGAATTGATGAATTTCAATCATAACGAATGACCCGAAAAATTAAAAGAAAAATGAATGAAGCAAAAACAGCAGTGCACATGTCTAGAAACTCCAAAAAGCCAGTGTGTAATCTATAAAGCTGTCGGCTCATGATCAGCCACTTGGCTAGACATATGCACTGCCAAAAAATTCAATCGTTTTAGTTTCATTCGTTTCTCTTTTTTTTTGTTTTGTTTTTCGGGTCGTTCGTTATGATCGCAATTTGTAAATTCATAAAATTCGTAAATTCGTAAATTCAAAAATCCGAAAATAAGAAAAAAAAATCCGAAAACTCGAAAGAATGAAAATCTGAAAATTAACTAAATAATATTAACTAATTATTAAATTATAGGTATTGGAATTTCCTTTCAAATTTGGCTGTTAGTGAACGTAACGAATATGAATTTATCCGAAGTTACTACGGTAATTACCTGAAATTACGAATGCCGCATCTAAACAAATGTAACGTAACAAATTACTTTTTTATTATTTTTATTATTTATTATTAATTCATTCCGTTCTATTTGTTTAGATGCAGCATTCCTTAATTCAGATAATTCGTAACTTCAGATAAATTCGTATTCTTTACTAACAGCCAGATTTAAAACGAAATTCCAATACTTATAATTTAAATTAGTTATTATTAGTTAGCTAGTTATTTTTTCGGATTTTCTTTCTATTTTTCGAATTTCCAGATCTCCGAATTCTCAAATTTCCGAATTTTCAAATTCTGAATTTTCAGATTTACGAATTTTCAAATTTACAAATTTTCAAATTTTCAAATTTACAAACAAATAACAAATGAAACGAAAACGAACAAATTTTTCGGCAGTGCACATGTCTAGCCCTAGGCTTTGTTGCATATATTATATCTTGACCCCCATTAGATTCCCTGGCTTTATTCTGGGAAAACAGAAATACATAGTTGAAATGCAAAGGACTTGTACATCTGTTCAGCCAGTCTTGTGATCCAGGTACCCCTGCTAGACAGCACAACCAGGTCCAACAATCTCTTAAACCTCTTCATTTAGCAGTGTCCAGGATCAGTCCCAGCCTGTGATTGGACAATAAAAGAGCTGCACATAAATGAGTTAATTTTTAGGGCCGCCATTATGGGGCCAGGCCTTGTACAGGAGTGCCAGCTCTGCTCCCCTATTGGCCAAAATTATGGGGCCAGGCCTGGTACAGGAGTGCCAGCTTTGGTCCCCTATTGGCTAAACTGATAGGTCCCAGGCCTGGTACAGGAGTGTCAGCTCTCCTCCCCTATTGGCTAAACTTATGGGGCCAGGCCCGGTATAGGAATGCCAGCTTTGCTCCCCTATTGGCTAAACTGATAGGTCCCAGGCCTGGTACAGGAGTTTCAGCTCTCCTCCCCTATTGGCCAAACTTTTGGAGCCAGGCCCGATATAGGAATGCCAGCTCTGCTCCCCTATTGGCTAAACTGATAGAGCCTGGGCCTGGTACAAGAGTGCCAGCTCTGCTCCCCTATTGGCTAAACTGATGGAGCCTGGGCCTGGTACAGGCAACCTCCCTACTTTCACAAATTGTATGTGAATAATATTACAATAAATACATCATTGGACTAAAGTGTGTTTTTTTTCATATATATCTTCCGGAAGTGTAGCTTAAATGCACAACTCCAGTTTAAAGTTTAAAAAAATAATTTCACATTACATAGTCTGGTTGAAAAAAGACACGAGTCCATCTAGTTCAACCAACATTAAAATGAAAAATGAAAAAATAAATTAAAAAATGCACGTTTGCTGCAATGCTTACCTTCAATCTAGAACTACCCGATGCAGGAATTCTTTTCTGTCACTAGAAGTCCACAGTCCTCTGGGTTAAATGAGGGTTTCCTCTGAGCCCAGGCCAAAGGGGCCGTAGAGCCCTGGACCCGATACACTACGGCACGGAGAGGCAGTCAGTGCAAGAGTAGCGCTTAACCAACCCCCCACAATGTCAGCAGTCTGCCCAGAAGACCCGGGAGGGGGTCAGGGGGGCTGTGTAATATTTGCTCTTTACCTAAACAATAAAAATAAAGAAGGAACTATATACAGAATACTATCACTTAGGTATCACGATCGTCACATTACAATTATCTTTGTGATAGTTCTCCTTTAAAAAGGGTAAAAAAAAAAAAAAAAAACATTTCAAAAATGTAAAAAAAATAAATAAAGAAGAAACCTGGTTTCATTCCATACGCTATTTTAGACCCAGTGATGTCATATCTAGGCCTCTATGCAATGCCAGGAGATCATTGCTAGTAGAATGAATGAATAATTTGTATAGCGCTGCAAATGCGAACTGAATCGCCTCAAGACACTAGATCCGTCCTATGTTGTCTAGCTTCTTGGAAGAGGAAGGTCTTGAGTTTTTTCCTGAAGGCCTGATGGTTTTCTTCCATGCGGATGTAAGTTGGTAGAGCGTTCCATAGCCGTGGTTCTTGGACTGCGAATCTTCGTTCTCCCTTTGATTTGTAGCGGGATTTGGGAATGAGGAGGAGGTCTTGCTTAGATGATTGAAGACTGCGATTGGGTGTGTAGTGTTTTATTTTCTCGCGTAGGTATTGAGGAGCGTTTCCATGTAGGCATTTGTGGGTGAGGCAGAGGGTCTTGAATGTGATTCGATTCTTTACGGTTAGCCAATGTAGGCTCCTCAGGGAAGGGGAGATGGATTCCCAGGGTTTTGGATGAGTTGTAAGCACGCAAGCTGATATTGGGGTAGTCCTATGTAGAGGGAGTTTGCGTAGGCGAGTCGGGAATTAATGATTGTTCCAACTACTGCTTCTTTGTCCTCTTCTGGAACGAAAGGGGATGAGTCTACGTAGCAGGCGGAGGAGATGGTGAGATCCGCTGACTACTGATCCTATTTGGGCATCCATTGACATTTCTGAGTCAAAAATGACTCCGAGACTCTTGGCTTTGGTGCTTGGAGAGAAGGTCTGTATAAAGATGGTGGAAGGTGTCCACGGGGTCTTAGTTTTGGAATTTTGGTTTGCGTGTAGGAGCAGAAGCTCTGTTTTTGATCTGTTGAGTTTGAGGGAGCTAGTGGTCATCCAGTCGTCTATCAAAGTGAGGCATTTTTCTAGTCAGTGATGATGGTCGAGAGTTGAGTAGAGTTGAGTGTCATCAGCGTATGAGTGGGAGCAGAGGTCCGATTTTCTGATGATTTTGAGGAGTGGGCGGAATGGGCTGCACAGTTGACAGTCTGCCGCTTCTATCTTTTAGCAGAAAGCAAGAAAGATCGATTTTGAAAACAGAAGAGGAGTCATTGGAAATGGACGGCAAGGAAATCACACAGGTAATTTGTTTTGAAATTCTCATAACACTTAGCGACATCTAGTGGCCAAATGCAGTATTTTCTGTTTTAAATCAATGAAAAACATTAAACAGGCACAGGGAATAGCCTAATAACATTTGTCTGGCTTTTTTTTTTGCCCAATTTACGCAGAACAATTTTAAATATACCTTCACGGGGCAATTGCTCAATTATTATTTATTTTTTAATAAATACAGTAAAACCTTTGGATTGCGAGCATAATTCGTTCCAGAAACATGCTTGTAATCCAAAGCACTCGTATATCAAAGCTAATTTTCCCATAAGAAATAATGGAAACTCAGATGATTCGTTCCACAACCATTTATTCATAAGTCCTTCAGTTTATGGTCCATATAAAAAGATTATAGCAATGTGATAGATTGTGTAACCATAAAATGTCCATCCACAAATGGTCACATCCACAAGGGGATTAGAAGCAAAATCCAGCAGGAGCTACAGAGTATAAAAGAGAAGAGGGGCGCCTCTAAGTGTAGCAATATGTTGGTAAATGTACCTTCATTAAATGTAACCATATTGCTACACTTAGAGGCGCCCCTCTTCTCTTTTATACTCAGTTGTGACATGACGCTACTTGTATATCAAGACACAATTTATTTAAAAATGTTGCTTGTCTTGCAAAACGCTCTCAAACCAAGGTTTTACTGTACACTCCTTTTAAGTTACAGGTAGGGTAAAGAGAAAATTATTATCAATGAAAAGAATTATTTTGTGACAAATTGTTCTTCATTTTTTTTAAGTTTTCAAGCTTTTGAAGTAGAACTTTTTTTTTATTTCTGGGTTCCGAGGACTGCTTGCCATCTTCATGCCTCAGCTCTTCTTCCCAGCTTCATCCTCCATCCAGCACTGCTTGTTCTGGGATGACAGTCAGGGGTTTATTTACTAAAGCTGGAATGAGTGCAAAATCTGGTGCAGCTGTGCATGGTAGCCAATCAGCTTCCAACTTGTCATCTTGTCTAATTAAGCTTTGACAATAAAAGCTGGAAGCTGATTGGTTTCCATGCAGAGCTGCACCAGATTTTGCACTCCTCAGTTTTAGTAAATCAACCCCTTCAGTGTCATTCCATCTATTGTAAATAGAAAACACCGCGCTAACCAGTGAAATAAATAAAAAGCTGCTGCATACAGTTTGACAAAAACAACAAAATAGGCATATGGAAAAATGCAGCGCATGTACAAAGGAACATAGGTCTTTATAATGGTGAAACAGTAAAGAAATCACTAATTAACCACAGGTGCCTTGAAACACAAACGTCCATAGATGGATGTGAATGTCCAACCGCACAGGAGGTATAAGTACTCCAAGGGGTGGTGATGGTCTGATGGTTGTCAGAAAACACCTGGCATCATACAGCGACTTCCCAACCGAGAAACTGGGTCCCAATGGGTCATTCAGAGAAAGTGCAAAAAAGCCTCTTACCAGATCCACACAGGGAATCGCATGCGCAGTTTGTCACAAATGACGTGGAATGGGAGCTCAGGAATCGCCAATCCCTTGGATTGTGGTCTGTATGGATCTCGGTGTGAGGACGGTTCGTTGTGAGGACCCATCCGGTTGCCGGCCGAGATCCATACAGACCACAATCCAAGGGATTAGCGATTCCTGAGCTCCCATTCCACGTCATTTGTGACAAACTGCGCATGCGATTCCCTGTCGCTGACATGGGAATCCACAGGATCTGGTAAGAGGCTTTTTTGCACTTTCTCTGAATGACCCATTGGGACCCAGTTTCTCGGTTGGGAAGTCGCTGTATGATGCCAGGTGTTTTCTGACAACCATCAGACCATCACCACCCCTTGGAGTACTTATACCTCCTGTGCGGTTGGACATTCACATCCATCTATGGACGTTTGTGTTTCAAGGCACCTGTGGTTAATTAGTGATTTCTTTACTGTTTCACCATTATAAAGACCTATGTTCCTTTGTACATGCGCTGCATTTTTCCATATGCTCATTCCATCTATTTTCAGTGAGCCCAGCCTGCCTTTGACACCCCCCCCCCACCTTCGGCATGCGACCCAATGCCCCTATCACTGACGACTAAACCAATTATAAGCAGCGCTAGAGGTAAATAAGGTCAAAAATTTGAAAGTGCGATTGTGCTAACAAAAAAACATTGCAAACATAAATCCAATAAAAAATAATGTGTCAATGTGCAAATAATCAGCATATCAAAAAGTGTGTCTATAGGAATGTTTGACCATTCTTGCAGAAGCACATTTGTGAAGTCAGGCACTGATGTTGGACGAGAAGGCCTGGCTCGCAGTCTCCGCTCTAATTAATCCGAAAGGGGTTCTCTCAGGTTGAGGTCAGGACTCTGTGCAGGCCAGTCAAGTTACTCCACCCCAAACTCGCTCCATCCATGTCTTTATGGACCTTGATTTGTGCACTGGTGCAAATCGGTCGCTGGAGCAGGGATTATGATGTGAGATTGATTTTCAGAGGTTGGGCTTGGCCCCTTAGTTCCAGTGAAGGAACATCTTAAGGCGTCAGCAGACCAAGACATTTCGGACAATTTCATGCTCCCAACTTTGTGGGAACAGTTTGGGGATGGCCTCTTCCTGTTCTAACATGACTGAGCACCAGTGCACAAAGCAAGGTCCATAGAGACATGGATGAGTAAGTTTGGGGTGGAAGAGCATGACTGTCCTGCACACAGAGTCCTGATCTCAACCCAATACAACACCTTTGGGATGAATTAGAGCGTAGACTGTGAGCCAGGCCTTCTCGCCCAACATCAGTGCTTGATCTCACAAATGCGTTTCTGGAAGAATGGTCAAACATTCCCATAGACACACTCCTAAACCTTGTGGACGGCCTTCCCAGAAGAGTTGAAGCTGTTATAGCTGTAAAGGTTGGGCCAACTCGATATTGAACCCTACGGACTAAGACTGGGATGACAATAAAGTTCATGTGCGTGTAAAGGCAGGTGTCCCAATACTTTTGGTAATATAGTGTATTAGTGCCCTCTTACCCTGATCTAACCTATCCCGCCCTCCCCTTCCATAGATGCACACTTACCTTAATATGGGGGCTGTGGTTCCACTGTTTGTAGTAATGCCTGTGCATACAGCGGTATATACTTCTATGGGAGTGAAATCAATATTAAACCCGAAACCAAAAATGTCATATATTGAAGCTTACCGATCATTAGATGTGGTGGCTGCATTTGTTTTCTTTTCTTTGGCTTTCTTCCCTCTGTTTTCACCTGGTGATCCGGGTAGTAACACATCTCCTGTATAAGTGAGACACAACTCTGGAGGAATGAACACAGGACGCACCGCAGACAGCAGAATTGTCCATCTGGGGGTGAGGGTAGTGTTAAATGTATTAGCAGATTTAAATACACTAACACATTAAAGCTGAACTCCAGCTCACACTTTATGATCAGTTACAGCAAAGTTTTTTTCTTTCCTTTTGGGATAAAGGTTTTATGTGAAAAAAATAAAAGCTGATCATTTTAAGCACATTTGTCATTGGTAAATGGTTTGTCTCATCCATGTAAACTGATACATTTTACTGGAGAGCTTGAGCTTTTGAAAAACAACACACTTGTTGGCTGGATTATCAGATAAAAATAGAAGGAAGAAAGCCTAAAAAAAGAAAACTAATGCAGCCATCACATCTAAGAATTGGTAAGTTGCAATATAAGAAATGTTTGCTTTTTGGGTTTAATACGGCCTGAAACCCAAGGAGCAATTGGAGACAGTCCTATAGAAGTCTATGCGGTAGTAATGTGCAGGCGTGGTCAGGACGGTAAGACTTGCGATGCCACATGTAAACAAACAGCGAAACCCCTCTGACCATACACTTTACATTTTAATTGTACGATTTAGACAAATTTGTTTATTTGGAAATATCCAAATTAACCAAAAACCTGTTTAACAAATTTTTCCGAATATTCGTAAATTTGAATATTCGAAAATTCGAAAAAACAGAAATTCTAAAATTTGAAAATCCAAAAATTTGTAAATTCGAAAATCCGTACATTCGTAAATTTGTAAATTAAAATTTCGGTTTTCGTAAATTCGAAAACCTGGAAGTTTGAGAACTAGTAAATTCAGAAATTTGGAATCAAATAAATTTGAAAATCGGAAAATAAGAAGGAAAATTCAAAGAATGAATATCCAAAAATAAGAACGAAAATCTGAAAATTTAAAAAAACCGAAGATTCTAATTTTTCGGAATATTCGTAAATTTGGAAATTTGGCAAAACTCTAAATTCGAAAATCTGAAAACCCGAAAATTAGAAAATCTGAAATAACTAAAAATAACTATAACTAACTATTAAATTATAGGTATTGGAATTCCCTTTCAAATTTGGCTGTTAGTGAACGTAACCAATATGAATTCATCCGAAGTTACGAATTATCCAAAATAACGAATGAATAATAATAAATAATAATAAAAAAATGTTATTATTATTTATTATTAATTCATTCTGTTCCATTTGTTTAAATGCAGCATTCGTTATTTTGGATAACTTGGAACTTCGGATAAATTTGTATTCGTTACGTTCACTAACAGCCAAAAGGAAAGTCCAATACCTATAATTTAATAGTTAGTTATTATTTAGAATTTTCGGATTTTCGTTTTTTGAAAGTTTTTCTTTCTTATTTTTGAATTTCCTGAATTTTTGAGTTTCCGAATTTTCGGATGTTCGAATGTTCGAAGTTTCGAATTTACGAACTTTCGAATTAACAAATTTTTGAATGTTCGAATTTACGAATTTACGAATTTTCAAATTTATGTATTTAAGAATTTCGATCATAACGAATGACCCGAAGAACGAAAAAAATGAAAAAAAAATGAATGAAACAAAAACGAACACATTTTTCGGCAGTGCACATGTCTTTTACAATTTTTTTATAAAACCTCCTTTCGCCTAATAACACTTTATAACAAAAAGACAAACCTAAGTAATCCTTTGTGTATTTGTATCCAATCAGGCAGGCCCTTATACTACATAGTTATCGGTACATCTAAAGACAATCAAATTGTATAGTGTGTGGTCAACTTTAGGGTTCAGGGTAAGGGATTTTTTTTTTTCCTTCAAATAAAATGGAATTTCACTTTTTTTTTTCTAGAACTGAACTGTCCTCTTGGAATGTTGGTTGATAGATTTTGGGCTGGCTGGTTTGATCATTTTGATCAGAATTCATCTATAGAATAAAAGACTTTCCTGCCAATCTGGATGCAGAGATTGTACAGTTTGGACCAGATTTGGACACCGACAGAGAGCCCCCATTGGACAGAGATGCACCAATCACACACAGGCTTTAGGGAAAAAAAATGAACAGACTCACTGCGCTCAACCTGGGCAGTCCATGGAGACGGTGAGATTATTCAGTGCTGTGGCTACAGCTCCTGTCTGCCGTAATAGTAACTGTGCAATTGAAATCGGCACTCGATCCCTGGATCGCCGCTTCAATTATTTAATTGGTCACCAGATAAAAATGTCATTAATTGCCTCAGCGCTTATGCATTTTAATTATGAAACGCGAAGTACCGATGTAATACGTGGAATTTCAACTCACTTCCCCAGGCCATCATGGATCCACCCTCAGCCTGTGACTGGACAGCAAAAGGAGAAGCAGCACAGTGATGAGCTCATCTCTCCGTCACTCTCACTGCTCTCTCCTCCTATCAGCATGCTTCTTGAACTGAATGGCTCCTTGTGTTGCTTCTCCCAGTCTGAGCTCTACTGTGCAGGGACTGCAAAAGGCTTCTACAATTAAAACATATTTTATAAAAAGCAGATCTTGTATTTGTATTGTATTCTGTATGTTGTGTATTTTGTGTATATATAAATAGATAGATATATATATAGATAAATATCTATCTATATATATATATATAGATAGATATACAGTATATATATATATATATATATATATATATATATATATATATATATATATATATATAGAGAGAGAGAGATATAAAATGTGAGGGGTGTGGGGTGTACTCACTTTTTTGAGATACTGTATATACCGTATTTATCGGCGTATAACACGCACTTTTTCCCCTTAAAACCAGGGGAAAATCGCAGGTGTGTGTTATACGCCGATCCCCTGCGATCCCGACCTGTCACATTTTCAAAATCACCGACCGCAATTTGAAAATGACGCCGCCGGCGCCGAAATACACAGGGCCGGTCCTCGGCTCTTCCCGGCGGCTCTCGATCACTTTCGGCTCCACTCGTAGTCCCGAGCAGAGCTATCCGAACCTACTCGGCTAGGTTCGGATAGCTCCGCTCGGAACTACGAGTGGAGCCGAAAGTGAACGAGAGCCGCCGGAAAGAGCCGAGGACCGGCTCTGTGTATTTCAGCGCCGGCGGCGCCATTTTCAAATCGCGATCTGCGATTTTGAAGCCCAGAATGACTGGGATCACTGGGGCAAGGCTGCACTGGGGCAAGGCTGCACTGGGGCAAGGCTGCACTGATGGGCATTTAAATGTAAGTTTTTTTTTCCCTTCAACTTCCCTCCTAAAAGTTTTTTTTTTCCTTAAAATTCCCTCCTAAATTGGGGTGCGTGTTATACGCCGATAAATACGGTATATAGATATATATCTATATATATAGATCTATCTATCTATCGATCTATCTATATATATATATAGATCTATAGATATCTATAGATCTATATATATATATATATAGATCTATAGATCTATATATATAGATCTAGATAGATAGATAGATAGATAGATAGATAGATAGATACAGTATCTCACAAAAGTGAGTACACCCCTCACATTTTTGTAAATATTTTATTCTGTCTTTTGCTACAATGTAAAGTAGTGAGTGTACAGCTTGTATAACCACTTGCCGACTGCCACATGTACATATACGTCGGCAGAATGGCACGGCTGGGCAAATGGGCATACAGGTACGTCCCTTTGAATTGGCAGCTGTGCGGTCACGTGCACGCCGCCGGCGGCACACACGCGACCCTTCCGGGAGCTCCGTGAGTCGGATTGCTGGTCCCGCGGTATCGATCGCCGTGGGGATACCTGCGATCGTTTCACAGAGCTGAAGAACGGGGAGATGCTAATGTAAACAAGCATCTCCCCGTTCTGCCTAGTGACACTGACACTGATCTCTGTGATCGGGAGCTATGATTGGTGAAGTGCCGTTCGTAGCCCATCCCCCTAACAGTCAGAATCACTCCCTAGGACACACTTAACCCCTTCACTGCCAGTGTCATTTTTACAGTAATCAATGCAACTTTATAGCACCGATCCCTGTAAAAATGACAATGGTCCCAAAAATGTGTCAAAATTGTCCGATGTGTCCGCCATAATGTCGCAGTCACGATAAAAATTGCTGATTGCTGCCATTACTAATTTAAAAAAAATATTAATAAAAATGCCATAACACTACCCCCTATTTTGTAGACGCTATTACTACGCTATTACTTTTGCGCAAACCAATCAATAAATGCTTATTGAGATTTTTATTTTTTTTTACCAAAAATATGTAGAAGAATACGTATCGGCCTAAACTGGGGAAAAAAATGTTTTTTTATATATTTTTTTGGGGATAGTTATTATAGCAAAAAGTAAAAAAATGTGTTTTTTTTTTTCAAAATTTTGGCTCTATTTTTGTTTATAGCACAAAAATAAAAACTGCAGAGGTGATCAAATACCACCAAAAGAAAGCTCTATTTGTGGGAAAAAGAGGACGTCAATTTTGTTTGTGAGCCACGTCGCACGACCGCGCAATTGTCAGTTTAAACGACGCAATGCCGAATCACAAAAAGTGCTCTGGTCTTTCGCCAGCAAAATGGTCCGGGGCTTAAAGCGGGGGTCCACCTATCTATCGTTTTTTTTTTTTTTGGAGTTCATTCACAAACTTTTCTTCTTATGATTGTCTACTCACATGTTCTGTGTAATAAGTCCGCCTGTGTCCGATTTTGTTGTAAAGAATAACTTATAAAATTCACTGAAGGCGGTTTCCATCTTCATTGTGG
This sequence comes from Lithobates septentrionalis, assembly GCA_037952835.1. Lineage (NCBI taxonomy): Eukaryota > Metazoa > Chordata > Amphibia > Anura > Ranidae > Lithobates > Lithobates septentrionalis. Next base: position 58,404 of record JBBDGP010002930.1, on the reverse strand, counting down.
GCATTTGAAGCCCACAAGCATGTATTTCCTGGATGCTGTGATGTTGTGATGATGCTGTTGCACAATGCATGCTGGGAAGCCTGAGGCTAGCTCCCAGGGGACTGTGGGAGGTCTGGGAGAGGCTAGAAACACGCCTACTCCCATGGGAGGAAAACCAGGAAGTGCTAAGAAGATTAGAAAAAAAAAGGTAATTACGGCGATTTAAATTTTTTTTACACAGCATGTCAGCATCTAGGCAAGGAAGAGAATGCATAGAGATAATGTTCAAAATTTGGGTGGAACCCCACTTTAAGTGGATAACAATGTAAATTTGCTGTCCCTTCAAAATAACTCAGCACACAGCCATTAATGCCTAAACCGCTGGCAACAAAAGTGAGTGCACCCCTGAAGAATAAATTCAATATCTAATATTCTTGTATCTCAAGGGCGTTTCTGGATAAATAGCATTGATAAAAGTGTGAGTTTATTGTCACACAGTTGGCATCATAAATACAATGTAAAAAGTATAATAGTTCAGTTCAGTGTAGGTAAAATATATGAAATAGAATAAATAGTTATAAAGCTGTAATAAGCTTATGAAAGTATGTGCGCTTCATGGCTACTGCCTTCTGTCTCCATGCTGTCTCGTGTAACCAAAAAGAAGCAGGAAATGACGTTCTCAAGGCCCGTACACACGATCGGACTTTTTGACAACAAACATGCAAATTAGCTGTTTTGGAGCAACATCCGACCGTGTGTACGCTCCATCGGACAAACTTTTTCTGTTTCCATCAGACTTTTGTTGGCAGTGCGAACGGACAAACTTTCCGGCAACAAAAGTCCGATGGAGCAAAGTTCGATCGTGTGTACACAAAAGCATCAGACTTTTGTACAAACTACAGTACGCGGCCGCAAGAATGTTTCCAGCGTGAACCCATCGCGCTGGTTCTCGGCGACAGGGTACTGTACATCTCGCGCTGGCTGCAATAGGAAAAACACATTTTCCTATTGCAGCGAGCGCGAGAGGGAATTCCCCTCTGGGGGCATGCCAGGCCCTTATGTCTGGTATGGATTTTAAGGGGAACCCCCTACTCCGAAAGAAATCCATACCAGACCCTTATCCAAGCACGCAGCCCGGCCGGTCAGGAAAGGGGGTGGGGATGAGCGAGTGCCCCCCCTCCTGAGCCGCATGCCCTCAACATGGGGGGTGGGTGCTTTGGAGGAGGGCGCACCCTGTCTCAGCCCCCCACAGCACTGCCTACCTTCACAGCCCCCACAGCACTGTCTACCTTCACAGCCCCCCACAACACTGTCACAGCCCTCCACAGCACTGCCTACCTTCACAGCCCCCCACAGCACTGCCTACCTTCACAGCCCCCCACAGCACTGCCTACCTTCACAGCCCCCCCCCCCCCCCGCAGCACTGTCACAGCCCTCCACAACACTGCCTACCTTCACAGCCCCCCACAGCACTGCCTACCTTCACAGCCCCCCACAGCACTGTCACAGCCCTCCACAGCACTGCCTACCTTCACAGCCCCCCACAGCACTGCCTACCTTCACAGCCCCCCCCCCCCCGCAGCACTGTCACAGCCCTCCACAACACTGCCTACCTTCACAGCCCCCCACAGCACTGCCTACCTTCACAGCCCCCCACAACACTGTCACAGCCCTCCACAGCACTGCCTACCTTCACAGCCCCCCACAGCACTGTCACAGTCCACCAAAGCACTGCCACCGCCCTCCACAGCACTGCCTACCTTCACAGCCCCCCACAGCACTGCCTACCTTCACAACCCCCCACAGCACTGCCTACCTTCACAGCCCCCCACAGCACTGTCACAGCCCCCCACAGCACTGTCACAGTCCCCCACAGCACTGTCACAGTCCACCACAGCACTGCCTACCTTCACAGCCCCCCACAGCACTGCCTACCTTGCCTCCTAAACATTAAAAAGCTGTAATGTAATGCGACAAATTTAAACATGTAACAATTTAAATTCAGTGTATCCCAATTTGGCTGCAAAAGTGGAAATGCACATTAAGCAGAAACAGTATCACTTGTAACCATCAGGTGGCACTCTTATTCAAACTAAATAAAAGAAAGGTCTGGTGTCACCAGTAACCCACCTCCATCTCTAATAATACAATAGAAACATGGATGTCGCCCTCGGGACTTTGAATGAGGTGTGCACAATTGGCCGATGAAATTGACAAATGTAAATACAGTAAAATATTTATTACAGAAATAGTCACACATAAAAAAAGTAACATACAAAGGCAAAACCGATACAATGTTGCACATAGTTAGGAATTGCATTGCATTTAAAGTACATGAGGATACATGACATCTATTACATCTGACGCATTTTTCGCAAGATGTGGCTCGCTCTTCAGGGGTGGATGCATGTGGGATATATCTTGAAATGAATAATCAAAAAGTAATGTAACACATGAATAAATGGTAAGAGGGGCCTCACAGAAAAAAAAGGAAAGATCCCATACTCACCAATCGGCAAGGCCTAGGTCATAGCTCCCAACTGTCCCTGATTTTGAGGGACTGTCCCTGATTTGGAGCAATGTCCCTCTATCCCTCTTTCCTCCTCATTTGTCCCTCATTTTGGTCTGATCTATATAGATGTATATAAAATGCACTTTTTATCTTTGAAAAAGTGTTTTCCAGCACTAAACATTTCATCTGATTTCTAAATTGCTGCATTTGTAAATTCCAAAAGCCAATATAAAGGAAAAGTAGTGGTAAAAAAAAAGCACTTGTGGGTTTAACGTACCTTGTTTTTTTATACGATTCTCCTTTAAGGGGGCGTGGCAAGGGGTGTTTCCTATGCCTGCATACTTTTACTGATAGGTGTCCCTCATTCCCATCTCAAAAAGTTGGGAGGTATGGCCTAGGTGCCTGTGGCAATGTTCACCGAGGATGGCAGCAATATATACTTGGGAAGGGAGCTGAGAAGTGGTGCCAACCAAAACCCGACCAAGGAACAATGGGAAGGTGGACATGGCATGGATAGAAATAAGTGACTTTGGAGATCCTAAATAATCCTTTCAGGTGGCAGCTAAAATGTAATGTGATATGTATAGAATCAAACATTGCTAAATTAGCAAAATAGTAACAGAGTATATGATAGAATGCATAAATACATGTATAAACCAACCTGTTGTGATGGTAAAACGGATAAGGCCAAGCAAATGTGTGCAATACTGCCAATATGTGAAAAGGGATGTCAGTAAAGGCAATCCCTGAAAGAAAAAAGAGAAAGGTGAAAAAATGTAAATATGAGAAATATAGAAAGCATGACCAAGCATAGAGAAATGCTCAATCTGGAGGATAAAGATGTCTACCCTTGTAGGATCAGAATGAGCTGTCCCATGTGAGGTTCATTCTGCTGCTGCAAGCCATTGATCCTACACAGGTCCGGCCATGAGGAGATAATTCAGAAAATCATCCGGATTATTCTCCCGGAGCTCCCGCAGCAAAGGCATATGACATAATTGGTCACCATTAATAAAGCAACCACTTTTTGGTCCAAGAACTCCTCCTCCTCCTGGACTGGACTTGGGTCAAAGCAATAATTCCAAGGCCAATAATAAATAACACGTTATCTCCTCCGAATCTGCAACATGGCTGGTTGACGAACGACTGTTCAGAAACAAACTGAAAAGCGCAAAATGAAAAGTGCGAAATGAAAAGTGCGAAATGAAAAGTGCAAATAAAAACTCACCAACCTTCTACTAACACGAAATTAGCAGAAGGAGCCCAAAGGGTGGCGCCTGACAATTGAACTTCCTCTTTTTCGTCTCGTAGTATGTCTAGTACGTCACTGCGTTCGTGTTTGTTGGCTGACAATTGTGTACCGTTTGTATGCAAGACAAAATCCAGGCACACGCCTTCGGACAAAAGTCCAAGGTTTTGTCTGCAGAAAATCTGATCGTGTGTACGAGGCTAAAGTCCCAAGGGCGACATCCATGTTTCTATTGTCTTATTCAAACTAAAACTGGATTTTGTCTGTGCGATGTCCTGTGCATATACTAAAAGTAAGAACTCAATAATTTCAGTAACCTTCATGTATCTCTACACTACATGTATTCTCATCATTCATAGAGACTCTGTGTTTAGTTGAGCGTGTGTGTGTTTTGTAAGTTCAGATTCTGCATCTTCCACACATTCTGTAAGAGTGATGCAGTTATTAAAATAACCACAAGATGTCAGTAAAGTATCAGAAATTTGGTACATTTTTTTTTTAGTATTCTTTTACACAACAAATAATGCAGTGGCTAAAAATCACCACTAGAGGGCAGCAAGACACAAGCAATCTTCTCAGAATGCACAATCTATATCTATCTATCTATCTATCTATCTATCTATCTATCTATCTATCTATCTATCTATCTATCTATCTATCTATCTATCTATCTATCTATCTATCTATCTATCTATCTATCTATCTATCTATCTATCTATCTATCTATCTATCTATCTATCTATCTATCTATCTATCTATCTATCTATCTATCTATCTATCTATCTATCTATCTATCTATCTATCTATCTATCTATCTATCTATCTATCCTGGGGGAACATTTATTGATTCTGATGCATAGCAAGGCAGTGCTAAACAAGAGCAGTGAGACAAATGTACTACAAGGTTACAGCTTCAGTCACACATTCCTACTCTGGACTATATAAAACTTGACCCTGACTTCTTAATTAGGCCTTTGTGTAGAACAGGGTCTCTCAACTGGGGTTCTGCCACAATTCACCATTGTGGTGGATGTACAGGTGCATCTAAAAAAAAATTGAATATCATCAAAAAGTTAATTTATTTCAGTAATTCAATTCAAAAAAATGAAACTCATATATTATATAGAGTCATTACACACAGAGTGATATAGTTCAAGCATTTCTTTCTTTTAATTTTGATGATTATGGCTTACAGCTAGTGAAAACCCAAAATTCAGTATCTCAGAAAATTTGAATATTACATAAGACCAATAAAAAAAAAGGATTTTTAATACAGAAATGTTGGCTTACTGAAAAGTATGTCCATGTACAGTATAGTATGGACTCAGTATATGGTCGGGGCTCCTTTTGCATGAATTACTGCATCAATGTGGCGTGGCATGGAGATCAGCCTGTGGCACTGCTGAGGTGTTATGGAAGCCCAGTCTGCTTTGATAGCGGCCTTCAGCTCGTCTGCATTGTTGAGTCTGGTGTCTCATCTTCCTCTTGACAATACCCCACAGATTCTCTATGGGGTTTAGGTCAGGAGAGTTTGCTGGCCAATCAAGCACAGTTATACCATGATCATTAAACCAGGTATTGGTACTTTTGGCAGTGTGGGCAGGTGCCAAGTCCTCCTGGAAAATGAAATCAGCATCTCCATAAAGCTGGTCAGCACAGGGAAGCATGAAATGCTCTAGAATTTCCTGGTAGAAGGCTGCGCTGACTTTGGACTTGATAAAACACAGTGGACCAATACCAGCAGATGACATGGCTCCACAAATCATAATGGACTGTGGAAACTTCACACTGGACCTCATGCAACTTGGATTCTGTGCCTCTCCACTCTTCCTCCAGACTCTGGGACCTTGATTTCCAAATGAAATGCAAAATTTACTTTCATCCGAAAAGAGGACTTTGGACCACTGAGCAACAGTCCAGTCCTTTTTCTCCTTAGCCCAGGTAAGATGCTTCTGATGTTGTCTCTGGTTCAGGAGTGGCTTGACACAAGGAATGTGACAGTTGTGGCCCATGTCCTGGATATGTCTGTGTGTGGTGGCTCTTGAAGCACTGACTATCCACAGTCCACTCCTTGTGAATCTCCCCCAAATTGAATGGACTTTGCTTCACAATCCTCTCAAGGCTGCGGTTATCCCTGTTACTTGTGTACCTTTTTCTACCACACTTTTTCCTTACACTCAACCTTTCATTAACCACTTGACGACCGCCTCACGCCGATGTACGTCGGCAAAGTGGCACGGACAGGCAAAATCACGTACAGTGTACGTGATTTGCCTTCCGCGGGTGGGGGGTCCGATCGGACCCCCCCCCGGTGCCCGAGGCGGTCGTCTTTTGTCCAGCGGCGATCGGTGATGAGGGGGAGACCATCCGTTCGTGGCCCCCCCCTCGCGATCGCCGCCGGCCAATGAGAATCTTCCTTTGCTGCTGTATGCTAAACAGCAGCAAAGGAAATGATGTCATCTCCCCTCGGGTCGGTATTTTCCGTTCCGGCCCGAGGAGAGAAGACATCAATGTGAGTGCACAACACACACACACACAGTAGAACATGCCAGGCACACAAAACACCCCGATCCCCCCCCCGATCGCCCCCCGATCCCCCCCCAATCACCCCCCCCCCCCTGTCACAAACTGACACCAGCAGTTTTTTTTTTTTTTTTTTTTTTTTTTTTTTTCTGATTACTGCATGGTGTCAGTTTGTGACAGTTAGTGTTGGGACAGATACTGTTACCCCCCTGTAGGTCTAGGGTACCCCCCTAACCCCCCCTAATAAAGTTTTAACCCCTTGATCACCCCCCCTCACCAGTGTCACTAAGCGATCATTTTTCTGATCGCTGTATTAGTGTCGCTGGTGACGCTAGTTAGTGAGGTAAATATTTAGGTTCGCCGTCAGCGTTTTATAGCGTCAGGGACCCCCCTATACTATCTGATAAATGTTTTAACCCCTTGATTGCCCCCTAGTTAACCCTTTCACCACTGATCACCGTATAACCGTTACGGTTGACGCTGGTTAGTTTGTTTATTTTTTATAGTGTCAGGGCACCCGCCGTTTATTACCGAATAAAGGTTTAGCCCCCCGATCGCCCGGCGGTGATATGCGTCGCCCCAGGCAGCGTCAGATTAGCGCCAGTACCGCTAACACCCACGCACGCAGCATGCGCCTCCCTTAGTGGTATAGTATCTGATCGGATCAATATCTGATCCGATCAGATACTATACTAGCGTCCCCAGCAGTTTAGGGTTCCCAAAAACGCAGTGTTAGCGGGATCAGCCCAGATACCTGCTAGCACCTGCGTTTTGCGCCTCCGCCCAGCCCACCCAAGTGCAGTATCGATCGATCACTGTCACTTACAAAACACTAAACGCATAACTGCAGCGTTCACAGAGTCATGCCTGATCCCTGCGATCGCTAACAGTTTTTTTGGTAGCATTTTGGTGAACTGGCAAGCACCAGCCCCAGGCGTCAGGTTAGCGCCAGTACCGCTAACACCCACGCACGCAGCATACGCCTCCCTTAGTGGTATAGTATCTGAACGGATCAATATCTGATCCGATCAGATCTATACTAGCGTCCCCAGCAGTTTAGGGTTCCCAAAAACGCAGTGTTAGCGGGATCAGCCCAGATACCTGCTAGCACCTGCGTTTTGCGCCTCCGCCCGGCCCAGCCCACCCAAGTGCAGTATCGATCGATCACTGACACTTACAAAACACTAAACGCATAACTGCAGCGTTCACAGAGTCATGCCTGATCCCTGCGATCGCTAACAGTTTTTTTGGTAGTATTTTGGTGAACTGGCAAGCACCAGCCCCAGGCAGCGTCAGATTAGCGCCAGTACCGCTAACACCCACGCACGCAGCATACGCCTCCCTTAGTGGTATAGTATCTGATCGCATCAATATCTGATCCGATCAGATCTATACTAGCGTCACCAGCAGTTTAGGGTTCCCAAAAACGCAGTGTTAGCGGGATCAGCCCAGATACCTGCTAGCACCTGCGTTTTGCCCCTCCGCCCGGCCCAGCCCACCCAAGTGCAGTATCGATCGATCACTGTCACTTACAAAACACTAAAAGCATAACTGCAGCGTTCGCAGAGTCAGGCCTGATCCCTGCGATCGCTAACAGTTTTTTGGTAGCGTTTTGGTGAACTGGCAAGCGCCAGCGGCCTAGTACACCCCGGTCGTAGTCAAACCAGCACTGCAGTAACACGTGGTGACGTGGCGAGTCCCATAAGTGCAGTTCAAGCTGGCGAGATGGCAAGCACAAGTAGTGTCCCGCTGCCACCAGAAAGACAAACACAGGCCCGTCGTGCCCATAATGCCCTTCCTGCTGCATTCGCCAATCCTAATTGGGAACCCACCGCTTCTGCAGCGCCCGTACTTCCCCCATTCACATCCCCAACCAAATGCAGTCGGCTGCATGAGAGGCATTTTTATGTCCTCCCGAGTACCCCTACCCAGCGAACGCCCCCAAAAAGATGTTGTGTCTGCAGCTAGCGCGGATATAGGCGTGACACCCGCTATTATTGTCCCTCCTGTCCTGACAATCCTGGTCTTTGCATTGGTGAATGTTTTGAACGCTACCATTCACTAGTTGAGTATTAGCGTAGGGTACAGCATTGCACAGACTAGGCGCACTTTCACAGGGTCTCCCAAAATGCCATCGCATTTTGAGAGACCCGAACCTGGAACCGGGTACCGTTATAAAAGTTAGTTACAAAAAAAGTGTAAAAAAAAAAAAAATATGAAATAAAAAAAAATAGTTGTTTTATTGTTCTCTCTCTCTCTATTCTCTCTCTCTATTGTTCTGCTCTTTTTTACTGTATTCTATTCTGCAATGTTTTATTGTTATTGTTATTATGTTTTATCATGTTTGTTTTTCAGGTGTGTAATTATTTACACTTTACTGTGCTTTATTGTTAACCATTGTTAACCATTTTTTTGTCTTCAGGTACGCCATTCACGACTTTGAGTGGTTATACCAGAATGATGCCTGCAGGTTTAGGTATCATCTTGGTATCATTCTTTTCAGCCAGCGGTCGGCTTTCATGTAAAAGCAATCCTAGCGGCTAATTAGCCTCTAGACTGCTTTTACAAGCCGTGGGAGGGAATGCCCCCCCCCCCCCCCCACCGTCTTCTGTGTTTTTCTCTGGCTCTCCTGTCTCAACAGGGAACCTGAGAATGCAGCCGGTGATTCAGCCAGCTGACCATAGAGCTGATCAGAGACCAGAGTGGCTCCAAACATCTCTATGGCCTAAGAAACCGGAAGCTACGAGTATTTCATGACTTAGATTTCGCCGGATGTAAATAGCGCCATTGGGAAATTGGGGAAGCATTTTATCACACCGATCTTGGTGTGGTCAGATGCTTTGAGGGCAGAGGAGAGATCTAGGGTCTAATAGACCACAATTTTTTCAAAAAAGAGTACCTGTCACTACCTATTGCTATCATAGGGGATATTTACATTCCCCGAGATAACAATAAAAATGATTAAAAAAAAAAATATGAAAGGAACAGTTTAAAAGTAAGATTAAAAAAGCAAAAAAATAATAAAGAAAAAAAAACAAAAAAAAAAACACCCCTGTCGCCCCTGCTCTCGCGCTAAGGCGAACGCAAGCGGCGGTCTGTCGTCAAACGTAAACAGCAATTGCACCATGCATGTGAGGTATCACCGCGAAGGCCAGATCGAGTGCAGTAATTTTTCCAGTAGACCTCCTCTGTAAATCTAAAGTGGTAACCTGTAAAGGCTTTTGAAGGCTTTTAAACATGTATTTATTTTGTTGCCACTGCACGTTTGTGCGCAATTTTAAAGCATGTCATGTTTGGTATCCATGTACTCGGCCTAAGATCATCTTTTTTATTTCATCAAACATTTGGGCAATATAGCGTGTTTTAGTGCATTAAAATTAAAAAAAGTGTGTTTTTTCCCCAAAAAATGCGTTTGAAAAATCGCTGCGCAATTACTGTGTGAAAAAAAAAAATGAAACACCCACCATTTTAATCTGTAGGGCATTTGCTTTAAAAAAATATATAATGTTTGGGGGTTCAAAGTAATTTTTTTGCAAAAAAAAAAAACTTTTTCATGTAAACAATAAGTGTCAGAAAGGGCTTTGTCTTCAAGTGGTTAGAAGAGTGGGTGATGTGTGACATAAGCTTCTAAATGTTGTGCATAAAATGCCAGGACAGTTCAAAACCCCCCCAAATGACCCCATTTTGGAAAGTAGACACCCCAAGCTATTTGCTGAGAGGCATGTCGAGTCCATGGAATATTTTATATTGCGACACAAGTTGCGGGAAAGAGACAAATTTATTTATTTTTTTTTTTTTTTTGCACAAAGTTGTCACTAAATGATATATTGCTCAAACATGCCATGGAAATATGTGAAATTACACCCCAAAATACATTCTGCTGCTTCTCCTGAGTACGGGGATACCACATGCGTGAGACTTTTTGGGAGCCTAGCCGCGTACGGGACCCCGAAAACCAAGCACCGCCTTCAGGCTTTCTAAGGGCGTGAATTTTTGATTTCACTCTTCACTGCCTATCACAGTTTCGGAGGCCATGGAATGCCCAGGTGGCACAAAACCCCCCCAAATGACCCCATTTTGGAAAGTAGACACCCCAAGCTATTTGCTGAGAGGTATAGTGAGTATTTTGCAGACCTCACTTTTTGTCACAAAGTTTTGAAAATTGAAAAAAGAAAAAAAAAAATGTTTTTTCTTGTCTTTCTTCATTTTCAAAAACAAATGAGAGCTGCAAAATACTCACCATGCCTCTCAGCAAATAGCTTGGGGTGTCTACTTTCCAAAATGGGGTCATTTGGGGGGGTTTTGTGCCACCTGGGCATTCCATGGCCTCCGAAACTGTGATAGGCAGTAAAGAGTGAAATCAAAAATTTTCACCCTTAGAAATCCTGAAGGCAGTGATTGGTTTTCGGGGTCCAGTACGCGGCTAGGCTCCCAAAAAGTCCCACACATGTGGTATCCCCATACTCAGGAGAAGCAGCTAAATGTATTTTGGGGTGCAATTCCACATATGCCCATGGCCTGTGTGAGCAATATATCATTTAGTGACAACTTTATGAAAAAAAAAAAAAAAAAAAAAATAAAAGTGTCACTTTCCCGCAACTTGTGTCAAAATATAAAATATTCCATGGACTCAATATGCCTCTCAGCAAATAGCTTGGGGTGTCTACTTTCCAAAATGGGGTCATTTTGGGGGGTTTTGTGCCATCTTGGCATTCCATGGCCTCCGAAACTGTGATAGGCAGTGAAGAGTGAAAGCAAAAATTTACACCCTTAGAAATCCTGAAGGCGGTGATTGGTTTTCGGGGCCCCGTACGCGGCTAGGCTCCCAAAAAGTCCCACACATGTGGTATCCCCGTACTCAGGAGAAGCAGCTAAATGTATTTTGGGGTGCAATTCCACATAGGCCCATGGCCTGTGTGAGCAATATATCATTTAGTGACCACTTTTTGTAAATATTTTTTTTTTTTTTTTTTTTTGTCATTTTTCAATCACTTGGGACAAAAAAAATAAATATTCAATGGGTTCAACATGCCTCTCAGCAATTTCCTTGGGGTGTCTACTTTCCAAAATGGGGTCATTTGGGGGGCTTTTGTACTGCCCTGCCATTTTAGCACCTCAAGAAATGACATAGGCAGTCATAAACTAAAAGCTGTGTAAATTCCAGAAAATGTACCCTAGTTTGTAGACGCTATAACTTTTGCGCAAACCAATAAATATACGCTTATTGACATTTTTTTTACCAAAGACATGTGGCCGAATACATTTTGGCCTAAATGTATGACTAAAATTTAGTTTATTGGATTTTTTTTAGAACAAAAAGTAGAAAATATCATTTTTTTTCAAAATTTTCGGTCTTTTTCCGTTTATAGCGCAAAAAATAAAAACCGCAGAGGTGATCAAATACCATCAAAAGAAAGCTCTATTTGTGGGAAGAAAAGGACGCAAATTTCGTTTGGGTACAGCATTGCATGACCGCGCAATTAGCAGTTAAAGCGACGCAGTGCCAAATTGGAAAAAGACCTCTGGTCCTTAGGCAGCATAAAGGTCCGGGGCTCAAGTGGTTAATATGCTTGGATACAGCACTCTGTGAACAGCCAGCATCTTTAGCAATGACCTTTTGTGATTTGCCCTTCTTGTGGAGGTTGTCAATGTCTTCTGGACAACTGTCAAGTCAGCAGTCTTCTCCATGATTGTGTAACCTACTGAACCAGACTGAGAGACCATTTAACCACTTACACCCTCTTCCTGCCCAGGCCATTTTTCAGCTTTCAGCGCTGTCGCAATTTGAATGACAATTGCGCGGTCATGCTACACTGTACCCAGATGAAATTTTTATCATTTTCTTCACACAAATAGAGCTTTCTTTTGGTGGTATTTAATCACTGCTGGGTTTTTTATATTTTACTAAAAAAAAGACCAAAAAATGTGAAAAAAAATTGTTTCTGTCAGTAAATTTTGTAATTAAGTAATTTTTCTCCTTCACTGATGTGCGCTGATGAGGCGGCACTGATGGGCATTGATAGGTTGAACTGGTGGGCATTGATGAGGTGGCACTTATGGGCACTGATTAGGTGGCACTGATGAGGAGGCACTAATATGCCCCACTTATGGACACTGATAGGTGGCGCTGATATGTGGCACTGATGAGCACTGATAGGCGGCACTGATGGGCACTGTTAGGTGACACTGATGGGCACTAATAGGTGGCACTGATGGGCACTGATAGGTGGCACAGATAGACAGTACTGATGGGCACTGATGAGCATTGATGGGTGGCACTGATGGGCAACACTGATGGGCACTGATGAACAGCAGTGATGGGCATTGATGGGCAGCACTGATAGGCGGGACTGATAGCCAGCACGGACTGGCATCACTAATGGGCACTGATTAGTGGCACTTGTGGGCAGTGGTGGGCACTGATTGCTGTCAGTGGTGGGCACTGATTGCTGGCACTGGTGGGCAATCATCGCTGGCACTGATTTGTGGCACTGGTGTCGCTATTGTAATCAGGGCACTGATGATCAGAATGAGAGCCGCACCGCCCCGCCATCATTTGATGGTGGGCGGGCGGCAACTAGTTAAAGGCTCAGGAAACCTTTACAGGTGTTTTCAGTTAATTCGCTGATTGGAGTGGGACACCATGAGTCTAAAATATTCAACTTTTTCACAATATTCTAATTTTCTGAGATACTGAATTTTGGGTTTTCACTAGCTGTAAGCCATAATGATCTAAATTAAAAGAAAGAAATGCTTGAAGTATATAACCCTGTGAGTAATGAATCTATGTAATATATGAGTTTCACTTTTTGAATTGAATTATTGAAATACTTTTTGAGATGCACCTTTATATCCGGCCGGTATATCTAGCTTCTGATGTAACTGAAGAGAAAGGCATGGGGTGAGAGGAGTGGCGTACACAGGCATCAGCATGGGACAGAGCAGTAAGGATTATTGGTACTGTACTCTATACTTTAATGTATACTTGGTGCACTTCTGTCAGAAGATCAACATAACCATCATTTTATAAATGGGCTGCCATCTTTATACACTTTGAAAACACATCAGATCTCGCGGGGAAAAATCTTATTCTGGATATCTATCCTGATATGGACGGGTTAATGTGTTAGGAATGCAAGGATGCCACATTGTTTGATGGAAATTAAAATGATCAACCTACAGAGAGCTGAATTCAAAGACATCCCAAAAATCAAAGTGAAAAAATGATTCAGTAGGCTCGTCCATTTTTCTGAAATTTCATTGCAGCAACTCAAAATGGTCCTCGGTAGTTTGTATGGCCCCCCTATGTGCTTGTATGCATGCCTGACAACGTCGGGGCATACTCCTAATGAGACGACGGACGGTGTCCTGGGGTATTTCCTCCCAGATCTGGACATCACTGAGCTCCTGAACAGACTGAGGTGCAACCTGGCGGTGTCGGATGGACTGAAACATAATGGCCCAGAGGTGTTCTATTGGATTTAGGTCAGGCAAGCGTGGGCGGCCATTCAATCGTATCAATTCCTTCATCCTCCGGGAACTGGCTGCATACTCTCACCACATGAGGTTGGGTATTGTCATGCACCAGCAGGGACCCAGACCCACCGCACCAGCGTAGGGTCTGACAATGGGTCCAAGGATTTCTTCCTGATACCTAATGACAGTCAGGGTGCCATTGTCTAGTCTGTAGAGGTCTGTGGGTCCCTCCATGGATATGCCTCCCCAGACCATCACCGACCCACCATCAAACCGGTCATGCTGAATGATGTTACAGGCATCATAACGTTCTCCATGACTTCTCCAGACCCTTTCACATCTGTCACATGCTTAGAATGAACCTGCTCTCATCTGTGAAAAGCACAGGGTGCCAGTGGCAGACCTGCCAGTTCTGGTGTTCAATGGCAAATGCCAATCGAGCTCCACTGTGCCAGGCAGTGAGCTCAGGGCCCACTAGAGGACATCGGGCCCTCAGGCCACCCTCATGAAGTTTGTTTCTGATTGTTTGGTCAGAGAAATTCACACCAGTGGCCTGCTGGAAGTCATTTTGTAGGGCTCTGGCAGTGCCCATCCTGTTCCTCCTTGCCCAAAGAAGCAGATACCGGTCCTGCTGATGGGTTAAGGACCTTCTACGGTCCTACCCAGCTCTCCTAGAGTAACTGCCTGTCTCCGGGTATCTCCTTTATGCTCTTGAGTGCTGGGAGACACTGCAAACCTTCTGGCAATGGCACGTATTGATGTGCCATCCTGGAGGAGTTGGACGGCCTGTGCAACCTCTATAGGGTCCTCATGCCTCATTGCCTCATTGCCTTATGCTACCAGTAGTGACACTGACCCTAGCCAAATGCAAAACCAGTGAAAAACAGTCAGAAAAGATGAGTAGGGAAAAAAAATGTCAGTGGCCTCCACCGATAAAACCATTCCTGTTTTGGAGGTTGTCTCATTGTTGCCCATCTAGTGTACATGTTGTTACATGAAAAAAGACACAAGTCCATCTAGTTCAACCATAAAATAAATAAAAAACAATATCAAACAATCCCATATACCCAATCCTATACCCAAAGTTGATCCAGAGAAAGGCGAAAAACCCCAGCAAAGCATGATCCAATTTGCTACAGCAGGGGAAAAAAATCCTTCCTGATCCCCTGAGAGGCAATCGGATTTTCCCTGGATCAACTTTACCTATAAGTGTCAGTACCCAGTTATATTGTGTGTACGTAGGAAAGAATCCAGGCCTTTTTAAAGCAATCAACTGAACTGGCCAGAACCACCTCTGGAGGGAGTCTATTCCACATTTTCACAGCTCTCACTGTGAAGAAACCTTTCTGTATTTGGAGATGAAATCTCTTTTCGTCTAGATGTAAAGAGTGCCCCCATGTCCTCTGTGTTGACCGTAAAGTGAAAAAAATAACACCCCTTATATGGACCCCTTATATATTTGTACATGGTGATCATGGTGATCATATCCCCCCCTTAATCTCCTCTTCTCAGGAGAGAAAAAAATTCAGTTCCTCTAATATTTCCTAATAACTGAGCTCCTCCATGCCTCTTATCAGTTTGGTTGCCCTTCTCTGCACTTTCTCCAGTTCTCCGATGTCCTTTTTGAGAACTGGTGCCCAAAACTGAACTGCACATTCCATCATTTCTTTAACACCAAAGCAGCTGAAATGGATTAAAAACCCTCTCTGGTACTTAACTGATAGGTGCATCTGCACTTGAAGAGTGCACAGGCTATTTGTCTTTAGCAAATCCACCCCACTATGTCTCTTCTGTAATAGAGTATGCTTACCTTTTCGCTGCCAGAGACGTTTTTGCTTTTTTTTTATTTTTTTATTTATTTTTTTTAGCACACATGTTTAAAAAAAATGTTAGGCCTGAAGATTACACAAACTCCCCAAGCATTATAAATTTTCTGAAAGCAGACACCCTAGCCTCAAAAATAAAATAGTGGTAGTTCCAATTTTTTTTATGTCACACGTTATTGCCGCAAAATTTCAGTAAATACGAAATTAGGGGCCATGTGAAACAAAAAACATAACTCCAAGGCTAGAGGACCATAATGAATTGGAAGAAATTATCTAGGTGTGGCTCATGCCCAAGAATGAAATCAAAGAGAGGTAAATGCTTATATACGCTGATGGTGCTAATGAAAGGAGAATGTCCCCAGAAAAACCCTTTGTGCTTCAATTATGACTCAAAAGTAGAAAACATCAAAAGGCTACCCAAAAGGATTATGATCTATCTGGCACAGAGGCTGTAGTTGGGTCAGCCAACTATTTGGACTACATTTTATCATATTTCTTCGGACAACTCCTATTAACATAGGTATCCTTGTACAGAGGCAGGTTAACATTAACCAAATGTTTCCAGAGTGCAAGGGAAGGAGGAGTAGCCTTGTTCCACTACATAGTTATAGGTTTACGGGCATAGAAAAGGAGCAAACTAAGCATGGTCCTCTCTGCAACCTTAGGAAGCAACTCCTCCACCAGACCTAATAAACAGAGACTCACAGTAGGCACCGTGACCAGGGGGCAGTCATAATCTTTTAATGAGTTCAATTTCTCACTTGTCATGAAAAGAAGATGAAGATCTCATTTGTCCTCTAACAGCACCTCTATGCTAAGCTACAGTAACTCAGCAGACTCAGCATAGAGGTGCCTGTAAACAAATCCACAATGTAGTGCTGGCAGCAGAGCTCACCTCCAGGAACTTCCACACGGCTCTCTCTGCTCAGCAGCTGCACACATCTCCCTCTTCCAGACGAGCATGATCTCAGGGAAAAGGCACCTCCCCATCCCGCCCACTCAGGCAGCAGCCTGCAGGAGGGAGGCTGAACAACTGCAGGGGGCAGTACAGGGGGTGGAGAGTGCAGTCCCGAGGTTTCTAAGCAATAATTCATGCTTAGAATGGCCGCAGATCTGGTTACCCGGGGAGCGCCCAGCCTCAGTCTTCAATATTTTCTCGGGGGGTGCAATTGCCCCGTTGCCCCCCCCCCCCCTCGGATCCGCCCCTGGGCACCAGTGAGGTCTTAGCAATAGAGTTGATAGTAGAGAGCACCTCCTCTAAGGATTTGGCAATTGCAAGGCAACTCCAAAAAATATGTAAAAAAATCACCAGGGGAATGGTCACACTGCCAGCATTCTTGAGAATGCTGAAGGGTCCACTCTATGCAATCTGTACGGGGTAAAGTAAGCTCTATGCACAATTTTGAATTGAATGCGCTTGTCTCTTAGGGAGACCAGGTGGCGAAATAGTAGGTCCTAGATGTCCTCTCAGTCTTCATCATCTAGTTCTGGTATATCCCATAGCCACTTCTGTCGGAGGGTACAGAGGTCAGGTAGGGAGACCAGAAGGAGATGATTATATAACACAGAAGTAAGGTTCTCCGAGCATTTGGTCCGGATCAAATTTTCCAAGTCTGATAGTTTCAACATCAAGGAAGCACTAGGAAATTGGCTACCAAAGGCATGGAACAACTGGAAATATCTGAATAGGTTAGAAGCTGGAACATTATAATCAGCGGAAAGTAATGCAAAGCACCGCAAGGAACAATTAGCAGCTATTTGGGAAACGAGTATAATTTTGCATTTTGCCCAGACTTGTAAATTCGGCAAGGTATAAAAATGTGGTAAAGTTGGACTATACCACAGTAAATTAACCAGGGATATAGTATTATGTGGTATATCTTCGTGGGCTAGACCCACTTACCATGCCTTAGGAGTAATAATCATGGATGGTGTCAAGGGGTAAGGGGGCTTTGGGACCACGGAAAAGAAGATGTTGCAGGGTCTCTAGGGAATTTAATACTGCCGCTTTTACAATCGTAGAGGTGTTGTACCAGCCAGGGTACAGCCACCATTTAGCTGTTACCAGCTGTGATGCTAGGTAGTATTTGTAGCAGTCTGGAAGAGCTAAACCTCCCCTAGAGGCAGTGGCGGCCAGTGGTAATTTTTTTTTTTGGGGGGGCAAACAGTAAACCCCCCCACCAGTCGGTCGGGCGGGTCTGGTGCACTTTGCACATTCACTGTTGTAACACCTGGGTGGGCTCCTGGCGCAATGCTCTGCACCACAAGCCCACCTTATTTTGAAGCCTAATAGAGCCTCTGGCTCTAATCAGGTGCTTCAAACCCCCCCCCCCCCCCGTCACTGTACTGTAATTCACGTGCCTGGCATCCTGAAAGGGGCCGGACGCATGAATAGGGGGTGGCGGTGTCTGGTAAAAATAGCCGTGGATAGAGCATGGAGGTGATGGAGGTGGATAAAGGGGGTGGCGCTTTGGCGCTCTGGCCAAAATATTTACATGTCATTAGTAGCAGAAAGCAGTATGATGATCCAATGAACACAGCGCTGTCTCCATGGTAACCACAATGCCATAGGACTTAAATACAGAGGCCGTGGCTTCCTGGGTTTATCCTTGAAAAAGTCACGTGTCAGTGATGTAACGCGTGGGAGGAGCTTAGGACGTTCAGTGCTGCAATACACCTGAAGGTTAACAGCAGCTGTTTCTCTATGGGAAACCTCGTAAATCTAGTAAGTTCACTGCACAATGATCTATTTTTTCTTTGCTTGCTTTGCATAAAACCTTTATCCTGAGAGCCGAATCACCAGCAGTGTAATTGCTGAAGTGGGATGCAAGAAAAACTAAATATCCTGATACAAACGATCTAACCCAGTGAGTCAATCAATCTGGATTGAGGGAAGGAACTGTTTAATTATTTTTACTTTCTCCCACTATTTATCTCTGCCTGGACATTGTACTCAGAGTGTCATTATTATTTTATTTATATTCACCGTCACATCACCAATTTGAAGATTTATTTTGGCAATTTTAACACATGTATTAGCACCATAATTATTTATTTATTTTTATTCACATGTATGCATTTTTTATTCCTGGATTTAAGCTTAGTCGCAGCAGCATATTGTGCACTATTTATTTAAAGCGCATCAATTTTATACTTAGTACTAGTTGATTCCCACTGAAGTTTCCTGATTCTTCACCATTCTCGGTTGATGAGAATACTGCTCCGGTGCTTGCTTCAGTTACTCACTGTGGTCCCTGGTAATTAGACAGACAGTCCCTTACTGGCGACAGCTTCCCCTTTACCTCCGACCACGACATGTTCTCCGGCTGACATAACCGTCACTTTTGGTTGGACTGCAAGCCGCAGTCCCAACCCTGTGCTACTCTCTTGCTTCTGGAGAGGCCCTCAGACAGCCTAGCAGCCAGATGTGCCTGGGATAGGCCCAATCTCCGGCCTAGCAGCCCGGGCAATACAACACATGTCCGCCCAGACAGCCGTCTAGGTGGCACAGAACATAGATCACCCGACTCCACCCAAATATATAGGCTCCCCCAGCAGGCCAAGGGATTCAATAAAATTGCTGCACATTGGCTGATGTACCCCATATACCCATAACCTGACTTTGCATTGCCCTTCTCATATCTAGTTCCACCAAATACCCGGCCACCTAGTGGTAGAAGAGAAAAGTACAACAAGGCCAAACTTAGGGAGAATCAATAGATCCCTAACAATCAACCAGGATAGTTATTCCTGGCAGGTACATTTATGAGGAGCAACCCTGCCTAAACTCCAGGGTGCTACAGGAAGAATTCTCTTTACATTGGTGGTCAGTGGGAAGAATGTCCCCTAAATTGGTGGCTATTGGGAACAATGCTCCTTACATTGATGGTCAGTGGTAATAATGCTCCTTACATTGGTGGTCAGTGGGAAGAATGCTCCTTACATTGGTGATCAGTAGGAAGAATGTTCATCACATTGATTATTCTTACGTTGGTGGTCAATGGGAAGAATTTGGGGTTAATAGGTAGAATTCTCTTTACATTGGTGTTATTCCTGACAGGTAAATTTGTGAGGAGCAACCCTGCCTAAACTCCAGGGTGCTACAGGAAGAATTCTCTTTACATTGGTGGTCAGTGGGAAGAATGTCCCTTACATTGGTGCCCATTGGGAAGAATGTTCCTTACATTGGTGCCCATTGGGAAGAATGTTCCTTACATTGGTGGCCATTGGGAAGAATGTCCCTTAAATTGGTGGCCATTGGGAAGAATGCTCCTTATATTGGGGGTCAATGGGAAGAATGCTCCTTACATTGGTGGTCAGTGAGAAGAATGCCCCTTACATTGGTGATCAATGGGAAGAATGTGCCTTACATGATTGGCCAGTGGAAATAATGCCCTCTTTACAGTGGTAGTCAGAATGCCACCCTTACGAAAAGCTAAAAGAACCTTTGTGTCCTGAAGCTGACTTTGCCAAGTGGCACTGGCCCCAGTACTATGCAGTCACCATCAAATAAAAGGTCAATAACCATTATATGAGAGGTCAATCAATCAGTTAAAGGAACCCCTAGCAACCTCTGGAGGAACCCTAGGGATCTATGGAGTCCTGGTTGAGAATGGCTGACCTAGAAAGTGAAGAAGTCAATATGGAAAGTTATGTTGAAAACGACTCCCAAGTCAAATCTAAAAAAAACTTGAAAATCTGTTGCTCCAGATACACCGGATTTGAGTTGTAGCGGTGTTTTCTTATTGCAGTTTAGCCCGTCTCTGCCCAATGCCATCCAGCTTTAGCTTCAACGTGTTTTTTTTTTATCTTTTGCTTTTAATTGCATCCTCAGTGAAGCTGTAAGTAAACATTATATGATGGAATGTGGTTTATTCTGTCACTGCAGATTGCACCATTTGCTGAGAATGATATGACAGGCTTGATCTGCGTATTCCTTAAGTATTAATATTCCTGGTTATATAACCATGCAGCTAGCCTCCACGTGAACTCGGCTCTACCCCCGAGGGGCCTTCAGCCACATGTAAGACAATGGCTTTCTGATGGGCCTAAATTCCTCTAAGCCTCAATGAACTACAAGCCCCAGCCCACAAAGCCAGTCAATGACTAACAGGATATTCTGTATATCTTAAACAGTGCAAGAGAGGGTTCTCAACCTTTCTTGATAAGACAGCCTCAAAGCTGAACTCCAGCTTATCCATTGTCCAGCTCTCTGCAATACTTATCCTATCTCAGGTGCTGTCCACTACACATTTCTGTTCTTCATTCTAGTACCAGTCCTCTTCAGGGTTGAATGATGCCTTTTGCCGTGTAACTGCCTTCCGGTGAGCCCAAACTGGGGGTGCTTCACCTGGCTAACCTGGGCTCAGAGGAGAACGCTGCAAAGAGCTTTACTAAATAATTATGTGGTGCCATTCTCTGCAACATTCAGGGGCTGCTCAATTCCAGAGGAGTAAGAAAAGGAAGAGGATCCATAGCATCATGCAACAGAGAATTTCTAGAATTCCTTGAAAAATTGGTTGCTAGTGCAGGTTAGGAGTTTGAAGCAGAAACCCCCTTCACCTCCCTGCTGCTGGCAGAAATTATATATAGTAAGCCTCAGACATGCCAAAGGCAGGATAGCACCTCCAAACTCCAGGGGCAGGCTAGCTTTCACCTTTCAGGGCTAAGATCATGGTTAAAATGGGGGTACTGAGAAAGGATATTGGGGCGGCTGTCAATTTTGTCTTTTTAAAGTTTTATTGGGGAACAGTTATGGAGGTGAGGGTTAGGGGGTCCCAGCTAATATAGCAGATCACTTATAGACTCTCCATCTAAAACAATGTCCAGCTTCATAGTGTGAGAACCTCTAAGGGTCACCAGACCCTTCTGAGAGACCAGCCTTCTTCCTGGGCCTCCCGAGCAAGGGACCTTCCCTGGGTCTCCTCCTTGGCACAGCTTCCTTCAGAACAAGCAGGACAGCTTCCGGACCACTTCAGCACACGTTAGGCCCTATTGGGCCTAACAGCAGAGCTCCATCCAGCAGCACCTCCCCAGGCCTCAGCCTGGGGGAAGAGAGCGAGCACATGTCCTGCCCCAAATATTTTATATCCTTCTCCAGCATGCACCAGTGGCAAAAGCCTCCTACTGAAGTGGCTTAAGAAAATTTAAATATTCATAACTTTGTTTTGTTTGTGAAAACTCATACTATGACGATTGATACCAGTGACATCTACTGGCCACAGTGAGGAATCACAAGCCAACTTAAGCTTAGGGAAAAACCAGGTAAAAAACAATACAATCACTCTGAGCTAACTACAGCCCACTCAAAAACTAAATTTAAATAGTAGCCCCTGTTTAGGTCAAGGGGGCTACATACCCTGTTTCCCCAAAAATAAGACCTAGCGCGATTGTCGGTGATGGCTGCAATATAAGACCTACCCAACAAATAAGCCCTAGTTAAATTCCTTGTAGGTCTTATTTTCAGAGTAGGGCTTATTTTAGGGGAAACAGGATAGGGCTTATTTGGGGGGTAGGGCTTATATTGCAGCCGTCACCTTGCGATCACGCTAGGTCTTATTTTTGGGGAAACAGGGTATAAAAAAAATAAAAATAAACCTATGATGTAAGGAGGTCTGATAAATCCCAAACTACAGTGCCTTGAAAAAGTATTTATACCCCTTGAAATTTTCCATGTTTATTCACGTTTAAGTGATATACCAAAACAAAGTGACACATAATTGTAAAGTGGAAGAAAAATGATAAATGGTTTTCCAAATTTTTTACAAATAATTATATGAAAAGTGTGGCATGCATTTGTATTTAGCCCCCCTAAGTCAATACTTTCAGTTTTTACCTGTTAACTCTATGGCATGGTTTCTTATCACTTGGTTTGCAATTATTACCTTATCTCTCCAATGGACATGTAGTCTCAAATGTCATATGATATTGTATAGACCATATTGTCATTGTTTTTTCTCTGTGAGACACTTTACACACGCAAACTGTTCATTATCTTTATTGTAATCCGTTCTTTTACATCAGTGCTTCTCAACACCTGTCCTCAGGGCCCACTAACAGCACAGGTTTGCAAGATAACTGAAATACATCACAGGTGATATCATTTGCTGCTCAGTGATTGCAGTATTCTAGTCTGCATCTCCCCAAGGTAATACTTAAAATCTGGCCTGTTGGTGGGTCCTGAGGACTGGAGTTGAGAACCACTGTTTTACATCCTTTTGCTTCTTCCATAAAATACTTGAACAAGAAAAAGTTGCTTCAGTTTGGTATCCTACCCATAGAAGAACCCCCTCTAACATGATTCGCCCGATAGGGGCTCAATCAGAGAGAGATCTCTACAATTAAGCCTCTATTTGGCAAAACATGTCAGTAGACCAAGCTGAAGACATTTTTTTACTAAGAGGAGCTCACTATATGCCGAGGCAGTGTGCGGACGGCCTACAAATACACATACCTACTGATGGCCAACACTAGTTTATACATTGTAAACAACCGGTGTAGGGGGCACATGCGGCGCTGGAACGCCGCCCCCGCTGTGATTGGATGTAGCGGGAGCCAATCAGCAGGTCCGGCGGCACGACCCAGCGATTGTTCAGAGGAGAGACGGAGCAGAGGTCTGACTATGTAAACAAGGCAAACCGCAGATCTGTCAGGGAGCAAAAGAGAGATCTTGTGTTTCAGCTAAGCTGAAACACAGATCTCTCTTTTCCTCCGGTGTATTCATCCCCCACACAGTTAGTAAGCACCTCCCAGGGACACACTTAACACTTTGATTGCCCCTAGTGTTAACCCTGTTACCCGTTTATTATATTTGAGATTTAATATCTCTCAGATATGATTTGGGTTAATGAGAGTTCTTTGACCATGAGTGAAAGCTTATAGCCTATACAAAGGAAGAAAATCGTAGGTTAAGCTATAAGAATACAGAGTATATTCCTCAAACCATCAAAATACAAACAACAGAACAGAACAGACATAAGACACACATTTAGATACAAGTACAAGGGAGATTTCCCATAGTTACCAGGCTACTCCCCACCAAGGTTCCATTCTGGTGGCTGCTCTACCATAGAGTGTGTGTCTCCCCTCCCATCTAGTCTTTGTATATCATTACAGGCTTATGCCTCATTGGTTGGCCTGGCGTGGCTCTGATTGTTGGGCCTCCCTATTCCTGGTTAAGGATTGGCTACATCTCCAATCCCTATACTTTGCATAAGTCAGCCCCCTTTAATGCAAATCCTTGGCACAGACTATTTTGAGCGGGAGATTTAACTTGACCTTTTCAGGGAAGTTAAATATTGATGACGGGCTGGCCACCTTCATTCAAAAAGTTTAGGTTTAATGCATTTAGTTAAAAAAATAACTATTGGGTCCTTAATGAAAAAAAAAGGAGCCAAGAAAGTTCATATGCTGAAAATGGTATTCCAATATGTTCCTCCATGGTGGTACACAAGCATAACACCACAAGAAAAGTGCACAATAGGAAATGGGATAGTGCCTCCACCTCTGTACACACTGCCGCTTACCAGCTGTGAGTGATCTCCTATTATGGGAGATCAAATGCGCCTGTGGCTTATTCCCCCGCCTCGGGTCTCTATACAGTGCTCCAATACTTCCAACGTCCTCCCCAAATGTAAAGCCTCATGCACAGATGCATTCCATAGGTCCCCATGAAAAAACAATGAAGGCTGACATAGTGTAAATCCTAATTTTATTATATTAAAAGAAGGGCAAGATTGCACTTACATTTTGGTTGTTTAAAAACAGCTTTTAAGAAACGAGCCGGCCTGCTCTCAATAGCAGCCCGTTGCTTCCGGGATCTGCGTACACGTGGTGACGTCAGCACGTCACTCCTCCCTACGTACGTTTCGTCACACACCTGACGTCGTCCTGGGGCACGGGCAGCGTACTGACTCACCACCTTTTATCCTTATTCCAATAACCACTTTCGCCCTGTTAGGAGCTCCCAGTGTAATACGTTCCACATCCATCATGTTTGGCCACCTTCCTTGCATATCTAAACGAGGGATCCTTTGAAGTGAATATTTGTAGAACAAAGAGGTTTGGGTCCGTTGTTAAGATATACAAGTTTAGGCACCGAATCTTCTGTCTAACAGGGCCTTCTGGGAAGCTATGTTACACACCTACATAGATACAAATCTAAATGAAATATATTCATAATTACAAATATTTTACAGCTATTAATGGAGATTTCACATAAACTCATAAGACAACAACCCCTTCCATGCCAGTGTCATTTATACAGTGACAGTGCATTTTTTAGCACTGATCACTATATTGGGGTCACTGTTTCCCAAAAATTGTCACTTTGTGTCCAATTTGTCCACCTCAATGTCGCAGCCCCGCTAAAAAATTGCTGCTATTACCGGTTAGAACAATAAAAAAAAATAAAAAAAATAAAAAGTCCCCAAATCTATCCCATAGTTTGTATACACTATAACTTTTGCACAAACCAATCAATATACGCTTATTGCAATTTTTTTTATCAAAAATATGTAGCAGAATACATATTGGCCTAAAGTGATGAAGAAATTTGATTTTGTTTTACATTTTTTTATTGGGAATGTTTTATAGCAGAAAGTAAAAAATATTGTTTTTTATGCAAAATTGTCACTTTTTTTTTTTTTTTTTGCCCAAAAAATAAATACCGCAGAGGTGATCAAATACCACCAAAAGAAAGCTCTATTTGCAGGACAACCTTTTTTTTTTTTTTGGGTACAGTCTCGCACGACCGTGCAATTGTTCCTTAAAGCAACGCATACCGCAAAAAATGGCCTGGTCAGGAAGTGGGTAAAACCTTTTGGAGCTGAAGTGGTTAAATGGTGCAGATGGTCTCGCACAGGAGTAAAGCCCTAAAAAATTCTAATTGGAGATAGTCTATACCTGGGGAGATCCCTGAAGCAGCCAGTCTGGGATAGGAGGAGTGGTAGTGGGAATTTATAGGAAATGGTTAGTGGTGACTTTGAGGTTCCTCCAGGACACCATCCAAGATGATTGGGCACCCCGTCACACTAGCCGCAGCTGTGGTTATGATTTCTTGTAACTTGTACCTGAAACCACAGATAGCAATGGAGGTCTCTAAAGTGAAGTCGGTAGTACTCCTAGGGCTTAAGAAATTAACCAGTCATGTGTGTGTACTGTGAACTGGTGGGACAAGATGGAGCTTTGTCACACTTTTCCTGTAAAACTGCTGATCAAGAGAACCTCTGTAGGTCCAGGACCTGGCTTAACAACCTGGACACTAGGGATCCCTCTAAAACAGGGGTGCCCAACCTTTTGAGGAGCAAGGGCCACTTTATCAACTTGGTAACGGGTCGCGGGCCACAATGAGCGTAAAGGGGGATGGCAGGTCTGTGTCCACTCTGCATATGTAGAGCAGACACGGATGCAACCCGCTCTACCCTAAGGGCCCTCCGATAGGCGGGCGTAAACGGACACGAGTCCGTTTACATCTGCTGCTCTATAGAGGTGAATGGAGAGTCCGTTTGAGTCTACCTGAAAAACAGACAGGCGGACCCAATCGGACCGATCATGTGAAAGGGGCCTAAGGCTGCTTTCACACTGATGCACAGCGGTTTACCTGCTCCTCAACTGACCTCAATCTTCACTTCTTCCTCAGGATTCCTGCAGCTGGCTGGTACTGCTGGCTGGTACTGCTGGCTGGTACTGCCGGTGGGTACTGCTGACAGGTGCAGGTACTGCTGGCTGGTACTGCTGGCGGGTACTGTTGGCTGGTACTGGTAATTCTGGCTGGTACTGCTGACTGGTACTACTGGCTAGTACTGCTGGCAGGTACTGGTACTGCTGGCTGGTACTGCTGGTAGGTACTGTTGGCTGGTATTGGTAATTCTGGCTGGTACTGGTACTGCTGACTGGTACTACTGGCTAGTACTGCTGGTGGGTACTGGTACTGCTGGCTGGTACTGGTACTGATGACTAGTACTGCTGACGGGTACTGGTACTGCTGGCTGGTACTGGTACTGCTGGCAGGTACTGCTGGCTGGTATTGGTACTGCTGGTTTATACTGCTGGCTGGTACTGATGACTGGTATGGATGGTGGGTACTGGTACTGCTGGCAGGTACTTCTGGTTGGTACTGGTACTGCTGCTTTAAACTGCTGGCTGGTACTGATGACTGGTATGGATGGTGGGTACTGGTACTGCTGGCGGGTACTTCTGGTGGGTACTGGTACTGATGACTAGTACTACTGGCTGGTACTGTTGGTACTGGTACTGCTGGCTGGTACTGGTACTGCTGGTTGGTACTGCTGGCTGGTACTGGTACTGATACTGGTGGCTGATACTAATACTGGTGGCTGGTACTGGTGGCTGATACTGATACTGGTGGCTGCTGTCCCAAATTGCGGGTTCCTGTGTCCGACCCGCCATCCCTGAGCATAATTGTGACAGAAGCATGCAGCTGCAGTAGAGAGCAGAGCGATGCTTCCTGTCACAGGAGGAGTACATTTGGTGTCACTCCGCCTGTGAAGGAGCCGGCGCTATACAGGAAGCATCGGCTCTGCTTCCTCTAATGCTCGGAGATGGCGGGTCGGGAACCCACGATCTGGGCTTACCGACCCGCCATCTCAGAGCAAGACATGGCGGGCCACATCGGAGGGCTCCACAGGCCACATGTGGCCCGCGGGCCAGCGGTTGGGCACCCCTGCTCTAAAATATATGAGGAAGAAAGAGCACAGTTATAACTCACCAGTCTACTACTGCTTCTTCTTTGGCCAATCAGAAGACTGAAGATGTGTATTCGGTCAGCTCTGGTGTTCCTACAATGAAGATTGAGGATCTGGTGTGCTCAAATGGGAATAGTTAGAGTGCAGACTTGGGAACTCAGAGCAGAGATCTCATCAATATAGGCCCCAAGCAGTATAATAAATGGTCAGTTTTAACCCACTAGCATCTTCCAAGCAAAAGCAGTGCTTAATGCCGGTGTTTCTAGGGTCCCCTCAGGTTCAGAGATGGTATTCTGCATACCTTGGTTGTAACGAGTGATTTTTTGAGTTACTGTTGCCTTTCTATCATCTGGAACCAGTCCGCCCATTCTCCTCTGACCTCAGCAAAGCATTTTTGTCCACACAACTGCCGCTCACTGGATATTTTCTCTTTTTCTGACTATTCTCTGTAAACCCGAGAGATGATTGTACGTGAAAATCCTAGTAGATCAGCTGGTTTTTAAATACTCAGACCAGCCCCTCTGGCACCAACAACCATGCCACATTCAAAGTCACTTAAATCCCTTTTCTTCCCCATTCTGATGCTCAGTTTGAACTTACGCAAGTCGTCTTCACCACATCCAGATGCCTAAATGCATTGAGTTGCTGTCATGTGACTGGCTGATTAGCAATTTGTGTTACCAAGCAATTGAACAGGTGTACCTAATAAAGTGGCCAGTGAGTGTACATACTGTATGTACAGTATCTCACAAAAGTGAGTACACCCCTGTAAATATTTTATTATATCTTTTCATGTGACAACACTGAAGAAATGACACTTTGCTACAATGTAAAGTAGTGAGTGTACAGCTTGTATAACAGTGTAAATTTGCTGTCCCCTCAAAATAACTCAACACACAGCCATTAATGTCTAAACCGCTGGCAACAAAAGTGAGTACACCCCTGAGTAAAAGTGTCCAAATTGGGCCCAAAGTGTCAATATTTTGTGTGGCCACCATTATTTTCCAGCACTGCCTTAACCCTCTTGGGCATGGAGTTCACCAGAGCTTCACAGGTTGCCACTGGAGTCCTCTTCCACTCCTCCATGACGACATCACAGAGCTGGTGGATGTTAAAGACCTTGCGCTCCTCCACCTTCTGTTTGCCCCACAGATGCTCAATAGGGTTTATGTCTGGAGACATGCTTGGCCAGTCCATCACCTTTGCCCTCAGCTTCTTTAGCAAGGCAGTGGTCATCTTGGAGGTGTGTTTGGGGTCGTTATGTTGGAATGCTGCCCTGCGGCCCAGTCTCTCATTGCTCCAGGGGCGTAACTACCACCATAGCGACCCATGCGGGTGCTATGGGGCCCGCAGCCGAGTGGGGCCCAGTGAGGATAAGAGCACCGCCGGCACAGTCTCCCAGCCAGGGGAAGAGAGAGGAAAGGAAGAGGCGAGCTGTCCGTATCAGCAGAGGGATGAATTGCCCGATGTAATAGCTTTCATTAGAACTTCCAGTGTTCCTGGGGCTCACGTCATATAGCTCCACCTTTTGGCCCGGTACCTTTGATAGACAGAACGCCGATCCAATGCGGGACATGTGACGTCAAAGGCATCAGGCCAGGTGGTGGGGCTATGTGACGATGGGCCCCGGGAAATTCAAATGAAAGCTATTACAGCGGGCAATCCTGCTCTCTGCTGATCCGGCTGGCTTGCCTCTTCCTCTGCATAGGTTGGGCTGTATGGGGCACAGGCAGACCAGGCTGTATTGGGCACAGGTCACGCTGTATGTGGCACAGGTCACGCTGTATGTGGCACTAGGGCAGCTGTGGGGGCTGTTTGCAGGGGGGCCCCATACAACATTTTGCTATGGGGCCCTGCTATTTCTAGTTACGCCCCTGTAGCAAAGTGTCATTTCTTCAGTGTTGTCACATGAAAAGATAGAATAAAATATTTACAAAAATGTGAGGGGTGTACTCACTTTTGTAAGATACAGTATATACTGTATATATACATACATATATATATATATATATATATATATATATATATATATATATACACACATATATATATATATACACACACATATATATACACACACAGATGTAACAAAAAAATGTAAATGTATACAGTTTTCCTATAAGCTTCTTGTCTTGTGAGAGCTCTCTGGTCACACAGAAGTCAGGGTTTGGCAGCAGCATGGCTCCGTAGCTGGGAGGACAGGAGCGAAAACTCACAAGTCATCTCAGGTTAAGGGATGTAACTGCTTGGCCTCACATAACCACTTGTACTACAATCTGAGCTACTGAATGTCCCTGGGCATCGGAAGCCGGAGCACATGGATTTCATGTATTGCACGAACGCTATCTGAACTGCTGGCCCATCTGCTCCATCCGTTCCATTTTAGGTCTGCCCATCAAGACAGTCTCAGAAGAGACCGCCGTGGTGGTAGTAGCGGGCGGCCATCCTTGAGTCACAACAGTTAGCTTCTTAAAGTCACATCCAATGTGGAGCATCTTGGCCAGGCTTCTCTGTGATTTAGATGTTCGGATGCAGCCTGTGTACTGGAGATAACATCATGTCGCTGTGACCTTGCACTGCCCTGTATGTAATCTCATAGCGTGCCTGCCCGCTCACATTAAATTAAAAGTCAGCTTGTCGAGCTTCCTCTGATGTTTCTGCTAACAGAGTGGCCATAGTCCGGCACATCTTCTGTTCCTCACTACCAGATTGGTCCTAGGTGCCAGTGCTTTAACCACTTGCCATGCAGCATACAGTATGTATATAAATGTCCTGCACAGAAAGTGGTTATACTAAGATCAGGAATATGGATGAGCCAAACACCCCCCTGTTCGGTTCGTAGCAGAACTTGCGAACAGGCAAAACATTTGGCAGAACACACGAACACGGTTAAAGTCTATGGGACACAAACATGAAAAATCAAAAGTGCTAATTTTAAAGGCTTATATGCAAGTTATTGTCATAAAAAGTGTTTGGGGACCCGGGTCCTGCCCCAGGGGGACATGTATCAATGCAAAATTTTTTTTTAAAAACTGACGTTTTTTCAGGAGCAGTGATTTTAATAATGCTTAAAGGGGTTGTTAAGGTAATTTTTTTTTTTTTAAATAACAAACATGTTATACTTACCTTCACTGTGCAGCTCATTCTGCACAGAGTGGCCCCGAACCTAGTCTTCTGGGGTCCCTCGGCGGCTGTTTCAGCTCCTCCCCGCAAGAACTAACCACCTTAATGCGAGCTCCCTCGCATGGTGGTTAGTTCCTGCGGGCGCGCTCCCGTGATACAGCCGGCGGCTATAGCCGCTCACTGTATCACTCGGCCCTGCCCCCCAGCGCGACGCATCATTGGATGTGATTGATAGCAGCGCGAGCCAATGGCTGCGCTGCTTCCAATCCATCCACTGTAGCCAATCAGCGGCCAGGCTGAGCGGCGGAATGGATGTCGGGAGCGAGCAGCTGACTTTCGAGGGGTCAGGTAAGTAAAACGGGGGGGGGGCAGGGGGCGGCGGTATTGCCAGAAGTTTTTTCACCTTAATGCATAGAATGCATTAAGGTGAAAAATTTTTTACCTTTACAACCCCTTTAAAGTGAAACAATAAAAATGAAATATTCCTTTAAATATCGTGCCTGGTGGTAGTCTATAGTATGCCTGTAAAGTGGCGCATTTTTCTTGTGTTTAGAACAGTACCACAGCAAAATTACATTTCTAAAGGAAAAATTGTCATTTAAAACTGATTGCGGCTGTAATGAATTGTCGGGTCTCGGCAATATAGATACAGATAAAATTGAAAAAAAGAGCATGGGATTCCCCCTGTCCATTACCAGGCCCTTTGGGTCTGGTATGAATATTAAGGGGAACCCCGAATCAATTTTTTTTTTTTAATTGCGTGGTTGTCCCCCTTAAATCCATACCAGGTCCTTCGGGTCTGATATGGAAATTAAGGGGAACCCTGCACCAATTTTTTTTTAAATGGCGTAGGGGTCCCCCCCAAAATCCATACCAGACCCTCCAGGTCTGGTATGGATTTTAAGGAAACCCTGCACCAAAATTAAAAGAGAATGGCATAGGGGTCCCCCCAAAATCCATACCAGACCCTTATCTGAGCACGCAACCTGGCAGGCCGCAGGAAAGGAGGGGGGACGAGAGCGCGCCCCCCCCTCCTTAACCGTACCAGGCCACATGCCCTCAACATGGGGAGGGTGCTTTGGGGTAGCCCCCCCAAAGCACTTTGTCCCCATGTTGATGGGGACAAGGGCCTCATCCCCACAACCCTTGCCCGGTGGTTGTGGGGGTCTGTGGGTGGGGGGGCTTATCGGAATCTGGAAGTCCCCTTTAACAATGGGACCCCCAGATCCTGGCCTCCCCCCTGTGTGGATTGGTAACGGGGTACAAATGTACCACTACCAATTCACAAAAAAAGTGTCAAAATGGTAAAAAAGACAAGAGACAGCTTGGGACAAGTCCTTTATTGAAAATTAAAAAAATAAAAATGTCCCACAGTGTAAGTTCACGCCGCCCAACAGACCAAAAAAGAAAAAAAAAACACAACCGACCTGCCTCCATGGGAGGCTCCCGTCGTCTGACGCATCTTTGCTGTGACAGCTCTTATATAACTGAGGGCGGGGCCACCCGGTGACGTAACCGGATGACCCCGCCCCCTCTGACGCCTTGGGGACTTCCCCAAGGCTTCCCCGTGGCGCTAGAGGGGGCAGAACCAGCCGGTGACGTAAACCCCGCCCCCTCTGACGCCACGAGGAAGCTATGGGGAAGTGCTACGCCCTCATTTATATAAGAGCTGTCACAACGAAGACGCGTCAGACGGCGGGCTACCCCAAAGCCCCCTCCCACGTTGAGGGCATGTGGCCTGGTATGGTTCAGGAGGGAGGGCGCTCCTGCCAGGTTTCATGCTCAGATAAGGGTCTGGTATGGATTTTGGAGGGACCCCATGCCATTTTTTTTTAAATTTGGCACAGGGTTCCCCTTAATTTCCATATCATACCCAAAGGGCCTGGTATGGATGTTAGGGGGACACCCACGCAATTAAAAAAAAAATTGATTCGGGGTTCCCCTTAATATTCATAATTGACCCAGGATTGGGGGAGGGGGATGTCCAGAGGTAAACAGAGAAGGGAATACAGTTTGGAGGGCAAACATGATCAAAGAGGGGGTGTGCAGGGGGGCTGGGGTGCAAAGATGAGCAGAGGCATGTAGATTTAGGCAGAGCTAAGGTTGTTTGGGGTGCAGGAGTCAGTGCAAAAGTTAGCAGGTGGATTTAGAATGCACAGGTGTGCTGAGAGGTCGTGGATAAAGATGCAGAGGTTAACAGAGAGGCAGGGAAGGATTTGTCATAGTAAATACCCCTGTTATATGGTTGGTAAGTGTAAGGCTCCATGCACGTGATGCAGATATGTCAGAGCACGCATGTTCTCATGCATCGCATGTAGGGCAGCCCCACCCACTCTTACCGCAATGTGGCTCCACACACAGTTTGCCGTGACTATGCACATCACATTACTACCCTACTAAGATTCTCTCTCCCCCCCCCCATCTCTCACCCCCTCCCACTCTCTCTCACCCCCTCTCTCTCTTTCACCCCTTTCTCTCTCAATTTGTTAATATGTAGCGGTACCCCCGTAGGGGCTGCTAAGTAATGTGGCTCACCTGTCACCCTGCCCAGGCTGGCATTCACTTCCAAACACTCTAAGGCAATGAATCAGTCCACCAGCTTTGTTTTTGTGTTTTATTGAGGGATTAGAACATGGATGGGGTTAAGGAATTCATGGGATGTCCAGAGAAATTATTCTTGCATGGTTTGGGACAATTCAGATATTCTGGGCCCCGCAGGGCGCCCCCCTCCCCCAAAGCACCCACCCCCCATGTTGAGGGCATGCGGCCTGGTACGGTTCAGGAGGGGGGGCGCTCGCTCGTCCCTACCCCCTTTCCTGACCGGCCAGGCTGCGTGCTCGGATCGGGGTCTGGTATGGATTCTAGGGGGGACCCCACGCCGTTTTTTCGGCGTAGGGGGGTTCCCCTTTATAATCCATACCAGACCTAAGGGCCTGGTATGCCCCGCGACGGGGCTTGCAAGGTGTCAATCTCGCCGATAAAAGCGGCAAGATTGACATCCTTTTCTAGTCCCGTCGCACCTGAGTCACGTTCAAAATGAACGGACTTGTCCGTGTGTGGGCAAGTCCGTTCATTCTGAAAGTCCGCCGTAACTCCGGCGAAAGTCCGTCGGAAAAACGGGCGGACTTAGCCCGCCGCAAAGTCGGTCGTGTGTGGGCAAGTCCGTCCGTTTTAAAGTCCGGCGCACCTGGCGGACAAAGTCCGTCAGAAAGTGTGCCGGACCAAGTAGGACAGAAAGTCCGACCGTGTGTACGCGGCATAACAGTGTGCGTTAAAAACAGGGGTTTAGTCTGCACGCGTTTGCAAATGCATACGTAGGCTACAGAGCCTCACCAAGGCTGCCCTGGTACCTGTATTCCCTATCACTAACTAATGAGTGACCCCACAGTGGAGGCACGTGCATTCTGATGGATAGGTGGAGGGCAGATGGTCTGAAGGGAAGCCCCACTCCTTATAGGTGCAGAAGCACACTGAGCACCCAGAATACAGCTCAATGGCTGCGAAGGTGCCAATGCGTTGCCTGACCAATACACAGTGATACAAAAAAGGGGACCACTCCCCCCCACCTTTAGCTGGCCATTACAGTAAGCATTATTGGAGGGCATATAAGATAAAACAAAGCCAAGGATAAATCCAAGAAAAAAAAATAAGCTTACTTACCGACCAGCCCACAAACGTCCGAATCAACCTGTATCTCATGTGCCCTCCAATGCTGTAATGGCCAGCTATAGGTGGGGGCAGTGGTCCCCTTTTTTTGTAACACTGTGTATTGCTCAGACTCCTCCCTGGGCACGCTGCTGTAACCCCTTGTTGAACAAACTGAAGTTTGCAGGCATGCTAGCTCTAGTAAGACTTGTCCCGGCATGCCGCTCGGCACCGACTGTGCCCAAGCGACTGAAAGCAGATGACAGCTGACATTCCCGGTGGTTGCCAGTAGCAACAATAAAGTTCACAGCCAATGTCCTACTGAAGGGAACAAGCAAGTTTTGTGCAGTCCCACCCGCAGGCTTTCCCCCATCCCCCCGGGTGATAGTAGACATGTTCAGGCTTGCTTTACTGTCTGTAGTAGGAACTTGGAGTAACAGTTAAAGATGTCCAGCATTGGCAGAATGCTGGACATATTTGTAATCCACAGTGAGACGTTGTCATGGTTATACAGTAATGTGTGTCTGTCAGCTCACCTTTCCTTCTGTGTTCACCTTTAGAGGCCATCCACCCTCACCTGACTGTTTAAATAATCTTCCCTCAGCATAGCTCCACCCCAGTCTCTAATTAGGAACATTATATTAGCTGACAGCTGTCACAGTCCCTACCGTGCCATGCAGGCGGCCATTTGTGGTCACACCCCAAGTGGCTCAAAGAGGTATTGAACCTATGACTGCCTGTTTAATGCTCCTGTTACTTTGCCTCTGAGCCACACCTCAATTTCTTTCAGTCTGCTTTCCAGCTTTGCATAGTTCTGTAGAAAGTACTGAGGGCTTTTCTCTGGATCTTTCCTTGCAATCAGTACCTGTCACTCACTGGATCAGATGAGGCAGGTTACCTAATCAGCTGGGTATAAAACACTGCCTCACTCTGAGGGCTTTGTCAGTTCATTGTCTCTTGTCTCTATCATTGCCAAAGGTTCCTGTGTCTCTTGCCTGCTATCCAGCTTAAAGTTCCTGTGCCCCAGTCTGATGTTCTGGTACCTGCTGCCAGGTCTGATGTCCCTGTGCCCATGTTCCAGCTAGAAGTTCCTGTGGCTGTGTCCCTGCTACCTCCTGACTGTTCGTATGCCTTGAATGGCACCATAGTCCGAAAGCAGGACCTGAAGATTTTCGAAAGAGTCTTGCGAGCGCCGAAAGTCTCCCCAGCTAGAACTTCTAAAACAAAGAAAGCCCAAAGGAAATAGGCTGTTCCATGCTCTGAGGGCATTCTTAAGGGGAGAGAGCTGTCATGGTCCCTACCGTGCCATGCAGATGGCCAGGCGTAGTCACGCCCTAAGTGGCTCAAAGAGGTATTGAACCTATAACTGCCTATTTAGTGCTCCTGTTACTTTGCCTCTGAGCCACACCTCAGTTCCTTTCAGCCTGATTTCCAGCTTTGCATAGTTCTGTAGGAAGTACTGATGGCTTTTCTCTATCATTGCCAAAGGTTCCTGTGTTACTGTGTCTCTTGTTTTGCCTAAGTATTCCTGTGTTCAAGTTACAGTGTTCCAAGACCGACCCCGACTTCTGACCCTGGCTTGTTTATCATTTATTCTGACTTCTGGAATCCCTGACTACGGCTTTATCTGGACAATCCTTTGGCAAATCCCTGTCAAGCCCCCCGTGCACAGATTCACAGCCCAGGTAGCTTATCTCTTTGTTACCGTGGGTTGTGTGTATTTGCAAGGGTGAGCGTACATCTCTGTGCCATGGACTCCAACCTAGGTAAGCCCTTACACCAGCACCGGTTGGGGCAACTGGGTAAGCAGGAAAAATAAGTAGCGACAGTCCTTGCTGGTTGCTATGCACTTGTAAAAGCACTGAAACAATAGGCAGAGCACACAAGTCCTTTCCCAAAGTTCACTCTTCAATGGTTGCAGAACAACGCAAAGTTCCCTGACTCGGTCAACCTCGGTTACTAGGGGCAACGACTGGCAGGTTACCCATGAACAGGTAGTCCCTGAATGAGCCCCCAAATGTAGCGGTACCCCCGTAGGTAATGTGGCCCACCTGTCACCCTGCCCAGCCCAGCATTTACTTCCAGACATTCCAAGGCAATGAATCAGTCCATCAGCTTTTTTTTTTGTAATTTATTGAGGGATTAGAGCTTGCATGTGGTTAAGAGATTCATGAGATGCCCAGAGAAATGATTCGTGCATGGTTTTGGACAATTCAGATATTCTTCTTCTGCACAACACTTGCTGCAGACTATCTCTCCTTCTCCCTCCAGCACAACTCTTCAGGCGCAGCTAGCACATGGCTAGTAGGGTTGCCACCTGTCTGGGATTCACCCGGACAGTACGGGTTTTGAAACTTGTGTCCAGGGATCAGTTCGTCTGAGCCCCAGACACATTATTCAAACCGCGCTGAGGAGTGCTATATTATGGGGGACTCTGCGATGGGGCTTTCCGTGCAGGTGTCTCCCTCCCCTGCCTGCGCTGTTCATCGCTCTGCTCAACTCCCGGGCGTTCTGTGAGTTTTGCGGTGCTGTGTGACTCATTGCAGGGAGGCTGTGTGCTGTGAGGGGGGAGAAGCATGCCAGTGCCTGCTTAGTGCAGAGTCTGCAGACACACAGCCCGGGCTCTTCCCCTCTGGAAGTATGTGACCCTCTGCAAGTATTGCGGGCGGCACAGATACAGAGCCGGTGTACACTGTACAGAAAGAGCCTTCCTGCATCACGAGCTAAGGGGATACCGACCGCTGGGTGAGTGCAAAGCTGAGGGCCCTTCCTTTCCTCCTCATTACTTTACTTTCCAGCATTTCACAGTCCCCAGGCTCTCCAGTGCGGGACTTGTCATGCTGGTCTTTTCTGGGACATGGCTGCTGATTGAAGATCAGTTCCCCCTGCAGTCCCAACCTGGCATAATCACTACATTGTCCTCTAGTCAGTAGTCTTTATCTGTTATTTTCTTCTCTATTTGTGGGATGCCTGTGGATTGCTTTGAAATTTTTTGGGCTTTTTTTTGTAATTAAAAGGTGCTTGAAAGGGTTGTAGAGTGCCAATTTGAACAGTTTGCATGGGATGGGGTTCAGTAGAGCTGATTCAGGTTTTGGGTGGAGGTACACTTCCCTACTGACCCCATCCACTGCTCTACTGATGCCATCCACCGCCCTACTGACACCGTCCACTGCTCTACTGACACCATCCACTGCTCTACTGACACCATCCACTGCTCTACTGACACCATCCACTGCTCTACTGACACCATCCACTGCTCTACTGACACCGTCCACTGCCCTACTAACACCGTCCACTGCTCTACTAACACCGTCCACTGCTCTACTAACACCGTCCACTGCTCTACTAACACCGTCCACTGCTCTACTGACACCGTCCACTGCTCTACTGACACCGTCCACTGCTCTACTGACACCGTCCACTGCCCTACTGACACCGTCCACTGCCCTACTGACACCGTCCACTGCCCTACTGACACCGTCCACTGCCCTACTGACACCGTCCACTGCCCTACTGACACCGTCCACTGCCCTACTGACACCGTCCACTGCCCTACTGACACCGTCCACTGCCCTACTAACACTACCTGCTGCTCTACTGACACTGTCCACTGCCCTATTGACACTGTCCACTGCCCTATTGACACTGTCCACTGCCCTACTGACACCGTCCACTGCCCTACTGACACCGTCCACTGCCCTACTGACACCGTCCACTGCCCTACTGACACCGTCCACTGCCCTACTGACACCGTCCACTGCCCTACTAACACTACCTGCTGCTCTACTGACACTGTCCACTGCCCTACTGACACCGTCCACTGCCCTACTGACACCGTCCACTGCCCTACTGACACCGTCCACTGCCCTACTGACACCGTCCACTGCCCTACTGACACCGTCCACTGCCCTACTGACACCGTCCACTGCCCTACTAACACTACCTGCTGCTCTACTGACACTGTCCACTGCCCTACTGACACTGTCCACTGCCCTACTGACACTGTCCACTGCCCTATTGACACTGTCCACTGCCCTACTGACACTGTCCACTGCCCTACTGACACCGTCCACTGCCCTACTGACACCATCCACTGCCCTACTAACACTACCTGCTGCTCTACTGACACTGTCCACTGCCCTACTGACACTGTCCACTGCCCTACTGACACCGTCCACTGCCCTACTGACACTGTCCACTGCCCTACTGACACTGTCCACTGCCCTACTGACACCGTCCACTGCCCTACTGACACCGTCCACTGCCCTACTAACACTACCTGCTGCTCTACTGACACTGTCCACTGCCCTACTGACACTGTCCACTGCCCTACTGACACCGTCCACTGCCCTACTGACACTGTCCACTGCCCTACTGACACCGTCCACTGCCCTACTGACACCGTCCACTGCCCTACTGACACCGTCCACTGCCCTACTGACACCGTCCACTGCCCTACTGACACCGTCCACTGCCCTACTGACACCGTCCACTGATCTTCTGACACCGTCCACTGCCCTACTGGCTGACAGTGTCCACTTTTAAGGTAGACTAGTTTCATATTTTAACTGATATTTCTTTTATTAATCGAATCATATTTTATGGGTACACAAATGCTTTTGTTTTATTTAACCATGCCCCCTTAAGTCCCCCCCTCCCCACTGTTAATGCAATTTGGCCACAGCCACTGTTCACCGTAGCACGCCTCATTACTACTTTCCTTGGGTAACCTAAAAGGTGTCCCAGGTATTTTACAATCCTATAGCGTGTACTACAAAAAAATTGCTGTGCGCCGTGAAAGTGTTCGGGTTTGGCTTGAAGTAAAGGTGGCAAGCCTAATGGAGTACCTTATTACAGGCAGATACCATGGGCCCCTATGGTGTAGCAAAAAAAGTTCCAGTGCTAGCTGCCCTCTTTGGTGGACTACTGATCCCAGTCAGCCCTTTGCAGACCCTGCCAGCCCTCCTGGCTGCAGCAGCTCAACTTCAATGGCAGTAACATCACAGTCTCTCTAGCTGGTTTTACATACATCTCTGACTGCAAACTTCCAGTCCTCTCCTGCATTTCACTCCCAGCTCTACCAACTGTGTCTGACACTCACCAATACCTGGTGAATCCCTCCTGGAGACTTGCCCAGCAGTATTCCCCGCTGTCCACTCCTGCTCCTGTTCAGGACACCCCTTGGGTTGTGTGGGGTTCCTGCACAGCTCCGAGCTCCTGGCCCAAGGTCACCTCCCACCCCCCCAGAGTAGGGGGCTTCTTCCCAGGCTCCAACAGCCTAATACTCAATCTCCAGTTCTTCCACCCGAACAACTCCTCCCCAGCTGGGCTGACCCCAGGTATTTGAGGAGGCCTGCCAATCCAGGTTGGGGATTGGTCAGGGCTACTTAAAACACCCCAGACAGCTCCACCTTTCTTCCACTCCTTCCACTCCTTCCTTCTTGAAGCCTCTAGAAAGAGAAGGGAGTCACAAACCTGCTCTAAGCCACTTCCAGCCCCACAGATCAAAACAAACTGGCCTAGCTTTCAGCTAGGCCTGCCTAAATTTACCCGTACTGACAAAAAATCTCAACTCTAGCACAAGTAGAGGTTGCTACAACTCTATATTTAATTTATTTTAACAAAAATGGTTTACAGTATCATTTAATTTATTTCCATAAAAAGGCCCACCACAATCCTCAGCTCAAGGCCCATGATGCTTTTAATTGGGCCCTGACACTACCTCTCCCAGCCACCTGCTGCCATGTGGCCTCAGGTGGGCGACCTGAGGGCCTGAAGTCAGAGAGAATGTGACCCTGGTTCTACAGAGAGCTGGCTGAAGGGGCTTGTCTATTGAAGATCTGGTCTGGTATCACTGGTATAGAGTGTCGCTTGGAAGTTGGAAGGAGACAACCAGCTGTCCCTGGACATTTTGTGACTACAGAAAACCTAAAGGATCTATAGACTTGTGCTCTTAGCTCCTTCTGGTATGATTTATAGTCAGCTAAGGGTTCAGTCAAGGGAACACTGGCTAGTGTTCTGAAGAGCTTTGTTCAGTTACTATCACTACTAAGTAACTGAACAGTTCTGAAATTACTTTGTTGGTACTTCCAAGACTTGTCTTCCATTTGCTTTCAGTAAGGACTTGACCACTGGTTGGGTGCCCACGTGTCCCGGATTGCCCGGGACATTCCCGCAATTAGCAGGTCAATACAGTGTCCCGGAATGAAATTGACAGAGCAAGCAAACCCCGCTATAGCACTGGCACTCGCTCTGCCTCCAGCCGAGGGAAGCTGAGACCACCCCTCCGCCCGAGCACAGCTGAGCCAAGGGGAGCTGAGACCGCCGCTCCGCCCGAGCACAGCCAAGCCGAGGGTAGCTGAGACCACCCCCCCATCCGAGCACAGCCAAGCCCGCCCGAGCCGAGGGGAGCTGAGACCGCCCCCCCCCCCCGTCCGAGCACAGCCGAACCCGCCCGAGCCCAGGGGAGCTGAGACCGGCTCCCGCCCGAGCACAGCTGAGCCCGCCCAAGCCAAGGGGAGCTGAGACCGCCCCCCGCCCGAGCACAGACGAGCAGAGCTGAGACCACCCCCCTGCCCGAGCAAAGGGGAGCTGAGATCACCCCCCAGCACAGCTGAGCCAAGACTATTTTTACTGCTGACAATTACCTTCTGTGCTACTTCTCAATCTGTTAGCTCTGTCTAGCACAAGTGGAGAGGGGGGTCTGTACTGAGGGAGGGCAATCTATACTGAGAGTAAGGGGGGTCTGTACTTAGCGAGGGGTATCCATACTGAGGGGGGGTCTGTACTTATTGGGTGCAGGCCCGTCGCGACAGGACAGGCAAAACAAGCAATTGCTTGGGGCCCCGAGCTGGCCTGGGGCCCCAGCCGCGCCGCCCGCCACCGCTTCCTATAAGCTGCAGCCTGTAGCGTGGCCGAGCTCCTCTTCCTTCCTCCTGCAGTCCGCACGGTACAGGACTCAGGAGATTCAGTTTCCTGTTTCCGGCCGGACTGACAGGTAGTGCACACACTGAGTGCTCACTTCCTTTCAGTCTGGCCGGCCGGGAACAGAAAACTGAATCTCCTGCCACGCGGTACGCGGTAGCCAGGGAGGGGGGTTAAAAAGAACATGGGGGGGGAGGCGTAAGGGGGGAGGCAGTCATCAAGACCCATTTAGTAATAAAAATATGGTAGCTTGCTGACCATAATAAAAACAATTACCATAGCTTTCTTTCCATTTTCTTCTTTCTTTACCATCCCATTTCCATCTTATTGCTTCTTTTTTGAATCAGGTAATATGTATTAAAGCTTTTTGCAAAAATTTACAAAGCAGAGAAAAGACTCTACAGTACACTCTACTACAGAGTCGTTTCTCTGCTTTGTAAATTTTTGCGAAAAGCTTTAATACATATTACCTGATTCAAAAAAGGAGCAATAAGATGGAAATGGGATGGTAAAGAAAAAAAATGGAAAGAAAGCTATGGTAATTGTTTCTATGGTAAAGCTATGGTAAATCTTTCTTTTTTGCTCTCCTCATTATATATCGTTAGATATACTGTGTCCACTGTACAAGATGTTATCCCTTATCCATAATTTATATGCCCAGCCATATGGGTGCTTTAAGACCTCATTGTTTACTGCCACAATGCTTCCATGTTGGTGTGAACGTAAGACCCCTTCACACTGGAGCGTATTGCAGGCGCTATAGCACAATCCGCCCTTAAAGTGCTGTCACATTCACTCCAGTGTGAAAGCCCGAGGGCTTTCACACTGGAGCGTTGCGCTAGCTAGCAGGACTGTAAAAAAGTCCTGCTAGCCGCATCTTTGGAGCGGAGAAGGAGCGATGTGTTTACTGCTCCTTCACCGTTGCTGCCCATTGAAATCAATGGGACAGCGCGGCTATACCGCCCGCAATGCGCTGGGGGAGCCTCCATGTCCATTTTGCTTGGGGCCCCCAAATTCCTTCAAACGGCCCTGATTGGGGGGGTCTATACATATTGGGGGGGGTCTGTACTGATTGAGGGCGATCTATAATGAGGGGAGGGCTGTACTGAGGGGGGTCTATATATAATGGGGGGAGTCTTTACTGAGGGAGGGGGTCTGTACTTAGTGGGGGGGGTCTGTACTTATTGAGGAGGGGGGTCTGTACTGAGGGAGGGG
Source organism: Lithobates septentrionalis (assembly GCA_037952835.1). Taxonomy (NCBI): domain Eukaryota; kingdom Metazoa; phylum Chordata; class Amphibia; order Anura; family Ranidae; genus Lithobates; species Lithobates septentrionalis. Next base: position 16,227 of record JBBDGP010002930.1, on the reverse strand, counting down.
GGTCTGTACTGAGGGAGGGGGACCTACACTGAGGGAGGGGGGTCTTTACTGAGGGAAGGGAGTCTATACTTAATGAAGGAGGGGTCTGTACTTAGGGGGGACTTTACTTGGCAGGGGGTGACATCATGTTTTACCGCACCAGTGGGGTGACACCAACCCTAGCAAAGTCACTGCCAACCACCTCCTCTATCTTCTCTGGGCCCACTCCAGCATGCTCTAAAACAGATCCCCGGGTTGCACTGCCACTGTGGCAAGTGACACGCTGCATCTAGTGGCAGGTGACGGTGGCAAGTGACACACTGCATCTGGTAGCAGGCAACGGTGGCATGCTGCATCTGGTGGCAAGTGACAAGCTCAGAGTTCCCAATGATTCTGCATTATGGTGAGTTGAACTACTTCATTATATATTACAATGTAGTAATAGAAATAACATGATTTGATCATCCTGACACCATATCAAGCATGGTTTTGGGATGATAAAAGTGCTAAAACCAGCCATTCACCTGACAAATCACTCGCCTCTGAAATCCCCGTCAACTCCGAGACTACATTCAATACCCCCCCACCCCAGTCCTCGGCAAAATTGTCCATGAATGGCAGTTTGGAAATGTGGTGCAGCACATTCTCTTCTTCTATAGAATGCTAGAAGAATGAAGTTGTTTTGCTGCTCATATTCCCACAGAGTTCTCACAAACTTCTTTCTTTATAATTTCTCATGAATAATAATTTTTTTTTCGCCAGATCTCCATAATACTTTTTTTTTTTTTTTTTTTTTTATCAAGATCTATCAAGATTTTTTTTATTTTTCTAGTGCTCTCCATAATATTATTTCTCGTTTTTTGTGTCAAGTTACCACAACACCATTATTATCTTGTATTTTTTTACCTCAAGGAGGTTGGTTGGTGTCCCCTGTTAATTTGACATTGTATTTTTGAAATGTACCTGCCTACTCGCAAACAAACTGTCCTTTTTGAAGTAAAACACATAGACAAGTATTTTTAAAAAATAAATATCCATTTGTTCTGGGTCATAACAAAATAAAGAGGAAGGCAACGCTGGAGAAACTGCTGAAATTTGCGAAGCCTTTGTACCCAAAGGGCAGACATCAATAATTTTACAATCAAAATTGGTGGCCTGAGGAGTCCATATAATAGTGAGCACAATCCGGTCCAGGACTAGAGATCAGGAACAACAGCAGAAGACATATCTGTCCCCAGGCTGTGGTCTTACAACAGCCTGCATCTTTTGTCAGACCAGACTGAACCCAGGCCTTTACTCTCTGGTCTTCCTTACATGCTTCCTTCCAGGCTGTGGCTCTGGTGTTGGATGTGTGGCAGGAGGTGGAGGAGGAGGAGGAGGAGGATCTGGAGGAGAAGGAGGACCTCGAGGAGGAGGACCATGGTTCAACTCACAAATGTTGCTTTGGCTTGTGAGTTCGCCCCTCAACCCCTTACTTAGGGCTTGCAAGATCACTTCCTCACATAAGAGGCATTGGCCTTCCTTCATTTCCAGTATTTTAGAGGCTGTCATGTAGGCATAGTCCTCTTGATTACTGGAGGGGGGGGGGGGGTTCTGAGGACCGCAGTAGCCTTCAGAAATAGGCCAATTGCTGCCTCCTTCAGGTTACTCCTCTTCCTGGCACTTTATTGTGGAAGGCCAAGGGGAGGGACCTGGGATTCAGGTAGGCTACTGGGCCCAGCCACCTCCTGGCTGCCACTTACCCCTGCCACCTCCTGGCTGCCACTTTCCCCAACCCCCTCCTGGCTGAGACTTTCCTGTGTATGAAAAAATGACATAGTTTTAGTTTTTTGTTCATCAATCACATACAATTTTCAGCTCATGATTGTTGCAAATTGAATGTTAATAAATAGAAAAGACTATCATTCTGACCCCAGCATTTTTCATTCTTGTCCCAATCATTTGTGGCCACTACTGTCTATTGATATGTAAAACACTTTGGGAAATCAGAAATTAGTTATCAAAACTAACATATATTTAACATCATTAATTTGACAACCAGAAATATTTTGAAGAATGTTTTACCTGACTCAAGCTGGGCTCCTCACTTGTGGCTGCCTGGAAGGCCCAGGTTGGTCGTCGGAAGCCTCAGCTGGGGGGGGAAGGAAGCCTTGAAGGAAGACTGGAGAGTGCTGGCCTGGGTTCAGTCTGGCCTGCCAGAAAATGCAGTCTGTCATAGTACCACAGCCTGGGTACATAAATGTCATCTGCTGCAGCTCCTGATCTCAGGGAATCCTGGACCTTCTTGCGCTCCCTATTATAAGTGCTCCTAATGCCACCAATTAGGGCCTTCAAATAGGGGATGTCTGCCGTGGGGATCACCGGCTTCACAAATTCCAGCAATTGATCCAGCGTTGTCTTCCTCTTTAGTTTATTGTTATAAAAGGGGTGGTTTACCTGCCACAGACAGGGCAGCTCCCTGTACATATCAATGAATATGGGGATAAAGTTCTCATTGTTGAATAGGTCCATTTTCTCTGCAAGACACAACACAAGCCAAACCCTAATGTCAGGTGAAACTCTCCTAATCTTGACTAAATATAGGTCTCAATCTAGAAGCAGTATAGGCCGCTGATGCACCAACTTAAAATTGTACCTACGTTCTTTCTAGTGTATTCTCCGCCCTTTGTCTTTCGACGCAGTGGGAGAAAACATGTGCATGCAGAGGAGAGCAGTAAAGACAAAAGGCCGGAGCCCCAAACCTCACGATCCCGGAAGAGATTGAAGGCCTCAATTATGTTCTTTATAGAGATGGTAGAGATGGTGGAGATCTTGAAGAGGGCCGACTATGATGGGAAGCATGGACCTTACCCAAACCCAAATGTGAGAAAGGCCAAGATCATGCCTAAAGTTGTGAAGAGTCTGCACAGGAATTTTGGGGTACAGCGATCCGAGGAGAAATTGAGGAAACGCTGGTCACACCTCAAATTGAGGGAGCAGGATCAGTACAGAAGAATCAAGAGAGTGCTGCAAAAAAGTAAGTATTTTGTCGTGTGTTCCTATTCGTGCTGCTCCATGTGCTTTTCTTCACTGTTGTACATTTTAAAATGGCAACTTTCATGTTCATGGGCACAGTAATCAGTCGTAGGAAACTTTGTTTGTTCGCCCACTTTTAAGATCTTTTATGCAGATACAGGTTAACTACATTTGTTCATGCCTATTTGTCTTAAAATAAGTTTGTTGTCTAGATGGGTTTGTAACTAGAATGAAATGGAAACTTGATTCAGTGTAAGGAGAGGACACTCAGCAGCTGTTTACACATCTGGACGCAGGAGCACTAGTGTGGGACACCAGAATCAAACTTTTTAGGGTGTCCCACACAGGTGCTCCAGTGGGTAATATAGGGGTGTCTCCATGTGTGAAAATTGAACAAAAAAGGTAAGTATTGCAGCTTTGAAAATGAAATAAAAATGTCTTCAGCTTGGAACTCTACCAAAACAGACAATTAGACGACACTTCCAAGCAATGTTTAATATTCCTATTTCTGCCCTCCAATATATGTGTGCTAAGTATACCTTTTATTCACATAGGGGAGAAAAGACTCGGGACATCTGAGGACACCAGGGACCCCCACCCCCAAAAGAAGGGGAAGTCACCAAAACACAAGCAGAGGATGAGGAGGAAGAGGTTTTGGTAGTGGGCAAAATTGTCACCACAACAGGTGAGTGTCTTAGACCACAGCTTCAGGTAAGAGATCTGTTCCTGCATATTTATAATAGATGGTGTGTTGGTGTGTTTTTTTTTTTTTTAGGTGATGTGGATGTTGTGGAAGAAGAATCTCATTTTACCAGTGAAAGTGCCCAGATCCTGAGCAGGGAGAGAATGGGGTGCAATCTCGATTTCGAAAATCTAAAGCAAAACATCAATAATGTTCAAAAAAAAATTAAGAACATCATTGATGTTTTAGGCAGAATATAAAACACACAAAAATGTTACCCTTTTTTTGTGTATTTTGGGTTTTAAAAAAACGGTTTAAAGTATTTTAAAAGCCAAATTTTGAAAATGCACACAGTGCTATCTGCCATCAGGGTATATCAATGTACGTGTTTTGTGGGTGCAACACCTTCCTCGCTACTAAAGTAGCTGAGAGGAAGGGGTGGCACCCTCAAAACACGTCCATTGATCCCCCATGATGGGAGTTAGCACATGTTGACATTAGGCATGGGATCAGGAGGGAAATACCCATTTTGAATCCCAATTTGTGTGCATCTTCAAAATTTGGCTTTTAAAGGGGTGACATCACCCCATCTGATGAAGGCAATATCAACACATTTTGGACATACTAATGTCTGATATTGCCTTCACTTTGTCAAAGTTGAACTTTGAAAGTTCATGAGTTCTGTATGTTATGTTTTGAAACATGCCTGTTTAACCAAAAAAGGCTATTTCTAATTAATGTGACAAAAAATAATGTTATGCACCAAGGATGTTTGTTTGTTCAAAATCACTTTTCTAAACGCACATGTGAATGTGCTTTGAGTAAAAAGTTTTCTACTCAACAATGTGTGGCAGTGACAATGGGGGTTATTTACTAAAGGCAAATCCACTTTGCACTACAAGTACAGTTTCAGTGCAGTTTTAAGTGCACTTGGAGTGCAAAGTGGATTTTCCTTTAGTAAATAACACCCACAGTGCTTTCTAATTTGCCTCAATCATGCCATTATCATGACTCCACAAAATTCATTTATGGTGCTGAAAATGTAGAATATTTTTGTCAGTAATGCATTACATACATTAACAACAAAAACAAGGTGTGTGTAGCAGACCCACAACATAATAATAGTTTGAAAAAGAGATTGTCACCTCATGTATCAAATAAACTACATTTGCACTATTGAAGAAAATGTCCAAACAGAAAAGCCCATTGGAGAACCTAGGAGACAGCTAAAAGATACCCAGGCAGTAAATCAAAGGAAATCTTATTTCAGTTTAAGTTCAAAAATTGTTGATAAAATGTTTCTTAAACAGTTTCTGGCATATCAATGGCCCCCTACCAGCAAAGTACTCGGCATACTTCTGTCTTACTTCACGGGCACTTTGGGGGGGCATGCCAGGACGGTCAGCTTCAAGTGCTGTCAGGGTTTCTTGTTGAAGTCCGGCCTCAGGCCCAACTGAGACCACATAGTTCATTGAATTTCTCCTTAAATAGTTGTGTAGAATGCAGCATGCAAGGATTATATGGTTAAGTTTTTATATTCCGCCATGTTGATTGGCGTAAGGAATAGACAGAACCGGCTGGCCATTATCCCGAAAACGTTCTCCACCACTCTTCTGGCTCTGGCCAGACGGTAGTTATAAGCCCTCTGCTCCGGGGTGAGGGTCCTCATGGCTTCAAAACGGTCGGCTGGTCAGAACGAACTAATGCCGTGTACACATGACCGGATTTTCCGGCAGAATAAACTCTGACAGTTTTTTCGATGGAGTTCTGCTGAAATAGACTTGTTTACAAATGATCACACCAAAGTCCGATCGTTTAGAACGTGATGACGTACGACGGGACTAGAAAAAGGAAGTTCAATAGCCAGTAGCCAATAGCTGCCCTTGCGCAATTTTTGGTCCGTTGGAGCAGCATACAGACGAGCGGTTTTCCCGATAGGAACTGATTCCGTCGGAAAGATTTGAAACATGTTCTATTTCTAGGTCCGTCAGAATTTTCGAAAAAAAAAGTCTGATGAAGCCCACACGCGATCGGAATGTCCAATGGAATGATTCCGTCGGACCCTTTCTGCCGGAAAGTCTGGTTGTGTGTACGCGGCATAACAGAAAGCACTGAAAAACAGAAAGGCCGGAGCTGAAAATCAGATATGAGCGGACAAGAACGCACTGAAAGTCAAATACATAATGTAAATATGAACCCACAAGCAAAAACTGAAGAGCAGTAATGATCGTAAAAGCAGGAGGCTGAAAAGCGTGAATCGTCTGTCACCAAACTTCTACTAACACGAGATTAGCGGAAGGAGCCCAAAGGGTGGCGCACTTGGTATTGAACTTTCTGTTTCTAGTGCCGTTGTACGTGTTGTACGTCACCCCGTTCTTGACATTCGGAAATAAACTTTGTGGTGGTAACATGGCAACACTGTGACACTTAGTTTAGTTTTTTTATCCAAATAGCACTCTCGCTAGGTTATGTCCACCCAACAGTATATAAAAACAAGGTTTGCAAAACTACTCATGCCCAGGTTGTCATGACATCGCGCACGCACACACAAACACACAGTACGGCTCACGTGGGAACACACCAATCAATACAGGGCCGTGAGTCAACGGCACACAAACATAAGGATCACGGTTACCCAGGTTGCCATAACACCATATATATACAAAGTAAGGCTCACAAGGCAAATGTCAATTTAAACATGGCTGAGAGTCATGTGTCCCTGGGTTGCCAGGATACAGTATACCATAAATAACCAGAGGGTGCAGCAAGATGGCGCCGCTCCTGATGACGTGGACCTGGATACATAGAGGCAGGTCTATCTGTGGACCTCAATATCTAGATATAGCCAGGAAGGGCTGTGAATACTGGTTACCCCTATAAGGGGAGAGATCTCTGGTGAGTGGAGCAAAGACAGGGGAGCACGTGTGGAGACACTGGGCACACCTCATGGCCTTTTGGCCACATCAGATCTTTTTTTGTTCAGCATTATTATACCAAGGACTGGTTTATGTTCGCACATATGTTTTGGCGCACTATTTACAGCACTTGTCACTTTTTGAGTTACTATATGCTGCATTGATCACTTTGTTTTGATATTTTAAATGCTATTTGCACAAACTTATAAATTAATTAGAATCTTTTATTCTAAATGCTATTTGCACAAACGTATGAATGAATTAAGTAGTTTAAGACACTGTTTATTCACTATATTTTTTCCAGCTATTGTCAATATTAGTGTATCAAGTCTTTTACCTTCTTGCACATTATTCTTCATGACGTACATATTGACACGAACAGCGCCACATCCACTTCTAAACACCATACCCATTCCTGACCCTACCTTGGTAGCAGTCACAGTGGAGGCAGCAGCTATTCATACACACCAATTTCTGTCCATAGCACAGATTTTTCTACCTAATACTATGGTATAGGAGGTGGTCATAGGCTGTGCAGACATGGTATAGGAGGTGGTCATAGGCTGTGCGGACATGTTATAGAAGGTGGTCATAGGCTGTGCGTACATGGTACAGAGTGTCAGAGTCTGTGGCCACATGTCTTCTTTATGTAGCACCCTGGGGTTTAGTCAGGGAGCTCCTCACGAATGTACTTGCTAAGAGTAGTCATCTTTGTCGATTGGTAGAGATCTATTGATTTCTCCCTAAGTTTGGCCTTATTGTACTTTTCTCTTCTACCGCTAGGTGGCCAGGAACATGGCTGTACTAGATGTGAGAAGGGCAACCCAAGGTCAGGTTATGGGTATATGGGGTATCTCAGTCAAAGGGCAGGGGTTTTATTGAATCCCTTTGGCCTGCTGGGAGAACCTATATATTCGGGTGAGGTCAGGTGATCTGTGTTCTGTGCCACCTGGACAGCTGTCTGGGTGGACGTGTGTCGTATGCCCCGGGCTGCTAGGCTGGAGAGTGGGCCTATCCTGGGGGCATTTGGCTGCCAGGCTGTGTGAGGGCCTATCCAGAAATGAGAGAGCAGCACAGGGTTGGGACTGCGTCTTGCAGTCCAACCGAGAGTGACAGTTCTGTCGGCCGGAGAACTTGTCAGTGGTCGGAGGTAGAAGGGAAGCTGTCGCCACAAAGGGACCAACCACTTTACCAGGGACCACAGTGAGTAACTGGAGAAAGCACCGGAACCATATTCTCACAGAATGGGCACGGTGGAGGCTTGGGAAACTTCAGGCTGTGATCAAGTCAGGGACCCAACCAGTGGAGGAGACGCTTGCAGGGCAGCCTTGTGAGTAAAGCTAGGGACCTCGCCGGTCAGCAGAGTGAAGCTTGAGAAGTATCTGGAGTGCCAAGCTAGGGACCCAGCAGGGAAGCGCGGGTGACGCTTGAGGGAGATACGACCAAAAACCTTGGAGGAGCTCAAGGGATTCAGAGTCAGTAAATCAGAGGGTCTAGTGAGAGACCAGGAGCTCAGTGTTGAAGAACTACAAGAGGCAGTTATAGTGGAGCTGAAAGAACTGTTACATTTGAGTTAGGAACTGTTAAAGGACTGTTGCCATAGGAGACAGCATTTCTGCGTGTGCAGAAGTGGCGCCTTGCTGGGGCCTTTTCCTGCACGACTGTCCTCCTATTGAAGTCTCGGAGTCTGACAAATTAATTTATAACTACTTAAGGGTGTCCTGGCCCTAACCCTCTTTTCCCCCCAAAAAAAAGGACTGTCAAAAGAAATAAAATCTCTTCTACATCAAAGAAGTGTCTGGTCCCCAATGACTTTCACCATCTTTGCACCCACTATGCCTCACAACCCACTACATATTGAAGGATGTCAGCTATCTTTGGCCTTGGAGGTTCTCATTAGACTGGACAAGGCCGGAGACCTTGCTACATTTAGGAAACCTAATTTATGAACGTATTGTTTTCTTTGTATGTATGAATTGCATGGGTTGTTACCGACGTGGTAAAATTTTCATGTCAATGGCACCTTTAGAAATATATTTACCTAGAAAAATGGTGACATGTTCAATACTTATTTTACCCGCTGTATAAAGTGCCTTGAAAAAGTATTTATACCCCTTGAAATTTTCCACATTTTGTCATGTTACAACCAAAAACGTAAATGTATTTTATTGGGATTTTATGTGGTAGATCAACACAAAGTGAGACATAATTGTGAAGTGGAAGGGAAATGATAAATGGTTTTCAAACTTCTTTACAAAAAGATATATGAAAAGTGTGGGGGGCAATTGTATTCAGCCCCCTTAAGTCTAAACTTTGTAGAACCACCTTTTGCTGCAATTACAACGGCAAGTCCTTTTGGGCATGTCTCTACCAGCTTTGCATCTAGAGAGTGATATTTTTGCCCATTCTTCTTTGCAAAATAGCTCAAGCTCTGTCAGATTGGATGGAGAGCGTCTGTGAACAGCAATTTTCAGATCTTGCCACAGATTTTCAATTGGATTTAGGTCTGGACTTTGACTGGGCCATACTAACACATGAATATGCTTTGATCTAAACCATTTCATTGTAGCTCTGGCTGTATGTTTAGGGTCGCTGTCCTGCTGGAAGGTGAACCTCTGCCCCAGTCACAAGTCTTCTGCAGACTCTTATGCCGCGTACACACGGGCGGGCTTTTCGACCGGACTGGTCAGACAGACTTTCCAGCGGACTTTCGACTGACTTTTGACGGACGGACTTGCCTACACACGAACACACCAAAGTCCGACGGATTAGATGACGTACACCGGACTAAAATAAGGAAGTTGATAGCCAGTAGCCAATAGCTGCCCTAGCGTCGGTTTTTGTCTGTCGGACTAGCATACAGACGAGCGGATTTCTGGGTCCGGCGGAGTTACGACGTAAAGATTTGAAACATATTCCAAATCTAAAGTCCGTCAGATTTTCGACTGCAAAAGTCCGCTGAAGGTCCGATGAAGCCCACACACGATCAGATTTTCCGCCGGACTTGGTCCGTCGGACCAGCTTGGTCGACAAGTCAGCTCGTGTGTACGCTGCACAACAGGTTTTCCTCTAATGCCGCGTACACACTAGTGGACTTTACGGCAGACTTTGCTCGGCGGACTGGATTTCGTCGGACAATTCGATCGTGTGTGGGCTCCAGCGGACTTTGTTTGCTCAAAAGTTGGACGGACTTAGATTTGAAGCATGTTTTAAATCTATCCGACGGACTCTTCTTTCTAGCGGACAAACCGGTCGTCTGTGTGCTAGTCCGACGAACTCAAACTGACGCATGCTCTGAAGCAATTACAAGACTGAAGCGCTCGGTCTGGTAAAACTGGCCTTCGTCTTGAAGCTAGCACATTCCTCTTCTGTGATCTTTTAATACAGCGCTTTTTGTAGGATTGATAATGCGAGAGGAATGAAGTTGTTTTTCTGCTTTATATTCACACAGAGTTCTCACAAACTACTTTCTTCATGATTTATCCTCATGCCATGACTAATATAATATTTGTAAAAAGCCAGATCTCCATAAATAAAAAAAATTAAATTAGATTTTGGACTCATCTTTATTTTTTTTTATTGATTTCAACACTTATCTATTTTACAATGTGTGCTAAATTATACCAACATTTTTTTTTTGTGTTTTTGTTTGGATTTTCAAGTTACCACAATAACCTTAATATTTTGTGTTGTTTTAATGAACCTTAATGAGGTTGTTGTCCCTTGTTCATTAGACATAGGGGGGGGTGTATTTAACAAAGGCAAATTCATTTTTCACTACAAGTGCTAATTCTACTTGGAATTGCACAGAAAGAGCATTTTGAAGTGCCTTTGCTGTGGATCCGAGGGGCACATGCAAGGAAGCCCAAAAAAAAAAAAAAAACTTTTTATTGCACATGATTTTATGATAAAATCAGCAGAGCTTCCCCTAATTTCAGCTCTTCCCCTCAGATTTACAGCGACTGCACTTCCAACAAGTGCACTTGCTGTGCAATTTCTAAAGTGAACTTTTCACTTACTTTTCACTTGATATTCGAAATGATTTAGCCTTTTGTCAAAAACACGCATAGGGGTTGATTTACTAAGGGAAATTAAGGGGAAAAGACTGTGCACTTGCCCTCTGCAAGAGCAGTTGCTCCAGAGCTTAGTAAATGAGCAGAAGCTCTGCTGACTTCCATCATCCAATCATGTGCAAGCAAAAATGCTGTTTTTAGAATTTTCCTTGCACAGGATTGGGTACTCTTTGCAAAGTCAAGCCTTTTAACTCATTTCTGAAGCTCTGGAGCAATTGCACTTGCAGAGGGCAACTGCCCTCTGCAAAGTGCACAGTCTATTTGCTTTTCTTAAATCAACCCCATAGTCTTTTTGACCTGTACCTGCCTACTCCAAAACAAAATGGCGTTTTTGAATCAAACACATAGGCAATAATGTAAGGTAGGGTTGTCCCGATACCGATACTAGTATCGGTATCGGCACCGATACCGAGCATTTGCCCAAGTACTTGTACTCGGGCAAATGCTCCCGATGCTTCCCCCGATACCTAGAGGACAGCTGTGATCGGCGTGTGGGGGAGTTACAAGATTCTCCCCCAGCGGCTTTCACCAGCTTTAGTGACATACAGCGGTGATCGTTCACAGCTGACTGTCACTGCATCCTCCTCCGTGCCCCCTCCTTTCCTCTGTGCCTCTCCGCTGTCCCCTGCATTCCTCTCTCCTTATCTGTCCCCCTCCGTTCTCCCCCTCCGTTCCTCTCTCCTTATCTGTCTCCTGCATTCCCCTCTCCTTATCTGTCCCCTCCGTTCTCCCCCTTAGTTCCTCCGTCCTCCTCCTCCTTCCTTTGTGTATGGATAGAGTCAGCTGACTCTGTCCATTCACATAACTGAAACATTGTAATTTCCTGTGATTACAATGTGTCAGTTTATGAATGTAGAGAAGCCGCTGTCTTCTCTCCATTCATTCTCAGTGCAGATGACTCTGCAGAGAAAGGGACTGGGGAATCTCTATCCTCTGTCTCTTTCTCTGTCTCAAGGGGGAGATATTAGAGGTCTGTTAAGACCCCTGATATCTCACCAAAGCCCCCCAAAAGGGCTGATTAAAAAAAAACAAAAAAAAACAATAAAGAATAAAAAAATATTATTGTAAAAAATAAAAATTGTAAAAAAAAAACAAAAAAAACACACACACATACAACGTTCACCCCCCCTCCAAAAAAAATAGCAAAAAAAAAACTGTCACGTGACATTAAAAAAAAGTATCGGTAATCGGTATCGGCGAGTACTTGAAAAAAAGTATCGGTACTTGTACTCGGTCCTAAAAAAGTGGTATCGGGACAACCCTAATGTAAGGTAACCAAAAAATACATTTATTTTTGTGAAAAAAAAATTAGGAAGGCAACACTGGAGACACTTTTAGAATCTGGGAAGCCTTTCGTCCCCCAGGACACACATCAAGTTTTAGGACAAGAAAATTGGTATCTTGTGACTATAGGGAGCACAGGGAGCACAGTCAGACCAGACAGAAGCCAGGCAATCACTTTCGAGTCTTCCGTGGAGCCTTCCCTGCACGCTTCTCTGCAGCCTTCCCTCCACGTTTCTCTGCAGCCTTCCCTCCACGTTTCTCTGCAGCCTTCCTCTGAGGTTGTGCCTCTGGTGGTGTACTTGGGGCAGGAGGAGGAGGAGGAGGAGGAGTAGCTTCATCTGCCAGATATGTGGTAGCAGTAAGCTCCCCTCTCAAGCCCTTCTCAAATGCCTTAAAAATTAGACCCTCACAGAGAAGGCGTTGGCCCTTTTCCAACTCCAGCAATCTGCTGGCTATATAGGTGCCATACGCCTCCTCTGCATTGGGTGGTTTGCTCAGGATTTGGCTTGCTTCCCGTATGAGGGCTAGGGATTCCTGCTCAGTTTGTGTCATTCTCCTGGGCCTTTTGTGGAGACTGCGGAGGGGAGGCACCTGACACTCCGTGCGGCTTGACTTGGCCCAGCCACAGCCTCCTCCTCTCTCCCACTGGGCAAGGCCTCCTCCTCTCTCCCACTGGGCAAGGCCTCCTCCTGGCTGAGGTCATCCTGTGTCAAAAAAAGGGACATAGTTGTAATTTTGTGTTATGCAATCACACACAATTTTCAGCTCATGACTTTCAAATATAATTTACACAAAATAGTAAAGGCTATCTTTTTGACACCACCATTTTTTCAGCTGATCAACAATATCTGAAGTACATAGGCGTGCGCACAGGGTGTGCCAGGTGTGCCTGGGCACACCCTAATTGCCTTGTGTGCTGCATATTCCCCCCTGTTTTGACCACTGATATTTCATCCCCCCAAAAAATGTTACACAAGCCCAAAAATTTGGGGAAAAGAAAATTAACTAAATTACACTGTCCACTGCCCTACTGACACCATCAGTACATATACACATGCATATGTATTTAAGCTTTGGGGTGCACACCCTAATGCAAGAGGCTGCGCACACCTATGCAGAAGTATATTTTTGGCCACTACTGTCTAGTGATATGTCTACATATTAATAGTTGTGCAGAAGTCATTTTTTATGAAGCACTTAAAAAATTAACACGTTAACATCATTAATAACATTTACACAATCACAAATTACACAAAAAAGGATACCTGGCTGAAGCTGGGCGCATCAACTTCATCGATGATGAAAAGGCCCAGTTCATCCTGGGACTCCTCAGCTGGGGTGGAGGTGGATGGAAGAGTGGAGGGAAGTCTGGAGGGAAGGGTGGGGGGAAGGGTGGAAGGGTGGAAAGTGATTGCCTGGCTTTGGTCTGGTCATCCAGGAATCGCATTTTGTTGTAGTACCACAACTTGGGTACATATACTTGGTCAGCTGCTGCACCGGATCTGAGCAACTCCTGGATTTTATTGTGTTCCCGCTTATACATGTTTCGCAAGATACCAATTTTCTTGTCCACAAACTTGAGGTCTGCCTGGGGAACTCGAGTCTTCACAAACTCTAAAAGTGTGCCCAGTGTTGCCTTCCTAACATCCCTATTATAATATAGGGGGTGTTTGACCTCCCACAGGTTTTTCTTTTCCTGATAGAGCTCAATAAATTGGCACAAAAATTCTTCCTCTTTAAAGGGATTCATTGTTTCTGAAAGACAAGACACAAGATCCAAACTAATGTCAGTCACAAATCACAGGATTATTTTGGTTTGTAATCTAGGGGACACATACATACACACACACACACACACACACACACACACACACACACACACCAAACACACACCCCCCCACTTTAATCTTACCTTCGTTTCTGACGCTCGCTACTTCCGCACGGACATCCGTAGGCCATCGTAATAGCTTTATATACACTGCGCATGTGTCATGCTCCGCCTGCATCGCCCACCCCTGACGTTCTTTAGTATGATTTGGCCCCGCCACTTCACTCTTCATTGCGCAGTGGGAGTAGATAGCTAAAGATGGCGGAGAGAATCAGTGGAAGTAGCGCGGAGGAAAGCCTGGAGCTCCAAACATCCACATGCCGGATGAGATATAAGGCCACCAACATGGCTTTTGAAGAGATGGTGGAGATGGTGTCCATATTGAGAAGGGAGGACTACGATGGCAAAAAAGGACCGTACACACGACCGAATATGTGTAAGGACAAAATAATGTCCTCAGTTGTCAGTTGTCTAGAAGCTAAATTTGGCACAAAACGGTCGAAAGAACAATTGAGGAAGCGGTGGTCTGACATCAAAAGTCGTGAGCCAGAACAATATTGGCGAATAAAGAAGCTGCTTAAAAAAAGTAAGTACTTGTTGTGTTTTCCTATTGAGATACTTAACTTGCATGCTGATCCATATTTTTTGACTTTATACAGCATCGTTCGTAAAGACCGTACTTTGTAAAATACATATGATACTTTAGAAAATGACGTTATTTTTTCGACAAATACGATGGGACAGGGTTGGACATACATTTATGTCTTGATAATTTGTCAAATTCCCACAATTTGTTGATGTGGTGTAGATGTGTTGGAAAATATATTGCTTCTTCAAAAATGATTCAGTGTAATGTAGGGACAGGACACAGCAGCTGTTTCCACATCTGGACTCACGAGCACTATAGTGTACTATGTGACCATAAATACATTTTAGAGGGGTAATACACATAGGAGATATCTAGAAAACCCGCAAGCAAAAGCCAGTGGGTAAGGAGGAGGAGGTGGGACTTTATATGAAGCCAATGGTTTGCAAGCCGACACAAACGGTGGGTCAATAAAATTCTTTATTTGCATGTTCATACAAACAATGGTATCAGACAATATCAATATAACACTTGGTAAAATGTTAGCAGTGATAACCAGAGATCAACATAAGGACCAGTAGTATAGTTATCAAGGATATAAAAGATATACAGGTAACATGGATAGTAACATGAGTATAAGCAATATTATTGAAGATAGACCAGGGATCACCAGGTGTCAGAATGCGTACATGGTTAAAACAAAGTAATGCCTGCCTGATAGCTGGCCTCAAGTTCCTGTTAAGGGGTAAAACTCGGTATAACATGGGTTGGGACAGTAAATGACAACCGGTAGCTCGACGCGTTTCGTGGTTCAAGACCACTCATCAGGAGCAGACATGTCATGTTTCTGGAAATAAAAATGATAATAATATCAAGGGCCAAGGTAAAAATGGGTACAGAGGGCTAAATAATCCTCCAAAAATTGAAAAGTACTCACGGCAACTGTGGGTAAATGGTGAATGGCCAGGTACGGCAACCATCCGGAACTAATGCCGGGTCGGGAGCTGAGGCGGGCCCCCCCGCCGCGGCGACCAAACAGGCAATCCCCCCAGGGCGATGCAGAGCCACGAGGCACCCTAGAGTTGAGAGTGGAAGATGAGTGATAATGCAGGGAGTGTATGTGCAGCGGGGGGAAGAGGGAGGGGGAAAAAAGGGGGGAAAAAGGTAAGGGTTGGGGGGGGGGGGGGGAAGGGGGGTAAAAAAGGGGGGGGGGGGAAAGAGTGGAGAGTGAGCGTGATGGAGGAGTGTGTGAGTGAGTGGAGTGAGTAATGGAGTGAGGGAAAGAGGGATGGGAAAGCTGGAGGATGACATGTGCACGAACAGGGGTAAGGAGTGAGCTTACCTGTGTGACAGGGTGGTGTAGAGCAACCACCACCATGGTGAAGTGTAGCGGTAGTGTACCTCGAGCGCCGCATCACCCCAGGTGAACAAGACGCCCATATATAGACGCCGCCGCGGGGAGGTCCGCCAACGTCACGTCCGCATGGCCGAGGGTGGGAGGAGCCAGAGCGGGAGGCCGACCATTGGTCGGCGGCCGCTGAGACCAACCCACCAAGCCTGCGAGCATGAAAACCAGCGTGAGGGGCGCGGCGGCGCCAGGGGGCGCGGCGGCGCCAGGAGGCGCGGCGTACGTCCACCGCTGGTGACGTGACGTCGATGGGCAGTGGCGGCAAGCCCCGCCCCCACACACACGCCCATCAAAGGAGGCGGGCGAAGAAAGGGGAGGGGGGGGCCCAGAGGCCGGCAGTGCCCATCGCAGCTCCCGGGCAGGCAAGGGCCGGACGGCCCACCGGCCAGCCACAACCACCCACCCACAATTGGGTTGGACACCATTTAGAAAGGGTTGACCATGAAATTGATAAACC